>JAQJVL010000009.1:6189527-6689556 GCA_035578905.1 Stictocephala bisonia | reverse complement strand
ATGACCCCGCTAAAGAACACTGTGACTGTCAAGTCGTAGAGAGAGTCGACCACTACAAGTACCTGGGTGTCATTATTGATAACCAGCTACGGTGGGAAAAACATATAGATATGTTAAAGTCTAAACTAAGAAAGTTCATATACGTTTTTAAACAATTAAGTACATTTTTAAAAATTCATGAAATTAAAACTGTATATTTTGCATACGTTCAATCCATTTTAGAATACGGTATTATTTCTTGGGGAGGGGCTTTTAAATCTATAGTAAAACCATTATCTGTTATCCAAAAATCTATTTTGAAGACAGGCTTCCGTAAGAAAAAAATGTTTTCATCCGACTTACTTTTTCAAGAAACAGGTGTTCTCACCATAAGACATATATTCATTAAAACTCTTCTAAATTTCATTTTTCATCATTCCGATTTAATATCTACTCCTATTTCACATAATTACAGAACAAGAAATGCCTTGAATGTTGGTGTCCAAGTCCTTAGAACAGTTAAATCTGTAAACAATACGAATTCCTTCTACCTTGCAAATGTTTTGTATCGCAACATACCGAGGGAGATAAGGGATCTACTTGGCACCGTCAGTCACAGTGTGTACAAAAAGCGTGTCTCTGCCTGGCTGTTAGGGACCAATTGTGATTACGCGGAGGACCTCCTCAAGTCAATCTACACCTGACAACACGATTACTAGACTTATTACTTTACTTTGACCTCATTACTTCTATGCTTTGCTTCCGTAACTATTACTAATTTACTTGACTCCATCCAATGGCATCAAACCCTCATAAGTAACTAATATATATTTTAAAATTAAAAACTCACGGTACTCTCTTACTTTCTTTATTTGAATAGTCTATTTTTATTTTTCACTGTTATAGGAATATGTCTTCTTTTTTATAATGATTTTTTGTATGTAATAGTCAGTATCTAACGAATTATTATTATTATTTATTTAGTATAGAATATACATTTTTGTTACTTTTTTCTAATAATAAATTATATGTAAGTACCTTTCTAAGTTAATTTGTCTGATCAAATTGTAATGTAATGTTAATTTGACTAGTTTTACGCACAGGCATAAAAAAGCCTATGTAAAACTTTATTTTCCGATATATTAGTAGTAGGGATACACTGACCTTGCAACATCCCATGGTGAGTTTTCATCAAATGGTGAGTCGGTGGTGGGGGAAGGTCACGTGACCTGATCCAAGATGGCGGTCCCGGATCCAAGATGGCTGCCCCCATTCCTGCCAACCTGTTGGGAATTTTCCCTCCCAAAAATTCCCAAAATTCCCTCAAAATTCCCTTTTTGTACTATATAAAATACACTATTAGCCTTGTTATACTATATAAAATGAACTTTTTTCTCACATCATACTATATAAAATACACTCTTAACCTAACTTTTACAATGTTATACTATATAAAATACACTCTTAGCCTAGCTATACTATATAAGATGAACCTTTTTTTTGTCCAATAAGGCGTCTTTTCCCTCCCGCGCCAACTCAGACTCGGTACCCCGTGGGAAAATTCCCTCCCAAAATTTCCCTCAAATTCCCAAATTTCCCTCAAAATTTCCTTTTTGTACTATATAAAATACACTATTAGCCTTGTTATACTATATAAAATGCATTATTTTCTCTTATACTCTATAGTAAATCTATACTCTGATTGGTCCATTTTTTGTGACGTCATCCAAGATGGCGGCGCCCATGTTTCCCGCCAAATTTTCTAACCTCACTTTTCCTAACCTCACATTTCCCTCCAAATTCCCTTGTTATTCTATATAAAATACACTCTTAACCTAACATTTACCACGTCATACTATATAAAATACACTCTTAACCTAACTTTTACCATTTTATACTATATAAAATACACTCTTAGCTTAGCTATACTATATAAAATAAACTTTTTTTTTGTCCAAGACAGCGGCCGGAAACAGTGCTACCACCCTCCTCTCCCAAATTTCCCGCCAAATTTCCCTCAAATTCCCTCGTTATACTATATAAAATGTACTCTTAGCCAAAATGCACTCTATATACAGTCTGGGTTGGGCTAACCCGGGTTAACACAACGTGGGTTAATAAAACCCAGGTTAACACAACGTGGGTTATTAAAACCCGGGTTAAATCAACGTGGGTTAATAAAACCCGGGTTAACACAACGTGGGTTAATAAAACCCGGGTTAACACAACGTGGGTTATTAAAGCCCGGGTTAAATCAACGTGGGTTAGTAAAACCCGGGTTTTATGGGACCTTGACCCAAGTTTCCACACCACCCAAGAGGTATAGGGTCATTGCACTCTGTGCAAAGGCGCGTTTTTTATTATAGTGGGTGTCCCCAGTAGGCATAATCCCACTTACTTTAATGTAACTTGCCCCAACCATCGCAAGCTACGGTGATAGCCACTCCATAACAAAATTGCTACCTCCCAGTATTATTTTTGTGTTTTTTTTTTTTTTATTTTTGTTTTTTTTTTTGGATCCCATATAAGTCTAGCCGCCACTTTACTTGGAGAAGCCTTTCAATGTGACGCAAAAACTTACAAAGGGCTTTTTTTATTTTTTTTATTTTCTCGTTACTAAAAATATCCCTTACTCACACCCTGGACTTACAGAGTTTAAGCCAGCCATAGAGTGTTACACACATCCAGATACACGTACCGTACGAGGGCCCATTGCATACTAGATGCATCTGCGACTCAAGGTCTTACGGGGATTAGCCCAGCCCCAAGCTGCAGGACCGCCTCAGGACTTATGCGTTTTACGGCTGCCTTAGAGAACAGTCGGGCGATTTTTTTTTATTGAATTTGGACCGCCCTCACCTCGACGTTACGGTTATTGCACTTACACACACACACACATACACACTGGGTTACGGACCGTTAGACCACCCCAGAGCCCACACACCATGGAACTACAGATTACAAGTTTTAAAACTTAAGTCTCTAAATGCTTCTTTTTACAATTGGAAGTTATTATAGTCTTTAATAATCCGCGCTCCTTTAAGTTCTTCTAATATTGTAATAATCTCACTGTCATGGTCAGTGTTTCCCGCCTTTTTTGAGGCAATCAACAAACGCAACCTGTCTACTAATTGATTAGGATCGTCCCAGCTCGAGTAATTAACCTGTGAAAATTTTAAAACATCCTTGTATACTTGTCTCCTTACTTCATCCATTTCATTTCCATCGTCTGAACTACTATCAAAGTAATCTTGCTCATTTGAACTATACGTCTCCCCACCCTTATCTGCATCAAGTGAATTGTTTTCAATCTCATCCACGTGATACCTACCTAATTTTTCCATTTCATTTTCATCGTCTGAACTACTATCAAAGTAATCTTGCTCATTTGAACTATACGTCTCCCCACCCTTATCTGCATCAAGTGAATTGTTTTCAATCTCATCCACGTGATACCTACCTAATTTTACAGGTAACCTATCTGGAGTTTTTGAACGTTTCCTAGGATGAAAAGTACTGTCTATTGGATTATTTACATACATTGTACTACTTTCCTCACTTATTGGTGTTAAACCGTTAATTAAAGGTTTAATAATGTTTTTATATTTAAGACCCCTGCTTCCTTTCACCATTCCATTATTAGGATTTATATAGGATTTTGTTTGCAGCAACATTTTCCTGTACGAATCCAAATCTCCATCTCTATAGTCTTTAATTGATGTTTTTATGGGTTTCCTCATAAAAACTAACTCAAATAGATCAGATGACCCAGGATATACCTTACCGTCAATCAAGATGTTATTTCCTTCAAATTTAACTGACTGTGTACCCATTTTAAATTGTTCACTTCCTTTATCGAAAGTGATCCCATAAGTATGGTCAGCTGCATTATTCAAGTTTTTTATACTAAACTGTAACCATGACATTAGATCACTCCCAACTTCACTATGTGCATCGTTACCTTGAATTGAGGACACTTTTAAAGCTTGAGCTTTCTCAGGTTCAGTGGAAGCCGAAGCTGATACAAGATCTTGTTCATTCAAATTCATGTTTAATAATAATAAAGAATTTAGAAAACAACTCTATTTATAGCCTGGGTTGGGCTAACTCGGGTTAAATCAACGTGGGTTAATAAAACCCGGGTTAAATCAACGTGGGTTAATAAAACCCGGGTTAACACAACGTGGGTTAATAAAGCCTGGGTTAAATCAACGTGGGTTAATAAAACCCGGGTTAACACAACGTGGGTTAATAACACCCGGATTTACAGGTCTGGTGGGAAATGTTCTTCTGGCCAGAGCTTGTAGCTCTTTGGCGATGATTTCTCTCTCACATTCATAACTGGATTGAATTGTGTCCAATTCATAACTGATTAAGATTTTTGTAAACCAAAATATTTATTGGTTTTTAAGGGATTCCGCACAGCTTCCCCGTCATAAATAGGGTCTTGAACATTGCTCAATTTTTTATTATCAAACGTCCAATGACCACTATGCTGTCTTGGAGTGTTTAATAATACATATTCCATATTAACAGCATCTGTAGGTAAAACGGGTTTACCAAGGTTTCTAAGCAATTTCCCTTCTATATTAATGTCCCCATCAGGATAAGTCCTTTTTAAGGAAGACCTATTAACAAAACCCATAGTTGCAGCATCCGAATTTAAGACTGGATCACGCAACTCTCTTATAAATTTGTTATTAGCTGAAAATTGCATGTCAGAAGTCCTTTTTAAAGCGTAATTCCGTACAAATTGCATATTTACCGCATCATCCTGTAGAAGGGGTGTGGAAACATTTCTAATAGTTCTGTTTTTAGCATCATAATGATCGTTTACATCTGATAATGATAGACAATTCTTTTGCACATACGCGGCATTTTACCGCGTTGTGGACATCAGACTGGGTCTTTGCTACACTCTGATCAAATTGACCGAACTTGTCCACACTCATACTGACACTACAACCTTTCAATTGGAACAAGCTTTTTATACAAGACAGAAAGTAGGTCAAGGTCACCCAAACGAGTTTTTAAAAAATAAAGTTTATTTCCACAATTACAATCATGTCTTATCACTAAAAAATACAAGAGTCTTATAACTATTGACTAGATGATGAAAGGTGAAGAGAGAGTTCTGTAGAATTGTTCCCACTCACACCATGGGAGATGAGATAGAGCGCTCCTGGCTGAATATTCCTCACATCTTCATTCTGCAGTAGATGTACAAAGCGTTTTGGCAGGAAGACTTGAAACTTGGGTTCATCGCCTGAAACGTATGGTGCATCACTCAATGCAACTAATACTGCGTCACCGACAGCTGTATCAATCTTTCTAATGTGGTGAATGATGTAGTGCTTGTGCTCTTTGAGTTCTGAGCACCTCTTCGTTAGCAGCACCGAAGATTTGGATTGAGCATTGAATTGCTCAACCAACGTTTGAAGGTATTGTGGAGATGTCATCTGAAGCTGATGTAGATGTTTCCTCTGTAAAATCTGAGTAATACTGATGCATTGTCAGTGGTGTTGTGGTGTATATATACCCTCCAATATCCCCACCACTGCAACAATCTAACGGATCTTGTAAAAAACCCTCCAAACGCTTAGCCTTTTTCAACGCACAATTGACATACATATGTGCATGGTTTTGAACGAAAATACATGCTATATCTCTATGTAGTTTAAAAGATTTATCAATAGCTGTATTATAAACATTTCCAGACGTAAACAATTGAATCCAATTACGCTTTTCTACTCCTGTGGTATAAAATGTTTTAAACTTTGAACAGAAGTGGTACATAATGTTATCTAGGGTGTCATAATCGCTAAAAACCTTCTTCCCATTTGATGTGATGATAATTATTTGTTAACCATCTGTTTGTAATCTTCACCCGTTTACTTCAAAACGTGGTTGAGCATGCCATCTTTTACTAATATCATGTTCTAACCACATAAAGTCCTTGTAGATTTCCCACGGATCCTGCTTGACGACTAGGTTGCAGTCACCGTCCAGGATGGGTGCTTGTTCAGTAGCGTTGTATTCCACCATGAATATGGGAAAAAAGTACCTGACCGAATTTTCTAAGTTGTTTTTCAGATTTAACGCTGTTTTCATAATCCGCCCCTCCAGTGCACTAACCGTATCTTTAAGTGATGTCAGCACTGAACCTATAGTTGTTGTTTGTTGACCTAATATTTCCAAAATATGCGATTTTGCTTCGGTTAACACTTTTAGGTTTACAGCCTCGTCCATTTCTTTCGCATCTCTAACAGATTTAATTCCCATATTATCAAAGTCCCAGTCGTCCTTGCGTTTCTTTGGACAGTTTGCCAGTAGATTCTAGTTTCGTTATTTACCGTTAGATTTCGCTCAAATTTGGTACACGTGTGCAGATATATATTACGATGATTTCAGTTCAAACCTCATTCAGTCTCAGACTTTTGAACGAGACACATCTAGCAGCTCCGCTATTTACAACGCATCTATTGCAACCGTATAGTAAGTATACATAACCTATAAATTCGTTTTACTCTCTAGGAACATAACCTAACTTATCTTACCTTCACCAAGATATTGAAAAACATTTTCTACAGGGATTTCTAGTATTATACATACCCGAGTAGATAGATATTGAGAGTTTTACGATATTGTGTTTCATTCGTTGCAGATCATCATCATGAACCCCAACCAGACCAAATGCCCCAGATGCAGCAAGACCATGTCTAAGGCAAACATAGCTCGCCACCTCAAGAGCTGCACCTGGCCTACAACAACCCGGGAGCCTCAACGTCCCTGTACGACTTGTGGAGTCATGATAACTATCTCCAACCTCAGACGGCACCTCAAGAAGTGTAGCCCCGCTCACCTCAAGAGGAAAGCAGACGAGCCAGCCCCCCTCCACTTCCAAGGTTGCTCGCTTCGAGACCGACCCCCAACCATCAACCAGCGATTCCATCATCAACAACGTGCGCTCTTCGATCGTGTCAGCATACAACACGGTCAAGGAGACGACGATATAACACATCGCTACAAATGCAATAAATAGGTCCGAAAGTCGTCTCAGGGTTCGACCACATGCAGTGAGTGAAATGTTGACCATAGCGTGTAATCTCTGTGTCTATACATTTCATCCGGAATTTTGTACTTTCAATACTCGTAGCAATCTCGCCCATACAATCCAACAGCTCCAACGCAGCAATGAATACAAATATTGAGTTGGTTGTGCTTGAGCTAAGGTTTGCAAAGTCTTCTTGGACTCCTGCTGCGTTGGAGCTGTTGGATTGTATGGGCGAGATTGCTACGAGTATTGAAAGTACAAAATTCCGGATGAAATGTATAGACACAGAGATTACACGCTATGGTCAACATTTCACTCACTGCATGTGGTCGAACCCTGAGACGACTTTCGGACCTATTTATTGCATTTGTAGCGATGTGTTATATCGTCGTCTCCTTGACCGTGTTGTATGCTGACACGATCGAAGAGCGCACGTGTTGTTGATGATGGAATCGCTGGTTGATGGTTGGGGGTCGGTCTCGAAGCGAGCAACCTTGGAAGTGGAGGGGGCTGGCTCGTCTGCTTTCCTCTTGAGGTGAGCGGGGCTACACTTCTTGAGGTGCCGTCTGAGGTTGGAGATAGTTATCATGACTCCACAAGTCGTACAGGGACGTTGAGGCTCCCGGGTTGTTGTAGGCCAGGTGCAGCTCTTGAGGTGGCGAGCTATGTTTGCCTTAGACATGGTCTTGCTGCATCTGGGGCATTTGGTCTGGTTGGGGTTCATGATGATGATCTGCAACGAATGAAACACAATATCGTAAAACTCTCAATATCTATCTACTCGGGTATGTATAATACTAGAAATCCCTGTAGAAAATGTTTTTCAATATCTTGGTGAAGGTAAGATAAGTTAGGTTATGTTCCTAGAGAGTAAAACGAATTTATAGGTTATGTATACTTACTATACGGTTGCAATAGATGCGTTGTAAATAGCGGAGCTGCTAGATGTGTCTCGTTCAAAAGTCTGAGACTGAATGAGGTTTGAACTGAAATCATCGTAATATATATCTGCACACGTGTACCAAATTTGAGCGAAATCTAACGGTAAATAACGAAACTAGAATCTACTGGCAAACTGTCCAAAGAAACGCAAGGACGACTGGGACTTTGATAATATGGGAATTAAATCTGTTAGAGATGCGAAAGAAATGGACGAGGCTGTAAACCTAAAAGTGTTAACCGAAGCAAAATCGCATATTTTGGAAATATTAGGTCAACAAACAACAACTATAGGTTCAGTGCTGACATCACTTAAAGATACGGTTAGTGCACTGGAGGGGCGGATTTATGAAAACAGCGTTAAATCTGAAAAACAACTTAGAAAATTCGGTCAGGTACTTTTTTCCCATATTCATGGTGGAATACAACGCTACTGAACAAGCACCCATCCTGGACGGTGACTGCAACCTAGTCGTCAAGCAGGATCCGTGGGAAATCTACAAGGACTTTATGTGGTTAGAACATGATATTAGTAAAAGATGGCATGCTCAACCACGTTTTGAAGTAAACGGGTGAAGATTACAAACAGATGGTTAACAAATAATTATCATCACATCAAATGGGAAGAAGGTTTTTAGCGATTATGACACCCTAGATAACATTATGTACCACTTCTGTTCAAAGTTTAAAACATTTTATACCACAGGAGTAGAAAAGCGTAATTGGATTCAATTGTTTACGTCTGGAAATGTTTATAATACAGCTATTGATAAATCTTTTAAACTACATAGAGATATAGCATGTATTTTCGTTCAAAACCATGCACATATGTATGTCAATTGTGCGTTGAAAAAGGCTAAGCGTTTGGAGGGTTTTTTACAAGATCCGTTAGATTGTTGCAGTGGTGGGGATATTGGAGGGTATATATACACCACAACACCACTGACAATGCATCAGTATTACTCAGATTTTACAGAGGAAACATCTACATCAGCTTCAGATGACATCTCCACAATACCTTCAAACGTTGGTTGAGCAATTCAATGCTCAATCCAAATCTTCGGTGCTGCTAACGAAGAGGTGCTCAGAACTCAAAGAGCACAAGCACTACATCATTCACCACATTAGAAAGATTGATACAGCTGTCGGTGACGCAGTATTAGTTGCATTGAGTGATGCACCATACGTTTCAGGCGATGAACCCAAGTTTCAAGTCTTCCTGCCAAAACGCTTTGTACATCTACTGCAGAATGAAGATGTGAGGAATATTCAGCCAGGAGCGCTCTATCTCATCTCCCATGGTGTGAGTGGGAACAATTCTACAGAACTCTCTCTTCACCTTTCATCATCTAGTCAATAGTTATAAAACTCTTGTATTTTTTAGTGATAAGACATGATTGTAATTGTGGAAATAAACTTTATTTTTTAAAAACTCGTTTGGGGTGACCTTGACCTACTTTCTGTCTTGTATAAAAAGCTTGTTCCAATTGAAAGGTTGTAGTGTCAGTATGAGTGTGGACAAGTTCGGTCAATTTGATCAGAGTGTAGCAAAGACCCAGGTCTGATGTCCACAACGCGGTAAATGCCGCGTATGTGCAAAAGAATTGTCTATCATTATCAGATGTAAACGATCATTATGATGCTAAAAACAGAACTATTAGAAATGTTTCCACACCCCTTCTACAGGATGATGCGGGTAAATATGCAATTTGTACGGAATTACGCTTTAAAAAGGACTTCTGACATGCAATTTTCAGCTAATAACAAATTTATAAGAGAGTTGCGTGATCCAGTCTTAAATTCGGATGCTGCAACTATGGGTTTTGTTAATAGGTCTTCCTTAAAAAGGACTTATCCTGATGGGGACATTAATATAGAAGGGAAATTGCTTAGAAACCTTGGTAAACCCGTTTTACCTACAGATGCTGTTAATATGGAATATGTATTATTAAACACTCCAAGACAGCATAGTGGTCATTGGACGTTTGATAATAAAAAATTGAGCAATGTTCAAGACCCTATTTATGACGGGGAAGCTGTGCGGAATCCCTTAAAAACCAATAAATATTTTGGTTTACAAAAATCTTAATCAGTTATGAATTGGACACAATTCAATCCAGTTATGAATGTGAGAGAGAAATCATCGCCAAAGAGCTACAAGCTCTGGCCAGAAGAACATTTCCCACCAGACCTGTAAATCCGGTTGTTATTAACCCACGTTGTGTTAACCCGGGTTTTATTAACCCACGTTGATTTAACCCAGGCTTTATTAACCCACGTTGTGTTAACCCGGGTTTTATTAACCCACGTTGATTTAACCCGGGTTTTATTAACCCACGTTGATTTAACCCGAGTTAGCCCAACCCAGGCTATAAATAGAGTTGTTTTCTAAATTCTTTATTATTATTAAACATGAATTTGAATGAACAAGATCTTGTATCAGCTTCGGCTTCCACTGAACCTGAGAAAGCTCAAGCTTTAAAAGTGTCCTCAATTCAAGGTAACGATGCACATAGTGAAGTTGGGAGTGATCTAATGTCATGGTTACAGTTTAGTATAAAAAACTTGAATAATGCAGCTGACCATACTTATGGGATCACTTTCGATAAAGGAAGTGAACAATTTAAAATGGGTACACAGTCAGTTAAATTTGAAGGAAATAACATCTTGATTGACGGTAAGGTATATCCTGGGTCATCTGATCTATTTGAGTTAGTTTTTATGAGGAAACCCATAAAAACATCAATTAAAGACTATAGAGATGGAGATTTGGATTCGTACAGGAAAATGTTGCTGCAAACAAAATCCTATATAAATCCTAATAATGGAATGGTGAAAGGAAGCAGGGGTCTTAAATATAAAAACATTATTAAACCTTTAATTAACGGTTTAACACCAATAAGTGAGGAAAGTAGTACAATGTATGTAAATAATCCAATAGACAGTACTTTTCATCCTAGGAAACGTTCAAAAACTCCAGATAGGTTACCTGTAAAATTAGGTAGGTATCACGTGGATGAGATTGAAAACAATTCACTTGATGCAGATAAGGGTGGGGAGACGTATAGTTCAAATGAGCAAGATTACTTTGATAATAGTTCAGACGATGAAAATGAAATGGAAAAATTAGGTAGGTATCACGTGGATGAGATTGAAAACAATTCACTTGATGCAGATAAGGGTGGGGAGACGTATAGTTCAAATGAGCAAGATTACTTTGATAGTAGTTCAGACGATGGAAATGAAATGGATGAAGTAAGGAGACAAGTATACAAGGATGTTTTAAAATTTTCACAGGTTAATTACTCGAGCTGGGACGATCCTAATCAATTAGTAGACAGGTTGCGTTTGTTGATTGCCTCAAAAAAGGCTGGAAACACTGACCATGACAGTGAGATTATTACAATATTAGAAGAACTTAAAGGAGCGCGGATTATTAAAGACTATAATAACTTCCAATTGTAGAAAGAAGCATTTAGAGACTTAAGTTTTAAAACTTGTAATCTGTAGTTCCATGGTGTGTGGGCTCTGGGGGTGGTCTAACGGTCCGTAACCCAGTGTGTATGTGTGTGTGTGTAAGTGCAATAACCGTAACGTCGAGGTGAGGGCGGTCCAAATTCAATAAAAAAAAATCGCCCGACTGTTCTCTAAGGCAGCCGTAAAACGCATAAGTCCTGAGGCGGTCCTGCAGCTTGGGGCTGGGCTAATCCCCGTAAGACCTTGAGTCGCAGATGCATCTAGTATGCAATGGGCCCTCGTACGGTACGTGTATCTGGATGTGTGTAACACTCTATGGCTGGCTTAAACTCTGTAAGTCCAGGGTGTGAGTAAGGGATATTTTTAGTAACGAGAAAATAAAAAAAATAAAAAAAGCCCTTTGTAAGTTTTTGCGTCACATTGAAAGGCTTCTCCAAGTAAAGTGGCGGCTAGACTTATATGGGATCCAAAAAAAAACAAAAATAAAAAAAAAAAACACAAAAATAATACTGGGAGGTAGCAATTTTGTTATGGAGTGGCTATCACCGTAGCTTGCGATGGTTGGGGCAAGTTACATTAAAGTAAGTGGGATTATGCCTACTGGGGACACCCACTATAATAAAAAACGCGCCTTTGCACAGAGTGCAATGACCCTATACCTCTTGGGTGGTGTGGAAACTTGGGTCAAGGTCCCATAAAACCCGGGTTTTACTAACCCACGTTGATTTAACCCGGGCTTTAATAACCCACGTTGTGTTAACCCGGGTTTTATTAACCCACGTTGTGTTAACCCGGGTTTTATTAACCCACGTTGATTTAACCCGGGTTTTAATAACCCACGTTGTGTTAACCTGGGTTTTATTAACCCACGTTGTGTTAACCCGGGTTAGCCCAACCCATACTGTATATAGAGTGCATTTTGGCTAAGAGTACATTTTATATAGTATAACGAGGGAATTTCAGGGAAATTTGGCGGGAAATTTGGGAAAGGAGGGTGGTAGCACTGTTTCCGGCCGCTGTCTTGGACAAAAAAAAAGTTTATTTTATATAGTATAGCTAAGCTAAGAGTGTATTTTATATAGTATAAAATGGTAAAAGTTAGGTTAAGAGTGTATTTTATATAGTATGACGTGGTAAATGTTAGGTTAAGAGTGTATTTTATATAGAATAACAAGGGAATTTGGAGGGAAATGTGAGGTTAGGAAAAGTGAGGTTAGAAAATTTGGCGGGAAACATGGGCGCCGCCATCTTGGATGACGTCACAAAAAATGGACCAATCAGAGTATAGATTTACTATAGAGTATAAGAGAAAATAATGCATTTTATATAGTATAACAAGGCTAATAGTGTATTTTATATAGTACAAAAAGGAAATTTTGAGGGAAATTTTGGAATTTGAGGGAAATTTTGGGAGGGAATTTTCCCACGGGGTACCGAGTCTGAGTTGGCGCGGGAGGGAAAAGACGCCTTATTGGGACAAAAAAAAGGTTCATTTTTATATAGTATAGCTAGGCTAAGAGTGTATTTTATATAGTATAACATTGTAAAAGTTAGGTTAAGAGTGTATTTTATATAGTATGATGTGAGAAAAAAGTTCTTTTATATAGTATAACAAGGCTAATAGTGTATTTTATATAGTACAAAAAGGGAATTTTGAGGGAATTTTGGGAATTTTTGGGAGGGAAAATTCCCAACAGGTTGGCAGGAATGGGGGCAGCCATCTTGGATCCGGGACCGCCATCTTGGATCAGGTCACGTGACCTTCCCCCACCACCGACTCACCATTTGATGAAAACTCACCATGGGATGTTGCAAGGTCGGTGTATCCCTACTACTTATATTAAATTGTTTAACTTGAACCTTTGTAACTTAAAAAGGGAAATAAATTGATTTTCTTTCTTTCTTTCTTTCTTTATTGGAAGACAGTTAATTAATTCTTATTTAACTAATTAATTATCTTCCTAATTATTCAAATACGCAGCACTATGTTCTTTTATACAAAGTACAACTATTATTATACATTTAGTAATACTGTGGTGAAATTGAATGGACGAAACGAACAGGTGAACGTCAATCGAAAGGCCCTGGGGAGGAATCAGACAAGAATTGTAAGCTTACAAATTGAATTACAGAACCGCTGTCCCAATAATAGGATTACACCAGATCAATGTGGTCGAAATGAGGTGATATTGAAGTTAACGGACCAAACGCTACGTTCAATTGGGTTCTATCAGAAACGTCTGTTCTCGTTAAAGGTTTTCACAGCGTGAAGCTCTGATTTATACTGTTAGAGGCATGTTTTGAAAACCACTTTATTTATTAATTTATTCTTCTGACGCCAATCATCAAGGTATAGGAAAAAATATATATATACTATATATATTATATATATATAATATATTATATATAATATTATATATATATATATATATATATATATAGTGATGAGTGTACATAAGTGAATGTATTCATTGTTCCACAATAAGTTTACCTATTCATTAATAAAGTGCCAATAATTATTAAATGAATAATAAATATAATTAAGTATCCTTTTATTCATTTTTTTATAACAATACATGACCGGTGTCGGCTCTCAGGCCATCTTCATTTTTTGCACTTTGAAGATAGCCTAAGAGCCGAAATCGGTCATTTATTATTATAAAAAATGAATAAAAGGGTACTTAATTATATTTATTATTCAATGTATTAAACTAGTAGCCCTAACTCGTCACTGGTGGCGCAGTGCTGTAACCCATCTACATGGGGACAAAGTGTTTGGGAGATTGTAGGCGATAGGTTGGATGCTCGGACCTCTTAATACCGACATGGCGTCCGCTTGATGGTTGCTATCGGCGTGGACACTACTAGAGAAGTCTGGGGTGTCCATGTTGGATGGTAATCATTGAGCGGATGTTGTGTGAGGGAGATAACTGGAGTATCAGGCTTGTCAATTAGCTGAAAATCAATTAGCTGAAAATCAGCACTACGTGGTTCGGATTCCACGCAAAGCTGTAGGTCCCTTAGTTGCCCTGGCTGTTGGGCTATTAATAAATTGCCCTTTTTGAGGAACAGTTGAACTCAGATAGTAACTAGTCTACACTCATCCATACTCATCCTACACTCAGATAACCATTCATATTCGCCTTAAAATACTAACAACGTTGTGTCAGCGTCTCATATGTAAGAATGTAACTCGTGAACAAACTTATGCATCGTTAATAATTAATAGCCGATGATTATCAGCTTTTTACTTTCAAAATTTTTATGGTTCTGATTGGGATCGAACTGAGAACCATTAGTTTATGAAGGTGGACTTTAACTAACTTCACTACTAAACAAATGTTATAGAATGATTCAAATGAATATATTTAAAGTTATTGCATTATATTTTTTATACTTACGGTACCCTATATGCTAAACTGAATAGTTCACTATACAAACCATATATAAATACGAGTACTATTAAATTTCAAATTCATTCATGAAAATAGGACGCAAAATTCAGAAACATTTTTAGACAACTTATTTGTTTATAAAAAATGTTTCAGAGGATGGAAGGAACAAGAACCGGCACAACTTGGACTAGTAAAATAAAGAGAGCTCATCCCAAAAACATATACATGTTTGAGTACAACTAAACGCCATCACAACAAAACAATGCTGTCTGTACAAAATGGCCAGTACATCATGAATAACAATAATAACTCTAACAATAATGATAACAATAAGAGTGCTTAAGTGTTCAAATCGATAGTAGATTCAAACTTTACGCTCGAGTTTTTAATTTAGAATTTTTTAATTAGGTGGTAAGAAGAATTACTAATAACAGAAACTATTTTAATGACGTTTAGTGTTGAAGTACAAGTCCTCAACTCTACCACGATTAATTGTTTCGTATTTCAAATTTTCTATATTTCATGTACCTGAAATTGTTATTTAAAATAATAAATATATTAAAAGTACAGTCAATTATAATATATTCATTACCTTAAAATTACTAGAAGGCCAAACTATTATTTGAACCAACAAGATCAGGTCGCGTTATTACATTGCTTGAGACCATATAAAGCATGGACGAAAGTAAAGGATGGCATCAAAGCTTAATACCACGAAACGTCTTAATTACTATGGACCCTCTTTACGAATTCCAGCGAAGGAGGGAGGTTTAATGTCTATCCAAGAATGCTATCCTCATAAACTGTTTGTTGGATATATTTTATTAAATCTGTCTAGACTAATTTTCCTAGGCGTTCTAGTGTATATACAACTAAAAACAAGAAATATATAATATACAAATATTTATTTGTATACATGCAGGACATAGTAGCACTGTCTTGAGGTTATTTAAAGAAAAATGCGTCAAGCAACATCGGGTGTGGCTGTTCCTGGGAAGCGTGAAAGGTGAGGAATCCCGTCCTTCCTCCTTGCCGTCTCCGGTGCTGGTTCGAAGTCGCCCTTAAGCCAGTGATCCAGTTGTAGTGTTAGAGAAGGATTCTTAGCCCTAACTTAACCTAGTAGAATAAGACCTCCTTCAACTATAACCCTTTGATTAATACATTCATGGCCAATTAGGGAAGGATAATAAATTAGATAAGCTGGTTAAAGGGCACATATTTTATATTTTAAAAGGAATAATAATAGGTGTTATTAGTAAAAAAATGTTAAATATAATTCAGTATTTTCCTATGTATTAAACAATACATAAATATTTATAGAGGTTATTTGCCTCTATAATGTTAAGATAATCTTGAGTATCGTCATTTTAGCAACAATAAACATCTCATCCCAAACGGCAGTTACGTGTAGATTTTCGATAGGATCCTTTTGATTTTTTGGACCAAATAATAATATGAAAACATTACAAATATAACAACAATGTACGATATATAGTTCTTAGTACTGACATTGCCAAGCATGCGTATAAAAACACTATGTATCCTGGTGAAATCGTAAAAAATGAACCTTATACAACTAATACTGAAATTTTAATTTTATATATATCATGCCAGTTGTCTTTATTCTAAATTTTGTTGTATTACCCACAATAATTTGAGGTGCCGCAATAAATAAATTGAAACAAATTTATGAATATTTTCTTTAATGTACTCCACACACACTGCTTCTTGATCCTCTGAAAAAAAGATTTATTTCCTCTAAAACATAACAATATTTATCTGTTGTCAAAATTTTAGAAGAAATACCACTGACCTCTTTTTCCAGCAATGTGGCCAGTGTTCTAGAAAATGGAACAATAATTATAATAAATAAATAAAAAATGATTACAGTCTGGTACTTTTGAGTTATCTCCTTAAACTGCTGTTTCCCACAGTGTCTTGTAAACACATGTAACATATAGGTTTACATAACAGTTAAATAGTACCTTGTAACTAGCATAACTTAGTTTAAACAAAAATAAAAATAGTAACAAATGCAAACATAAACATGCGCATACATTCACAAATATATTACATACACTAAATAAACATAAAAAAGAATACTTCTCTGGTTATATTTCACTCATGATTAACCATAATTTGCGTATTTAATATTTTCATTAAATATTAATAAAAAAAGTCGGCACTGGTGGCGCAGTGCTGTAATCAGCTACTTGGGGACAAAGTGTTTGGAAGTAAAGACAACAAAGAGTAAAGAGATTGTAGGCGATAGGTTCCATGCTCGGTTCCCTTAATACCGACACGGCGTCCGCTCAATGGTTGTCATCAATATAGTCACTACTAGAGAAGTCTGGAGTGTCCGTGTTGAATGGTAGTCAAAGTTCGGGTGTTGTGTAGGGAAGAGAACTAAGTGTCAAACTTGTCAGTTAGCTGAAAATCAGACCAACACTACGTGGTTCGGATTCCACGTAAAGCTGTAGGTCCCATAGTTGCCCTGGCTATTGGGCTATTAATAAATAGTCCTTTCTGAGCTAAGTCGACTCAGATAGTAACAATGACTACACACGTTCATCATATGTATATCATCACACTCATTCACGCATCATATTCGCCCATATCTCTACGATCGGCGTCTTAGAGATGAATGATGAATAATAATAATAATAATAATAATAATAATAATAATAGTAATTATCCTTTAAAAGCTTAATAACGAAAAATAAAGATATGCTTCACTAAGGAATCAGTAAATACGGACCGGATGTAAAATTACGTCTAGGGAAATATGACTGGAAGGGTTAGTATGACAGATATTACCATTTATCTGTGGAAGGGATTTATTGAAACTGGAGTCAATCCGATTACCTGGAACTACTAGGCTTAGATATTCAGATTTGTGGAGAAAATATGTGAGGTGTTTATTTTATTTTCATTTATTGTATTTATTGTTATTTATGATACTGTTAATGTATCTCTTTTTAATAAATTTCACCTATACTGATGGCTTAGCTAACCAGTATGGTTCGATGTTATACCTGCTCACATTTAAATAACAACAACAAAAATAAATAAGTAAGTAACGCGTTTACATCAGTAAAACTTACTTAAAAATGTTTGTCATAATAAAAATAATTTATTTCATAAAATAACTAGACAACTTTACGAATCAAAATATGTACTAGAGTATACCTAAATGTTATAAAATTAAATGGAAAAGAAATAAATTTAACTCTTATTGAAGATACTAAATATACTTGATAACAGGCAAAATGAATGGAAACATACAATAGCCAAGAGGAATAGGCAATATAAAACCTTTAAAAAACTACTCGGAGATTTAAAAACACAATTATTTATTACTCTAATTTCACAACACAAAAGTAACATACATGTCTCACAAACTGAAGAACAAAAAAAGAGAAGAGATGTATAAAATTAAGAACGGTGTTACATTGTTAGGTTACAATATTTCAGAATTAAAAGTATTTACATGTTTATAAAAAGACTATGTAGATTAAAATAACAGAACAAGACTACAGTCAAACAATTTACATTTACATACATAATAATAGGAATTAGTAATTAAATGTTAGTGTATGGAGAGAAAGAAACAAAAAGTCAAGGATGGCAAAGCATTTGATATGTGCCTAAAATATCGATTGTCTGATTAGTGCAGGATACACAGGGTGTATATTATGTATGGAAACACCCAAATATATTCTTTATAATCAAAATAGAAATTTTAAACCTTTTACAATCGTGATAGGAATTGGGCACCTACTTTTTGGAACATTGTTTTGTCATTTCACACTAATGATTGAAGGTTATGGTGAACTGAACTGAGTGCCACAAACTGCGTCTCTAAGGAATCACTCTGTCAGAAAATTGTTTACTTTGAGTATTGCAAATTTTCTGATGTTCAATAATTTAATTTTGAATTCAGGAAAAGCTTCAAAGTCACAATTTTCAATTATAATTTTAGGAAATAAATGTATAACTCTTGTATTTACATGCAATGTTGACTAAAGGTGTAAAGTGAATCAATTCACTTCTTCTCAAGTTTTATGTACGCATATATAAGGACATTTGATTTTTATATACAGTATACAGAAGAAGCCACTTTTAGAGAATCAACAGTTGCAAGTAAACAAGAATGTGGTCTTTAACAATATCATAGTTCAAATGTCAACATAAGGGCGGGTCTGATCCAGTGTAGCTATAGATATTTCTGGCCATGCGGTATTCCATGTATTCTTCTATCAGATCGACTTCATCTAGCACGAGCTCGGTTCTCTTGTCACAACAGACAGTGGCAATGGAAACCGGTTAGACGGTAGCGTCATTCCAGTCAATTATCCAGCTGGAGAACTGGAGGCTCCTGTCGCCTGTCTTCATTACCGCCGTTACCATAGACACTTCCATTGAGCAGTCAACGACTCCGTGAAGGTAGATTGCAGCTTTCCTTGACAGAGGATGTAGCAGAGATAGCGACCCCGACTGTAGATGCCGAGGACTTCATTCGTTTAATCAGTGTCGAAGAAAATATTTTAGAGGTCCTGGTTACCACTGGGAAGCGACTTATGGAATTCAGCTAAGTAGTCCTGCTACTTGTCAGTCCGTTGTAACCATAATTCTTCTTAGACCTACGGTTGTATACAGTACAATGATCATTGTAGTAAATATGGATTACAGGAGTACCAACCGATTTTCACGATTTTTTATAATCATTAACCTTATGAACACGAATCACTAGACATTTTTCGGTGGATATACCGATTTGAAAAAATTCAAAATTGGAAAAAGTTCAAAAACTAAAAAACTATTACGTAGGTTTTTCATATCCTATCATTAATTTCTTCGTAAGACAAATATAGCCTGAAATATTTAACAAAGCAGGTTAGGAAAGTTAGGTTAGGCTGTGTATTATACTAGGTTAGGTATAAGGTTGGAAATTTGTATTCAAGGTCAACATATAAGACTACTAGTCTAACCTAATATGAACTACTTTTTTGTTGAATATATCGATTATTTATCATAAGAAGAATTATAGGTCATTTTCGTGTCCAGTAGTTGAAACTACAAAGGTTTAATTTAAAGTACATAGTTTTTATGTAGGAACTATTTTCTTTTGATCATTTTTTTTAAATTAAGTATTTCAACTAAAAATATTCTATGAATTGACGTTCTCAGGGTTAATATTGACTTTTTTTTTAATCATGAAAATTGGATAGTACCCTAAATTTTCATCCTAACCATGTTTGATATATTCCATAAAATAATATATTACTATATTATTATATACTCTTTTGATCATCCATATTTAATTTCCTCGCACTATATTTTTAGATCTAAAACGTAATTCAGCTGAAAGCTGATTGAATCCTCTATAAGTGCGGACCAAAGCAGAGCTCATTTCAAATGCTGAAATTAAATTAGAACATTACATATAAGCTCGATGTTGAGAGTTGAGTAATTCGGACATTGAAGCGGTTACAGTTCTGACCGACAAATTGGATAGAAAGCCCTCAAAGGACCCTCAAAATCCCATTTCTCG
The DNA here is from genome assembly GCA_035578905.1 of Stictocephala bisonia. Lineage (NCBI taxonomy): Eukaryota > Metazoa > Arthropoda > Insecta > Hemiptera > Membracidae > Stictocephala > Stictocephala bisonia. The sequence continues at coordinate 6,669,158 of JAQJVL010000009.1, read as the reverse complement.
CCAAAGTCCGGCAAAGCATGACTGCAATCTTGTTGGCAACATGGTGGGGTCACCCCTCGAGTGAGAGCTTTCAGCATAATCTGATAAAAACTAAAAATGTTGGATTATTAAAATGCTGTGTTATAAAGGGGAACGTTATCTCTATGTATTATCTCTATGTTAAGCTGTTACATTTGTATTTGTCTAAATTAAACATACATATGCAGTTAATTTGATATTTCACCAACTAAACAAATTAATAGCTGTCATACAACGCTGTAGGCTAAAGGTAAAATAAAACAGTTACAATATAAAATAGATTGATTTTATAAAGGCTTTCTTATCTTTCCCTTTAACTGACTACCATAACGATTACTTAGGTTAACCTAACATAACCAAACCAAACCTAACATGACCTAACCAAACTTAACATAACATTACCAAACCTAGCATAACATTACCAAACCTAACATAACATAACCAAACCTAACATAACATTACCAAACATAACATAACATTACCAAACCTAACATGACCTAACCAAACCTAACATAACATTACCAAACCTGACATAACATTACCAAACATAACATAACATTAACAAACATAACATGACCTAACCAAACCTATCATGACATAACCAAACCTGACATAACATTACCAAACATAACATAACATTACCAAACATAACATAACATTACCAAACCTGACATAAAATTACCAAACATAACATAACATTACCAAACATAACATGACCTAACCAAACCTATCATGACATAACCAAACCTAACATAACATTACCAAACATAACATGACCTAACCAAACATAACATAACATTACCAAACCTAACATGACCTAACCAAACCTAACATAACATTACCAAACCTGACATGACATTACCAAACTTAACATAACATTACCAAACCTGACATGACATTACCAAACTTAACATAACATTACCAACCTAACATGACCTAACCAAACCTAACATAACCTAACCAAACCTAACATAACCTAACCAAACCTAACATAACATTACCAAACCTAAATTTACCCAAACAAACCTAACATAATTTAACCAAAGTATTGGTAGTGAATTAGCGGAAAAGGTCCAGGCATTGTTTAATACTAAAGTTTCAATTGTGTTTTTATAATATATTCTAAATTGTTTTAACAATATGAATTTGTCCTCGTTATTTTCAATGAAAATAAAACTGATATCTTTGAGTAGATTCTTAGATTTATTTCACAAAGATAAAGAGGGAATACATGTATATTACTAAGTATATACTAACATTCTGCTGTCAGATTTTGCTATGTACCTTTGTCAAAATATATTTAACTGACAATACAAAGGTTCTATCTTTACAGTTTTACTAAGAAAATAAATTAACTATATTAAACCTCAGGATAGTCTTTTTCTTATTTGTTAGTAGCTTTTACTACCAAGATTATTTCTAATTATTTAAAATTCTCTTTGTTTTAGGTAAGGATATAGGTAAATCCCTATATTAAGGATACATATGTAAGATACTATTGTAATGAATCCTACTCTTTTTAACGTATATAAATTAATTTTACTTGGACATACTTCAAAAATCAAAGAAAAGCTTGCAATCCAGCTACAAGAATCTAAGTTATGTAATACAAAAATAACTTAAAAATATAATGGCCTTGCTCGTTTATTGGTTAGCCCTTTACTTGATACGTAGTTGGCCACGGGTTTAATTCCTGGGAGTCCACTTTATTTAATTGAGAGGCTTAGACCGTTGTCCCTTTCTATTCGTATAACGACAGTGAACGATTAAGCCTAATTAAGTGACTTAATTTTAAACTATTTAGTTTTAATCTGTATTCAAAAAATAGCTATTCTAATCTATAAACTAATTTCAATATCTATTTGGCAATTTGCATATTCGTAAAACGGAATATAATTTAAAATTACCATAAAGTGAAGTAATATCAACTGTTAAACTTGATTAAATTTAAATACGATATCTTAACTAATAGATTATTTTAGAATAAATTAGGGTTGGTTTGGGACTTAGCTACCAAAATGACTGAAATTTTTCGTAGTAAAATGTTATTTAATAAAAAATTACATCTTAGGTTACGTTTAAAAGAATATTTTTTTTTTTCAAAATCAAGTAAGTAAAAAAGTGTTAAGGTGGTTCGTTTAAAAAAAAGCAAAATAAATATAAATTTATTATCTTAAGTCAGGTTTAACAGGTTTTGTACATTTGTATGCAGTTTTTCAATATATGAGGCAGCAACTATTGGCTTAAACTGAGGTAAATTTTTGAATTGGTTATGTTTTATTTGTGAAGTCAGATTGACTGTTTTATGGTATATTATAAGAACTCTACCACTCCGGTGTTGTTATTTTTTTGAACCAAATTAAAATAATATTATTGAAGCATTATAGCCTTTGTATTCATTACAACTGACTTTGTGTAGTAATAATTATAAATAAGCCTAGTATTTGTATTTCTATTTAATAATATTGATGTGTAAGATAATTTCATATACTGTATAATTAAAATTACTAAAATAATCTAAATTAAACACTCACTCAATTTTTTATTTTTCTAATTTTGTACTTTTTTTACATTTAAATTAATTTTTGAATGAAGTTTACTTTTTACTTAATTACTTAGCTATACTTTACTTTTTGGTTGGTGTACATCAATAAACAACAGTATTGTTTTCAATTCGCTGCAACCAGTTGTAGGGGCAGTAATCGAAAGCATATCACAACTGAACCATTAAACCGATCACTAGCAGCTGGTCGTGCGATTGGCCATGGGAATCACAAACAGTGAGTCACCCTTGCTTTAGACAACCCTTCCACACCTGGTGGAGACGGCAGTGAGTAGGGGGAGAAGTGTGGCAGACGCTGAGAATAATATGAGCTGGAATAATACTAATGCACGATTAGCCTAAAGGTAAGTAATTTCAAAATTTTAAATATGTTATTTACACTTTAATGCATAAAGATAACTTTTTGATTTATTATATTTTTATGAGAGGTTAATCTTCAATCTTAACCTTACTCTTCCCATCCCGATGGACAAATAGTCTGTATGGGGGGTATCTTTACAGACAGAGATGGGGGTGAAGCGGTATAGTACAAGGTGGATAAGAACTAACGGTCAAAGCCAGGATAGGAATAAGAGTGGAAAATATTTTCAATATATCGATATACCGCAAACCATATATCGATATAAAATTAATATGGAAAGAAAAATATATGATAAACCGATGTATCGAACTGTAAATGATTTGTCTGTTTAAAAGTATCCACTAACTCTTACGTCATGACCAAAAATACACTTATGTTTCGCAATAGCCTGCTGAATGTAAATATTAAATACACTTATCTACACGAAACAAGTCGTGGTCTGAAACATTTAATGAAAAAATTACAAATAAGAATATACATTTATTTTATGTTAATTATAAAATAATAATGTAATAACATTGTTATTTTGTTTTTCACATTTAAAAATACATTTAGGCTTCTTATAAACACTAAACTTCCTGACATAAGCTAATGTGTTAATACCAAAAACTGCGCTTATGGCTAATATTTTATCGTGAGCTGAAAAAGAAATCACAGGCAGAAATGCTAAACGTCTTCGCATACCTGGATTCTGCACTAGACTGCCCTCTCCGCTTGTCCTTCGTCTCGGTGCGTGTCTAGTCAGCTGAGTACAGAGGTCACATCTATTGTCTATGTTGAAAGTCGTACTCCAGCTTATTGTTGGTAACTTGCTTGCCCGTACATGAATAAAGGGGAAACACAAAATATCTCTTCTAATGGAATTAATAAATTTACACTTTATAACACTTCCAACCACTGGTCTAGAATAAACAAAATTTTAGAGCGTTAACTTCACGTAAATAACTAAATAAAGTTACTTTATTATTTAAATGCATGTTTTGTACGCATAAGAGGCAATTTAAACGTGTTTTTTGGAATTGTAATGATTTTGAGGAGAGAATAACGTCAATATTTAGGGATTTGATATATCGGACCGAAATATCGATAAAGCCGATATTATTGAAAGAAAATATCGATATAGCGTAATATATTTTTCGATATTTCCAATATTCCATTGTCATCCCTACCATAGGCCGCTCACCACCGCCTCTCCCAATATAGTTAAGACTTTATATAGTTATATACTAAAGGTTGTCTCTTAAAGATATTTTTTATGTACATCAACAATCAAGAATTCGTTGAAAATATAATGATTATTTTTATTTACTTTTTTCTAAAATGTAAATTTTTTCTAAAAAATGCCATTTTGCGTTCTAAAACTTATTTTCTAACAATTATTTAAATTTCTAAGAAACCTTCCTCTCCGTCAGCTCTCCCTCAGCAATGACATTTCTCGATCTCCCTCAGCAGGGGTTGTGCTGCCGCAATGGCACATTCCAGAACTGACAAAAAGGCGAGGGGACATTTACGTTGTTCTGCACTTTACGTCGCTTATATGAATTATTGTATTTTCCAAGAGAAAGAAATATTTACCTCTCCACCCACGCAATGCCATAAACACAAATCAAATCAAGTGGAGGAATCTGACAGTTTTAGAATTCGAAATAGATTTACTATCGTATACGACACACGATTTGATAAAAATCTTCCTTTGAGTTTAGTTTATGAGTTTATATAAACATAACATAACAAGCTTTCACGTCACAAATAAATTTATAGATAAGTAGATAAGATCCTGTTAGATTTTTTGAACACATCAAAACCGTTTAATATACATCTAAGTAACTGTAAAAAGCTAGCTGTAAAAACGTTAGCTGTAAAAACATTACCTGTAAAAACGTTAGCTGTAGCTGTAAAAAGTACACGTAACACGTCAATATATTATAGCTTACTTTTAGATTGGCGTGAGATATGTGGTAGAATAAGAACTAAAAAGTGATAACTTCAGCATGTTACTAAAAGTGTACCGATGTTACCAACATGTAAAAATGTATTGCAACTAATATAAATATTTGTATTTAAATGTTTGTAGACTGTAAATTAGGGTAAATACAGTCTGCTTAAAAATCTTCATTTAGCGGTTAAATATATACTTTTAGATATTTTAATTAAGTATTAGTTCGTTCTTATGGTACTTCAACACAGTGGATGTAAAACAGTTTATTTATTTAACTCAACCTTATAATATTTTTCATAACTAGGTGTGCTTTCTTATGTGCTTTAACAGATTATTTTTTTAATTAGCTGACAACACTTGCTTCACTTTGAGGTCGTTCTCTACTCTTGGTTACCCTTCGTGGTTTTATCTAAACCGGCAAAACAACGTAAAACCTCAACCTCCTACCGTGCTCCTCGATAACAGAGGTTTATATAATAGAAATCCCTTTAGGAGAAGTCTAATTTAGGGGAATTATAAATTGTGCGTTCATGTCAGAGTTAGTAAAAATAACCTTAAAAGGCTTTTCTTCCTCTTTTAGGAATGGAATTTCAAGAAATCCTTTCTTAGAAGGTCCTTTTGATACTAAATCTAACTTCCCCTTAAAATTTCATCTAAATCTGTAAAGTGGTTTCGAAGAGTCTGTGATGTCTCAGTATATCATTTTTGGGTTTAATATATTAAGATTAAGCGTTAATTTAGTTATGCGATGACTTAATTTAGTTAAAGATGACTCATTTAGTTATGCGTAAAGAACAAACAAACAGACAGACAGGTAATAATATTTTCGTTGCTATGTATAAAGATATATACACCCATTTTTATATTTAATATAAAAATTCTAACCAAACTTTATACAAACTTTATGTCGAATTTGATTACTAATTGAGCTTCACTAGTTCAAATATAGTGTCAAAAGTATGCTTTATTTCAAACTAACACAACTTATTTACTGAACATAGTCCTTATATAATATAACTCAATTAATAATGTATCTTAACTTTTGTTACATGGCTGGTGAAGACGATAAGAGGAATCAGAGTTCCACTCCAGAAGCTAATCAAGGAATGGAATGGTTTTCTCAGTCAATGCCAGGATTTGCCACCCCTCGCCTTTCATCGCAACTGTGAAGAAGATATGAGATGAACCTCATCAGCTCAGGAGCTTAAAGATGTCAGATATAGAATATCACTTCGTGACGATAGGTTTCCTCGGTGTTTCGATGTCTCTACCTTAGAGAAATTGGCATGCTACAATGAAACAATTTTAAATAACGCATTTTACTTTCTCTCGTATGCGTCAGCATAGAGAAAGTATTGTGATCGTTTAAAAATATTTTTTTTACAAGTTAGTCTAAAAATTTATTTTAGGTCCCCTGAACCCAAAAAAGGGGTTTTGTCAAGAAAAAAATGTTTATGTCTGTCCATATGTGTGTCTGTGAGGCTATCTGTCTGTCTGTCTATGTGTATATGTGTCTGTGCAGTTCGCTGGAGACCAAATGGATGGATTAATTTTTATGAAATTTGGTATGTAGGAGTACTTAGCCAATGTCTTCAGACTATTTTTTCACTTTATTGAATTTTTTTTATTTTTATAGACAAAAACATACAAAAGTCCATTTTTCTCAACAATTCCTCTAACGTTTTTGATAAAATTTTCAGGGAAGATGTAAATTAAATTTTTTTAAAATTTATTAAAAACTGCATATTTATAACGTGACTATTTTTAGAGTAATGGCAAAAAATATATTTGGGAATCAGACTGGTAATTTTTAAAGATCTGATTGTTTAGTGTTTAATATGAGGTAAAGTTTGTGCCAATTATTTGTAACCATTTATTTTATATGTGAAGAGTTAGGTTAAGAGGAAAATTGGTAAATAAATTCATTGAAGTTGATTATTTAGTGGCTAAACTCTCACAACTTACATAAAATATCCTTTGATATTACACTTAATTTTCATAACACAATCCGGAATTCAAAGAAAAACTAATCTCCTGTTATAATTACTGGTAGTTTTAGTTAAGGCATTTTTACTAAGTTTGGAGTTGTTATTAATCACATAAATACATATTTTTTATAATATATTTTAATATTCCATTTTCAATAATTAGGCTAAATATTAATTTATGATCTTAAAGATTGCTTTAAGTATCAGCTTTGCTATATACGAGTATAGGTTATATTTATAAATGAGGACGCAACTGATATGACGTCCAATCAACGGTTACCATTTACTTGGAGGCCCCTAAAAAGGTCTGTATTTTACATGAAAGGTGGGAGCAAGGGTTACGATGATGTCTTGGGAAAAAACTGAGTAACAGGTTTATTAATTAGCTGAAAATAAAATCAATATTACGTCATTTTGAGTCCAGACTTATCCAAAGGCCTAACTTCTAATCGTTATCTATAGGCCTAATTGCCCTAGTTATCGGATCATTATTTAAGCTACCTTTTTAGGAAACATTACCCTTAGAATGAGTCGTCTACACTGACAACACTCAATTGACCCTCATACTCGCTAATACATTGGTTATCATAATTTAAAAAAAGTAACCTAATATTTTGTTTAATTTGCAGCTTCTGTTACGACAAAGCAATAATTATTTTAGTCTAATTTTATATTGTACATGTCCTAGTTTAGCTCTTCATGGAAAAATATGAAATAATACATAAAGAAAATACTACTAGAATGTTAAAAATGTATAAAGCATTAAGTATTCCATTTTTGAAAATATGTTTAAGATAAAAGAGAGTAAATTAATTAAATTCTTCTTTTTATTTAAAATAACTTACAACGAGAAAGACAATTGTGGACGTACAAGTCAACAAGCTGGATGTTTACTTATTTTCATTTACCACGATTTAATGGAGAAAACACTTCTAAAATGGTTAGGCTTATTCGTGGAATGTTCCAGAGGTTAATTAACCCTATTAGGAACTTGAGGACGCACCACTCAAGAGGCTGGAGGCTTAGGTAACTTAGTTTACCGCGAGTTGTGGGAGAAGATACATCTGGAGAGGCTTGGCTTGCTCCTTGAACTCTACAGAGGTTAGTTAACCCATTAGGAAGAACTTGAGGACGCACTACTCAAGAGGCTGGAGGCTTAGGTAACTTAGTTTACCGCGAGTTGTGGAAGAAGATACATCTGGAGAGGCTTGGCTTGCTCCTTGAACTCTACAGAGGTTAGTTAACCCTACTAGGAAGAACTTGAGGACGCACTACTCAAGAGGCTGGAGGCTTACGTAACTTAGTTTACCGCGAGTTGTGGAAGAAGATACATCTGGAGAGGCTTGGCATGCTCCTTGAACTCTACAGAGGTTAGTTAACCCTACTAGGAAGAACTTGAGGACGCACCACTCAAGAGGCTGGAGGCTTAGGTAAATTAGTTTACCATAAGTTGTGGGAGAAGATACTTCTGTAGAGGGTTGGCTTGCTCCTTGAACACTACAGAGGTTAGTTAACCGTACTGGGAAGAACTTGAGGACGCACCACTCAAGAGGCTGGAGGCTTAGTTAACTTAGTTTACCGCGAGTTGTGGGAGAATACAAATCTAAACTTATATTTTGTACTTTCTGGTAGAGGTAAGGCCCCTTTAAGTTAATATTGTAGCCTAAGAGCATAAAATTTAGTGTCAAATTAACTATTTCCAATTGGTTCTCAATATTTGATTAATAAAAACCATAAGTCATTTAAAATTTCGAGGATTTTTGTTGTATTATATATTGACATATGGTTACTTCCATTACGAAACTATTTTACTGCATTTAATATACTTAACTACACATATGTGAACAATGGTGATTAATCTCCCACCTACACACAAGAGTACGGTTTTGTTGCACCGACAACCCACCCTTACCCCTACAATAGTTATGACCCTCCTTCCCACCTACATACGTATAATGGTGATGACTCATCCAACCATCCATACAAGTATTGTGGTGACTATCCGTTCACCCACCCATATAAATACAATGGCAATGAAAAATAATAGTTTTTTTTGTTGTAGGATACAAATTTCATTTACTAGAATATTTTACAGAGGCCTGCATATTATTTAAAAGATATATTTTAATTGTATTGCATTTAGAATTTCTTTTTTTCTTTTTTTTTTTTTTTTTTTTTGTCACATATTTACTTTTTGACAGTACTTCTCCTGATAAATAATGTCCATACCCAAATAGAGCCTCCAGGATTACCAATTTTTATTTTTGTTTCTCAATTTAGTATTTAGGCTGTCACATTTTTTTTTATATAGGATTTGTTTTAGGATGATTGTTTAGTAGGGAAATGGGGGTGTTTTATTTCAAAACCTTTGATTCTCAACCGTATGTAGTGTGTTTTAATTTACCCACGCACCCATACACGTACATTGACAGTGTTCCTCCCACCCACCTATACACGTACAATGGTAGTGATCCTCCCACCCACCTATAAAAGTACAGTGGTAGTGATCCTCCCACCCACCTATACAAGTACAATGGTAGTGATCCTCCCACCCACCTATACACGTACAGTGGTCGAAAATTACTAACTTTATATAAAGTTAGTAGAAAGTAACAATTATAAGGAATACAAAGTACACCAATTAATTATTAACTAATGCACAGAAAGTAACCTTGGTACAGTACAGATGTGTCAACGGCAGACACATTAGTTATAATTAAATCAAGCTTAGAGTTGAGGAAATCTTGACTCACTCCAAGTTTGTAGACCACAGCCCACTGGAAACTTAGCATGCACAAACTTCCAGCAATTAATGCTGATTTGACTCTCACCTCTACTTAGCTAAATTTGGAAAATCCACTATGAACAAAAATGATAGATAAAAATAGTCTATAAAGACAAAATCCTCAGGATTTAATATTTATTTATTATCTTATTACAATTATTTTGCAATCTAAAGAGCCATATTCATTTTTTCATTCGTTAAATATGCCTTTAAATCAAAATACAATAAATCAGTAATTTATATCTAGTGAATAAATAAACAGTTTACTAAAAGATAAAAATGCCATCTTCTTGTAACTATTTGTTTTGCAAAAATAAACATGGATACCACAGGATGATAATTATCTTCAACAAAATATATAGTTAATGACAATCAGCATGTCTAAATAGTTTTTTTTAAACCAGCTTAGAGGTAAAACCGAAATCGTGGAGTACAAGTTAAATAGCATACGAAAAATAATATTTTTTATATTGTACCTGTTTACTCAATACGTATTATTTACGAATGTACCAAAAATTGCTACAATACATCACAGTTTAAACTATTCCAAGAATCATTTGGCCGTTTTTCGTATATCCTCATCAATATGATATAAATCACATAAAACCGAGAAACACGAAATTAATTGACGAAAAATAAATTCATGTCAATAATGAATTAACCCAAAAACATCTCAACATGCAAGTTTGAACATCGTATAAGGGGTTTTATGAGCAACCGGAAGCCAAAGTTCAACGGACTACTCAAGCCCTTCCAGATGTTCTTATCCCACAACTCGCGGTAAACTAATTTAACTAAGCCTCCAGCCTCTTGAGTGGTGCTTCCTAAGGTTCTTCCCAGTAGGGTTAACTAACATCTGTGTTGTTCAAGGAGCTATCTAAGCCCTTCCAGATGTTCTTCTCCCACAACTCGCGGTAAACTAATTTAACTAAGCCTCCAGCCTCTTGAGTGGTGCTTCCTAAGGTTCTTCCCAGTAGGGTTAACTAACATCTGTATTGTTCAAGGAGCTACCTAAGCCCTTCCAGATGTTCTTCTCCCACTACTCGTGGTAAACTAATTTAACTAAGCCTCCAGCCTCTTGAGTGGTGCTTCCTAAGGTTCTTCCCAGTAGGGTTAACTAACATCTGTATTGTTCAAGGAGCTATCTAAGCCCTTCCAGATGTTCTTCTCCCACAACTCGTGGTAAACTAATTTAACTAAGCCTCCAGCCTCTTGAGTGGTGCTTCCTAAGGTTCTTCCCAGTAGGGTTAACTAACATCTGTATTGTTCAAGGAGCTATCTAAGCCCTTCCAGATGTTCTTCTCCCACTACTCACGGTAAACTAATTTAACTAAGCCTCCAGCCTCTTGAGTGGTGCTTCCTAAGGTTCTTCCCAATAGGGTTAACTAACATCTGTATTGTTCAAGGAGCTATCTAAGCCCTTCCAGATGTTCTTCTCCCACAACTCGCGGTAAACTAATTTAACTAAGCCTCCAGCCTCTTGAGTGGTGCTTCCTAAGGTTCTTCCCAGTAGGGTTAACTAACATCTCATGTTCAGCAGCTATATAAAGACTCGGTATGTTCCTCCCACCCACCTTACAAGTCAATGGTAATTACACCAACCTCCACCTCGTAGAGTGGTGCTTACCTAATTTTACAAAAGTAGTAAAGTAACATTATGTAAGGAGTACTAAGTCCCTCCATTGATTTTTACCACACCGGATATAACTATTTAACAGTCATGCACTCTAGGGACTCTAGTTTTACCCAGTAGGGTTTAGAAATTGTTCAAGAGTTTTAGCCACATGCCACTGATTGCCTCACAAACTCCGAAATAATTTATTTAGCCTCACCTTACGTTAGTACTTTCGAAGTTCCCAGTAAGTAACATAATACTGATAATTAGTCAAAAGACTAAACCTCTTTCATATTTTTTCACTTATCATTAAATAATTTAAATAGCCCAGCCTCTTATTTTTCTCTAAGGTTCTCTAATCAGATTAATAAACAGTATTATTGTTCAAGTGACTAAATAACCCAGATTTTCTCAAGCAAAACTCGCGGTTTAACTATTTATTTTGCTCCAACATCTGGAGTACCACAGGTGTATTCCTCGTAGGTTAAAAAATTAGTTAATGTTCAACAGAGTATCTAAAGTCTCTTTTAGAATAGTCTTCTACACGGTAAAACTAATTTACTAAGCCATCGCTTATATGATGCTTATATTTTTCATAGGGTTAACCTGTTTTTCAATACATTATTTACGAAGTACCTTACAATGTCTTCCACATACATCGCGGAAACATATTACATAACTCTTTGGCCTCTTGATGTGCTATCCTAATTGATTCAAAGGTCAACTAACATCCTGTAATTTCAAGTAATTGACGAAAGTCAATTCAGATGTATTTTCAACCCAAAACTAATTATAAGTAACCGTTAAGTGGGTTCTATGAGCAATCCGGACCAAAGTTCAGTGAACTAACATCTTATGTTCATGTCTCCCCACTTCCGCGATGTTACTAATCTAACTATAGTGCCTAAGCCTCTTGATGCTAGCCTCCTAGGTTCTCTAGTAGGGTTTAAGTTCTGTATGTTCAGGTAACACACACTATCTTCAGAGTTACTTAGCCCTTCAGATGCTGGTAAACTATTACTAGTCGTCAGCTACTTATGCTGCTTCCAGCTTCTCTGAGTGGTTAACTACCAATCTGTATTGTTAAGAACTCTACCTTCAAGATGTACTACCCTCACTCGCGGTTAACTCAATAACTCGCCTACAACTTGATGCTGCATCTAAGTCTCTCCATAGTGGTTACTAACCTATGGTTCTTCAAGGAGCTACTAACCTTAATGTTTCAGACACCCTAAGCCTTCAATTATTTACCCAACTCCAGCTAACTAATGTGCTTCTAAGGTTCCTTTGATAGGGTTACCATACGTTTGTTCACAGCTACTAAGCGTTCCAAGTTATTCTCCTATTTCAAGACTACCTAAGCCCTTAACTAGTGTCTTCTCCTCTTGAGTGACCGCGGTCTAGATTTTAATCCTAAGCGTCACTAAGCCTTCTTGAGTGGTTCCTAGGTTGTCTGAGTAGGTTATTTAACAAGCGAGGTATTTTCTTTCAATGCCGGCTCAGTTCTTTCCCACAAGATGGCGGATTACCATTTAATAACACGTACGGCATGACCACCCGAGCTGGCCCATACCGTAGGTGCTATACCACCAACAACATCTGTATTTCAAGGTGGCTACTAACTTCAGATATTACTTCTCACAATTGAAAATAATTAGTCGATTCCTGCACTTTAATGACGCTAGATTTTAACTAGATAGTAATAATATCCCTAATTGTCTCTAAGGAGCAATACCACTGTACTTGTATGGGTAGGTGAGTGGGACAATACTGTTGTACAGGTTTAGGTGGGTGGATGGGTCAGAACCACCGAACGCATTGCTACATATATTGATATTAAACTTTTAAGCAAAGGTGTTTTACTACACAAATGATCATATAAACAATAAAGTTATAAATAATTCCAAATTTTATTATTATGAAACTCTTGTGTTTACATGTTTCATCAGTATGCTGTTATATCTACTATATGACATGGGACCGTGATGTCACTCTTACCCCTACATGTTAATGTTTATGTTTTTACTGTCGTTTTAGTTTTAATGTTGACAAGTGTCTGATGTTGCCATCCTATAGGCAAAGTAGGCATAAGAAGAGTTTTATGAATATTCATTAAGGAACTATGTCAAATAAGGTATATTCAAGTGAATATATTCCGTTTAAATTATGGACAAAAACAGTCCCAATAGTAGCATAAATAATGAATCAAATGTTAGTTAAGGATATTACATCAAATGCTGCAAAAATTCCCTAATTTTAGTGAGATACATTACCGTTTATTTTACACCACTGTGGAAAATATAAATGATAATAATGTAGGCCACTATAAACCTTTTTGTTTAATATGAAAAATGAATGTCTATTTTAACTTAACTGTACTTTGCCTTAACAATAGATTTATACGTAATTATTTTTTATTAAAAACAACCTTCTCAAAGCCTTTTCATAGCCTCCTTGGTACTTCATTTGCTAATAATAATTTAACTTAACATTGTCAAATTTATAGAGTGAAATTTATACTCATGCCTTTTAAAGTATGCTATAATGTGTTAAAACAGTCACAATATTATGCAGCAGAAATTACAGTTTAATTATAGAGGTGGTTATCGTTTTTTTTTATTGTGTTTATTGTTTTAATTTGTGTCAGTATTTTTATATTGAACAGTAACAAGAGGATCTAAAATGTTCAAACTAGCTTTGAAATAGATTATATTTATAACAGTTTTAGACGATTTAGATTTTCTTTAATTTACAAATTGTTTTGCTAAACAGTCATTTTTAATTTATTAAAAATGATTTATTTATTTTAACAACTTTTATCAGACACAACTTTTTGCCTATTTTCAGGTTACTAACTGAGGGGTCCATTTTAGGGTCACCTTAATCCCTGCAAAAAATGTTGGTGTCTGTCTGTATGTGTGTCTGTCTGTTTGTATATGCAGTGCGTTTGAGACCAAACGGAAGGATACTTTTTAATGAAATTAGGAATTTAGGTGTATTTAGCCAATATCTTCAGTCAATTTAATTTTTTTTTTTTTTTTTTTTTTTTTTTTTTTTTTTTTTTTTTTTATGGACCAAAACCACACAAAAATAGATTTTTACTAAAACGGATGTAATGGTTTAAATTAAATTTTCAGGAAAGATGTGAATTACAGTTTAAAATATTTTAGTACAAATTACAATTCTCTAACTTAACTTTTGGATTTATGGCACAAAAAAATACATATTTGTGAATCAAACTGATAACTTTCACATTTTCGGTTTTTTTTAATATAGGAGAAAATTTGTGCTGATTCTTTGGAACCATTTATTTTTCTATATGCCTAAACATAGTGATATGACTGTTTTACCATGTAAGCTGTTTAGTGGACTTAAACGCCAATCCCGCACAAAGTGATTGTATTGACGTAGTGGCAATACGCGTATGTACACATGGGCAGAGGACAGAGCCAGAAAGTAAATACCATTAGCGTTTGTGTGTACGGACTACTGTGGCTGCGTTTACCGCACCGCCGGACCGGTCCCGGTGACAATGATGACGTAACGTTCATAAATCCAACAGGCACCAACACTGCACTTTGATTTTAAGTTTACATTTCTAGTTTAGTTTTAGATCCAATATTTTATTGAATACATTAAGAAATATTGAATAAACCGTCCTTATTCATTATCAAGCCGTCGATCGTAGAGTCATGGGCGAATATGAGAGGCGAATGAGTGTGATGAGTGTAGATGAGCGAGTGTAGTTACTAACTAAGATTGACTATCTCTTATAAGGAGCCATTAACTAATAGCCCAATAGCCAGGGCAAATAAGAGACCTACAGCTTTACGTGGAATCCGAACCACGTAGTGTTGGTCTGATTTTATTTATAATTCGTGAAAGCGTTCTTTGTCAACGTAACTCCTTCCTTATTTCTTGGCTAATTTTAACATTTTAGTTTCCAGAAAACGTTCCGCTGTTCATTGTTGTGCAATAAGGTCTTTTGTCCAATATGTTAACCTGCAAGGCACAGGAAAGCCATAATGTACGTTTTTAGGCCATAATAATAACATATATAGAACTTTTAATTAGTTCAAAAGTGACAGCTTTTTACATGTAAACAATGATGTTTATGAAATTGTAACATCTGTTGGACTGTAATTAATGGTATTTATAATTGTCAGAAGGATACAGGCATTTATAACAACAATTTTAAAAAAAATCATGCACGTTTGTATCCATGTATGTAATCATCAGCTTTTAAATAAAATGAGAACCTTTTAATTGGATAAGTAACAACAATGGGTTTTTATATTCAAACTATAAATAATAGAGAGTAAATCAAGTGCAATTATTGAGAGTGACCACTAATAATTGACTGAAAATTTATAAGCAGAGGACAAAGGTGGAAGTGTCACGATTGCAGCGAGTGACGGTGATGGCACGCGAAGCGTGCAGGGGTGTCCCCTAGTGAGAAATACTCACTGAATACGATCACTATGAAACATTCGGCTCCAAATACACAAAGCAGGTTTTATTAACTTTCGGTTAGCGGAATGACGTCGACGTTACGTACCTAGTCAGTGATCATGGTGACAACTGTGGTCGCTTCCCAACTGATTACTTTTTAACAACCTACCATACGTACAAGATAGTTACCACGTCAGTTACGGAAAATCTTTTGTATTTAGCTGAAGAATCCTACCACCAAGAGCCGTCTCAGACTCGACCACTTAAATTGGATGCTAATAGCCTTTCTTGCTTTGTGGGCTGGAATTGAGTCACATTTAATAAAGCAGAAGAGTAGGGGTGTTGAGGACCGACGTGACGCCCTTGCTGGAGGGGAGTCTCAAGAGTAGGGGAGACGGTCGGCTTGCGGCACGCAGCTTAAAGCTTCCACTTACAAGCCTAAAATCTTATGAAATATAATTATTATAAACGTTGTATGGTTATTTGAACATACAATCGTAACTTCCTATTGATTATGTGTTTTTATGGTGTAACAATAGATTGTTTCCAGCTAAGATCGAATTAGAAATCTGTAATTAGTTGCTTGGATGTCAAATTAGACATAATTCTCTTTATCGGTACCTACAATTACATGATACTCCCTCCTCTTTTTAAAGCAAAATCGATTATGTTAAATATTAAGAAGTTACAAGTTGAACTTCGTCTTATTTTTTTAGTAAGCTGTGGACCAACGGCTTAACGTGACTTCCGAACCACGGGAGTGGCATAACAAATATGTTACTAGTCTTGTCGGGAATCGAACCCGGACCGATCGATTGGCATCGCATTAGCCCCTTAGTTACGGCTGCTACACTAAATGATGAATAACACTATTCATTGTTTAGACTACGATCTTTAAGGTATGAAGGAATATGAGGAGTGAATGAGAGTGATGAATGTAGATGAACGAGAGTAGTTATTATTATGAAGTCATGTCGACTGTTTCTTAGAAATAACCATCTATAAAAAGCCAAAATGGGGCAAATACTGACCTACATGGAATCCGAACCACGTAGAATGGATCTGATTTACAGCTAATTGACAATCATTATACTCAGCCCACTTCCCAACAAAAATCCGGACTCTGACAACAACCAAACATGGACACCATATACCTCCCTAGAGTGCCAATGTCAATGGCAACCATTGAGCAGACGCCGTGTCATTATTAAATAGACAGAATATGTAAATTATCGCCTAGAATCTTATCAAAAGTAGAAAGACATTACGTTTATTCGATTATTGATTTACTTACCATTTTCCCAAGTTTCAGTACATTATACTTTGCAGTAACGCATTTCTGTTAGAGGCTGAATGGAGCTTTTGGGGATATTTATGCAAGGCATTTGTAAACACAGATCCATATTTGCCTTTTAGGCTGTTGACATTATTTCTTGTCTTGAAATGTCTCAAATTTTGGTAAGAGAGGTTTATCAGCATGACTACATCTGGTGTCTGTAGGTATAAAATATTTGTGGACTTGAAAAATACAAGGATATTCTACATAGTTTAATTTTGTTAGCAACACATTTAAAACCTAATAAATTACAACGTTCACTAAAATTTCAACCAGCATTTTAACTCTAAAACTATTCCTCAAGGAAGGCGTAAATACGCCGTGACGCACTGACAAAGCGCAAAAGATAGGCGCAATTACGCCACGACGCACTGACAAAGTGCAAAAGAGAGGCGCAATTACGCCACGACGCACTGACAAAGCGCAAAATAGAGGCGCAATTAGGCCACGACGCACTGACAAAGCGCAAAAGAGATGTGCAATTAGGCCGCGACGCACTGACAAAGCGCAAAAGAGAGACGCAATAAGGCCGCGACGCACTGACAGCGCAAAACAGGGGCGCAATTACGCGTCTCGACGCAAATTAAGTGTCAAGATTTGTCATGTAAGATTGAACTTTTATTTTATTGATTACTCAATATTATGTTTTTGTTTTTATATATAATTTTTATTTATTTACTTTTTTATCATCATAGGATGACTTTAGTCTTCTATACTGTCTTATAGTGTTACTTGACTGAAAGGAAACAAAACACAATCCCTTCCCAGGATCCCTTCATTATCTCGGAAGCCCATTGACGAGGACACTAATAGAGAGGTCTGGAGTGTCCATGATGGATGGTAGTCAATGTTCGGATGTTGTGTAGGGAATAGAACTGAGTGTCAGACATGTCACTTAGCTGAAAATCAGACCAATACTACGTGGTCGGGATTTCACGTGGTCGGGATTGGGCTATTAATAAATAGTTCTTTCTGAGCTAAGAGGAACTCAGATAGTAACAATGATTAAATTCGTTCTTCTACTCTCATCACACTCATTCACTCCTCATATTCGCCCAAATCTGTACGATTGGCGCCTTAGAAATGAATAAAATAAAAAATAAAAATAGTGAATGAGTAGCTCTCCTTCTAAAATAACCGTCCTACTGAAGCTCGTCTATCCAACATTGGTGCGATTTTTTGTTTTTTGTTTTTTTTTTCATTAAGTATATTTTAATTAGGTTTTCATTAGTAAATTAAGTTATTATGTCTTCCTCTGTTTATTTAGAAGCCGATTTCATTTTGTCTTTGGTTTGCTCAGTTTTGTCATCGTTTGTTTGTTTAATGTATTGTCATTATACTTTTATTTTTTTTATAATATGCAAGTTTTAATTGTTGTTCTTTTATTGTTTATATTCTGCTTATTTTTGTGTGATTTTTTTAACGTACACTGTTATTTTATACTAAATTACTGAAATAATATTCGTAGACGAAAGGCTGTCGATAGTTGTATCACGTGATTTAATATTCTATCCTCGTCCAAACTCAAAACTCAACCATGGCACGTGGCCTGTATTTACAATAATGTAGCAATCATACGCTCGCCCACTTGGTGGGAGTGCCCGTTCAATAGACACGCCTTAACAGTTTAATCTAAGAAAATATTTCATTAAGATTAGTTTCACAAAATAATAATTTATCTCTCTTATCTTAATTACCTAAGAATCATCAAACACATAATTGATTGGATACTATTATATAACTAACAAGGTATAAACGAAAAGATATTTCACTAATAGATATTTTTAAGTTTTTTATAAAACTAAGTATAATTAAATAAGCTAGATTATATATAAATTTCTTAACGGTGCAATTTATACTTTTATTATTGTATAGATGTATAAAATGTTTAAAATGTCATCAAAGTGATTCCAAGTAATGGATTACTCATAAATACAGTAGCTAATTCAATTTTTAATAATTTTGTAAATAATTCCTTCATTATAACTATATAAAATTGATCATATTTGGAAAATGACCATATTATATGAAATAAAAATAATTAAAATTTCATGGTAAAAATGTTACTTTTATTAAATTAAATTAAAAATCTGTTTGTATTTTTTAATTAAGTCAAAAACCACGAACTAATTTACCATTAAAACTATCTAACTTCTGACTGACTTAAATAATATTTGAACAATCAAACACAAACATAAATTTCTCTGAATTAACTTGTATTTAAGCTATATTAAAATATACATTTAATACTCCTAGTAAATTTGTTATACAAACTTATTTTAACATTAATAAATTGTGGTAGAAAATTACATACCAATAAAACGAAATACAATTTACCATAAATTATCATATATTCATTACATTAACCTAAAATTAATTGATACAAAACATGACAAATACTTATGGTACTCAATCATTAGCTATCACAAAAGAAATCGTTACATAAATATGTTAATTACTACACAAAATTCACTAAATTAGTAGTTTCTTGTCATTTATCGTCGCCCTCTTCCTTTCTCTCGTCCTTTCCACTTTCTTGTATTCATGTTTTTTTTTATCTCATCAATATCACATTGATGACTAACATATTTTTGTTTCTGTCCCATTTTCAGTACCTCGAAGGCAGCACTGAACAGGTGGGAGCGTATAGTTTCCGCTGAAACAACACCAAAAACGAAAACATTTGAAAATTATTACGTTATTAGTTTGAACTCAGATGAGTTAAATCAAAATTTATTTGAGGAATTTTCATCATTTCAAATCTCTATAAAAGTTTGGATTGAATATGTAAATTTAGCATGAATGGTTTTTGAATTGAATCTTGAAACAGTAAAACAATTTACACGACTCAAAGCCTAGAAAGTAACCTACTATATGCACCCGTGCGAGATAGTTCCACTGAGTAGTGGAAGTGAGATAGAGAACTATTCTCCCCCACTGGGCCATGACAACTCGGATAGCGGTAGAGTGTGGGTTGGCTGTCCCATCTAATACCCTTTAACTGCTGTGACTATTAGTTAATATTATCAACAATAACGAATGAAACTAACAATGATTAAATTACATAATTATTTAGCATTTAAATTAAAAGATTATAACAGCAATAACGCGATGAATAAAAACTTTAACAATAAATTACTATAAAACAAATTGTAAAGTTTTTTTGTTTTTCTTTCAACTAAATACCGTTGCGGAAGTTAGTCGCAATCGTTATGTACGGCAGCTGAGCGGAGAACGGTTCCACTCACCTGCCGAAACCACATATGCACTAAATATAACACGAAGGTCACTTTCTGTCTAGCCCGATTATAGTAATCTTTTTATATAGATTGCCTAAATTGCTTATTGTATAATATTGATTACTGTAATATTGTATTTACTGAAATTGTTCCTTGCCATACTAACAATGTTGACAGAGTAGAAATGCTGTAATTTAGTTCTATCAATACTAGTATATACTTACGTGTGTGATTTCCTATGAAGGCAATGTCCACTCTTTGTCCAGGGTCCAGACTGAGGCTCCGCGAAGGTTTCACTCCCCACCCCCGCCCTTCATATATGTTGCCATCACCTCCAATCAAGAAACTGCCATTCACCAATTAGAAGATGTATATTAATAAAATTGATTAAATATATAATAAATCACTGTCTTAGTATGTACTGTATAACTGGCATAGGTATGGTATCTATTTGTGCAGTTTCTTGCCACTAAATATTGTACTTCTGGATTTGTTGTGTAATGTGGGTAAAATAAATTCTGAAAAATATGTGGGTATTTTGTATAGCACTGAAAACACCAGTTTAACGAAAATGTACGAAAACACAACTTCTAAGCTAGTGCATTTTTCAAAACATATTTTTTATTTAATTTTGATTTTTTCTCAATGTTGTGGAATTCTGATGTGAATTTTGCAAAACATTCGTTTGAAAACTATTATTTCTTATGACATATAAGAGAATTATTTCTTACGAGAAAACTATTTTGTGATGAATCAAATGCCACTTTCTTACATACAATTACTATAATTACCAACAAATAAACGAAATTTTGTAAATATCTACCAAAAGGATAGCTGGTGATCCTGGAGGCCACACTTCTGATTGTAAAAAAATATAATTATTGTGAAGAATATCTTAAGTTAAGCTATGTTAGCTTAGGTATTTTAACTTGGAATTGAATTCCATATTCATTTTCAGCTTGAAAACAAGCTAAACAAACATTTTATGAACACAAAATAAAAATTTTGTATTTATCTTTTAAATAATGTGTTCTTAAATAATGAATAGTAGTTTTATATTATATTAGTTTTGACCACTTTGTTTAACAAAAACATTTATATTTCTTGAGATTTAAAGAAACAGCATAGTTACCAATGCTTAAATTAGTAGATATCATAATTAGTATTTTTGGAAATGATGTAACCTACTTCATTATTTAGCATAATTATTTAATTAGCAAAATCATAAAATGTTATACTGTTTGGGCCTATTCTTATTTGAATATGACCAAACGGTAATAAATAATTCGTAATATTACCTTTTCTTCATAATATATTTTTTTTATTTATTTTTTTTTTAACAGGTCATTAATATAAACCTGTCCAAATAGTTGCAGATCAATAACTTCAAAGTCAAGGTCACAGATTATGGTGACTTTAAACTGATTTATAGTAAAATTTAAAAAAATATATATTTTTAATTACCATATATATTTTTTTTTGATTTACTTCACTAAAATAACTTGTTAGTAAATATCTTTTAATTTTTCAGATTTCAGAAATGTAAATGTAATATTATGAACTGAAATGAACTAAATATTATGTCTGAAATAATTGTAAAGTAATAAATATCCTTCACTCTGTTGTGGAAATTTGTTCGTGTTTACATATAATTAGCAGCTTGGTTTGACGATCTGATTTTTTTTCATAACTGACCCTGGTACTCCTGCGTACTTTCATACATTTCTATTACAACAATTTTTTTTTCGAAGATGTTGGTTTGACTGAATTAGTATAGGCAAGCGTAGAGAACCACCCCGTAGCGAATAGAGATTTTGCTAGTATGTTATATTGTAGCCCTATAAGAGTACACTCACTTGTAAGCTATGTCAGACATGCCTCTTTTAAAGTGACTCCTCTGCATCTTCTGCAGAACTTGGAAACACTCCAATTTGGTTTTACAGGTAAGCGTGTTGGTGACGTAGGTTAAAATCCCTCTTGTCACTACATACTCCTCAATTTCCCTCTTCTTAGGAGGCTCCGCACTCCAGTCTTCCCGTGTATACAGCTTACGAGGCATACTCCCTAATAGTACGTCACTAAAACATGGATTTTTTAAAATTAATTTAGTTTTGAACCTTACATGAATTTGTTTGTACTTTTGGAGTTCATATAGGTATTGGGTGTCCCAAAAGAGTTAGAATTTCGTTATAAATTCTTTATTAGTAAAAACTATGAAACTTTAGTGTTTCGTCATTGGTATTGTTTTATTCGATATGACATTTTTCAGTAATTTTGCCTAACGGGAGAACGTCTCGTGGAGGAAGTCGTGACAATTTTAAATATAAGTCTAGGTCGAGTAACAACTACTTTTAAAGGTCTTTGGTTCTAGAATACAATGCAACAAATACTACCTAAAAGGGTTCATTCAGTCAAAAATGGCAGCCCTGTCAAGTTTTGTTTTATGAAAGCTCAACATTAAGGCTGTGTCGAGTATTTTATTTTGTGCTTCAAATAATAAAATGAACTTGCAGAAGAACTAAAAATGTTTATATTTTTCATTTAGTAAGACGATTTTAGACACCTGCTATGACACGCAAAATTATGCCAAGTAAAACCGTTAAAAAAATTACATTAAAAAATGGTTAAGCCATTTTTAATGAGTTAACCTTTTGAAGTTACAATTGTGGCAATTGTATTTTAAAATTAAATACCTTTTAAATGAGGTGGCACTCATCCTAAGCTTACATTTAAAATTGTCACGACTTCCTCCACGGAACGTCCCCCCGTTAGGCGAAATTACTGAAAAATATGTCATAAAGTAGGAAACAATACCAATGTCGAAACGCTAAAGTTTCATAGTTCTACATTTACTAATGAAAATGTATAACGAAGTTATAATACTTTTAGGACAACCGGTATAAAAACTTCATAGTTTATTATATACAACATTCTTTCTTAAAACAAATTTTTATTGGCACGTTCATAATAAAATCTGCCTTTTCAGTAAAGGGTTAAAGATAAATAATGTCTTATCAAAAGATGAAGTTATGGCTAAGAATCTCTTTCTTTTAAACTCCAAACCACCACCAGTGAACCTATTATTCTAGGTTCTAGGTTGGACAAGCAGGCTGCGTGCAAGGACGGGATCGCTGTAACGGTTACACGTCCAAGGAACAGCCACGTTCTATAATACTTGACTCCACTATCTTGTGATATCGTCAAGGCCACTGGCTAAGATGATATTTAATAACTTTAGCCTGGCTAAGTTTATAAAAATATTAACCGGTATACACCACTGGCAGATATTATTAAAAACATTTCTTTATTTACAATAATAATTACTCTTCAAAACATACAGGGTGAGTTTCTACTGACACCATTAAATTTACCTTTTTGTTGTACTCACAAAAAGGAACAAAAAAGTTCATAATAACCCGTGTTCGATTCTCAACCGTTTGGCTGTAAGGGCTCATATTGTGTGTTTTTAAAATTACTTGACATTAACTCACTGATTGAGCTACAAAAGCAAAATACCTACCAGATTCTTATTAATACCATTGAAAAGATCGTTAAATTCTCAATAAATCTCAATTATTTGGCAAGTACACGTAAATAAATACTAGATTTACTAGAGGAAGTTTATTAAACAAATATGCAACATGTCTTTTTCTCAAATTGTTCAAGATGCCATATCAGCACATAAATGAAGTCTAATTTTATGTAAAGTTAAGTAGAAACTTTTCTCACAATAAGCTTGGAATGTATGTATTATTTAATTGGGTTGAATATCATGAAACCAAAAATAACACCTAAAATATTTTCATAAAACACTAATTATGCTTAAGTATAAAAATAAAAGTAAAAATAAATATTTTCAAATTGTCCACAGAAGATGATTTGTGTTTTCACAGACTAATATGAGTAACTATTGTTCAAAATGGGGTAATATTTACAACAGCTGATTTCAGGTATATAATAACAATAAAAGTGTAACAGCAGATTTCAAATATTAGCCTAATCAGCTGATTATGGAAGTTCCATACAAAACAAAAAAAAGGCACAGGTTGAGTTTGGTAGTTAAGTGCAACCGAATAAACCATGTTTATGAAATATTTTAGGAGTTATTTTTGGTTTCATGATATTCAACCCAATTAAGTTATGCATCTATTCTAAGCTTATTAGTGAGAAAAGTTGTCTACTTAACTTTACATTAAATTAGACTACATTTATGTGCTGATATGGCGTCTTGAACAATGGGAGAAAAAGCCATGTTGCATATTTGTTTAATAAACTTCCTCTAGGAAATCTAGTTTTAATTTACGTTTGTTTGTATAATAATTGACATTTATAGAGAATTTAACGATCCTTTCAATGGTATTAATGAGAATCTGGTAGGTGTTTTGTTTTTATTTTTGTAGCTCAATCAGTGAGTTTATGTCAAGTAATTTTAAAAACACACAATATGAGCACTTACAGCCAAACGGTTGAGAATCGGACACAGGTTAATATGAACTTTTTTGTTCCTTTTTGTGAGTACAACAAACAGGTAAATTTAATGGTGTCAGTAAAACAGATATAAAACCTGTATAACAGATAATTCTTGTACATCTAATAAACGCTTAGTTAATAGCCCACATTTACTTATGAATAACACTTTATACTCTTTGAAGGATCGTATCCTCCCTCATTCTTTGCTCTTCATACAACACCTACCTTCTGTACACATGAACCTGGAAGATTCGTCCAGTTTTATACAATTTAACCTAGTTAAATATTATGAAAAATATAGCAGGTAAAACTGTTAATACAGCTAACTGTTCCTTCACTGTTCAGTTCCAATAAATAATAGTGTCTTAACTTGTTTAGACATAAAAAGAATCAGTTCAATTACCAAGCCCCCCCCCCAAAAAAAACGAGAGTTCTTATAAACAGGCTATTTTTGTCTGGAGACTCAAACTATCAATTGATGAATAAATAATTTATATTAATTTACAACTGTTTTAAGCTTTTTACAATCATAAAAAGTATTTCCCTGTTAAAAGCTTTCGTTTTTACTTTAAATTTAAAATTATTTTAAAATCAATTGTGTTTTATATAGAGAACTATTTTACTTAAAATATCCTCAAATCTACATAGAATCTTGTTTGATTATAATTGTTTAGATCATAGTTATGTAAAAGCTATAAAATAAATCCCGTTTAGTTTTGAAATGATATTAATTCAAATTTAATGAATCGTGTTGAATTATTTAGATAATTGTTGTTTTGTTATTAGAACAAATTACTGAACATTATCTTCTAATAGATTCCATATTTTATATTTTGGAAAATGTTTTTTCTCGACCGAAATTTCCATATTTATATATTGTTACTTAACTTACTCTTAATTAATAAGCTAAAACAACAAAAAATTCACAACATAGCATATAATATCCAGTATTAATAAAATTACACTAAAATGTAGTTATATTTTGACTCACCCATACTGAAAATTACTATTTCAATTGTAAAATACATAGTATCGTATGATCAACTAACATTTTTTTATCCATTTAAGTGGAGATACGTTCATACGGGAATCACCTTCGTATGAGATATATTTTCATGAATGTATTGGTTTGAGGAAACACAGAACTAATGGTTTGTTAAACAATATGATGCTGAAACTGTCTGTTAGTTGACTGATAAGAGTCATAGAACACTCTAATTTTGATCAAAATTAAAATTATGTGCGATAAACAAACATATAACTTAGATGTTGTATTTCGAGAAACTGTATCGAGTGGTATTACGCCATCATTTTGAAGCGAACACTGTTTAATGATTGTATGTAATTTGTTATTTGTTTATAACACATTTATAACGTCAAAATAAGACGAAGCAACATTAAAATAATATTAATTTGAATAACCACACAAAGTATTAGCAGTAAAGTGTTATCTGTGCAATGAGTAATACGATTATACTGTGTAAAGTTAAATAAGAAACAATATTACCGACACGTTTTAAATCCAAAAAATAATTACGTTAATAATATCTTCCCAAAAAGGCTTCGAAATAAAAAAAAAACTCAGCACGATACTAATCATCGCCAAAGCCCAAATCAAAACTGAGAGTTCATTAGCTAAAGGGGTTATTTGGCAGTTTAAAATCACGCTTAAGTCATTGTTACATATTTTAATAAAACTGGAAATGTTGTTAAGTAATTTAACATAGTAAATAGATGTGTTCAGGTTTCTAGAAATGAAAGTAAGTGTCCAATGTGAGAGCTGGATATTGACGGGATCAGTGTTTCTATTATAATTGCATGACACAAACTGTTTGCTACTTTTTACTTAAGATAAGAGAAGGATAAGTTTTTTATATTTATTTTAAATTAGCTATTTATTTTGAATACATAAGTTAATATGTAAAGTAAATTGAAAGCTATTTAAATAACTGGATACGTAAAAAATCGTACAAAGAATAATAAAACTAACATCTAATCAATACAAATTAAGGCATCGCACGTTGAAGGGTTAATTGGAGAACTAATCTGAGACGATGCAATTACATTATTATGTTTGACGTAAGAAGCGTTAAAAATACAAACAGGCGGTTTAGCTATGTCATTATTTATGGGTTCTAATTGCGAATAACTAAATGTAAACTCAGCCCACACTTTTGCATAACGAATACTCAGACCTCAACTCGATGGCTTGTGTAGTGCTCGGACAAGCCAAGATCGCTAAAGATAGGTGAGTGATTTACATCTAATCATCGACGTTCGACAGCTCAAGAGGGGTAACACTTAAATTAAGTATAATTTATAACCAGTAGGTTATATAAGTAATTCATTGAAGTTTTTGTTTCCAAAAAAATGTTAAAGTCGATCGCGAAAAACATTGGGGCCGTTCATATAATTGCGTTCCCTTTCCTGAGTAAGTGATTGCGCACTTATGTTTTTAGGGCAACCCAGTTACTTCCAGAAGGTGCAGAAATACAGTTAAATTACCTGTAGTTGGAGCGAGAACCTTCCCGAACTGGCGTTCAGAATTATCTAGATTACCCTTCCAGAACGATCTCTATCATGGAACCAGAACTTTCTATTATTTCACACATGCCTTATACAAATGTACACATTGGTTAATCAGTCAGTTCGGGAGAGTGACAGTCTCCAAAGACACTCAGTCAAGTTCAGTTCACATTTTTGGGTATTCTACTGAATTAGAAGTGACAGTCAAGTAACATTGTCAAACGGTGACATAGGCTAAATAACTGTGGTTTAATTGCAAGTGTTACATGGTGTATGTCTAGTAATACAAATCTAAATATTCCGTATTTGGTCGTCAGTTAAATATCGAGTGTAAATAAAACATTATTTTGGAGCCAGAACTTTCTTGAATTGCGCCCAGAAATATCCAGGTCACCATTCCATAACGATATCCACAATACCCACAACCTTATACACCTACAACCAGACACTTAGGTGCCTTATATAATTGTTCTCAATGTCCGATTAGTCAGTGTGTCAATGACAGTAATTAGTGTCAGTCTAGTATACGGTGTACAAAATGACAAAGTCAGTCAAGTGATTCGCCGACGTTGTCGCTCAGTGGCTAAGACTTCAGACTGCGGAGAGCGGTGTCCAAGGTTCGAATCCCCACTGAGCCTACGGTCGGTATTTCACTAGTTGAATAAAGTGTTCACAGACAGGCTTGCAAGCCGATGTGAACTGGTAAGTGAACTTAAAAAAAAGACATAGATAAAAAGTGACAAATAGTGTGTCAACAAAAACTTGATTGTAATAAGGACATTATTTATTGTAAATAATTGTGGTTTAATTTCAAATAATCCAAAATTGTCTGTCTGGTAATATAAACCTATAAATTTCTGTTAACGTGCAATATAGTTAGTTAATGAGTGTGATTAAATGTAACAGGTAGTTACCGCAAAGTGGGATCGAGATTATTATTGACGGCCCTGTGAACCATTAAATATTAGGTTCCATCCTAATTGTGTTTATTTAGGATCTCGAATGAAGATCTTATCTGACTATTTCATTTTATTAATAAATAACGCAGAAAAATGATAAAAATTAACAGCACAACAAAATACAATTATTTTACTTTTTAGTGCACCGTAAGAAAGACAGTAATTATAAAACTTAGTAATATCCTCTAATTAATGGTTTTTCTACCTAGTTTAATATTATATACAAAATGACATAGTTAAATTATTATTTTCGAAACACAAACAGAAGGAGGTCGTTACATGTGAAGAATAGTAACCTATCGAGTGTCCGTAGTTAAGAGTTTCATTGGTCATTGAACAAACAACTTAACACGTAGAGTAATCCGTGTTTTCAATAAAATTGAACATTTTGCGCATAAAACAGCTCGAAATAACCTGTCGCCTATTTCCAGAAAAGTTGTCATTCCAGCGGTTAGTGTCGTACGATACGACGTGCACAGTAATGGACCATTCGGCTCGGCAAAACAGCCGTATTTCCCGCCAGTAAACCGGCGACCAGTGGCACTCGTTTAACGACACAGTAAAGGAGGAGAAAATAAATAAGCTGAACGGCTCTGTGAAACGATCTCCGGAACCCTTTGGTGAATAAATTGAGGTTGAGTCGAGACGTTTACCAGATCTAGGCAGTCTGTGAACGGTTCGTAAATACAGTTGATGTCTAAGAGCGATTTGATTACATTTAATTTGTTAGTAGTACTGAAAATGCTAAAATCATATTACGCTAAAGTATATGCTGCTACTAATGGAAATGTATTAAGATAAAGTAACATATAAAATAGATTGTTCAGGTTTTCCATAATAGAAAAAATGTTGAAAGGAAGACCCATTCTTAAGATGAGATTAAAAAAGAACAACAATTAGACAACAGGAGAAGCTTTGTTAGTACAATAAATATTTTGTTTGGTCTAATAAAGTGTAAAGTGTAAAGTATCCTAGTGGCCTTGACCGGAGGGTTCTGACGTTATCGCAAGACAACGGAGTTAAGCAACATCGAGCGTAGCTGTCCCTTGGATGTGCGACTGTCTTTGCGATCCTATTCTTGCACGCAGCCTGCCTGCCCGGTCACTGGTGTTGGTTCGGAAGTCACCCTTAAGCCGTTAGTTAAGTGTTAGAGAGGGTTCTTAGCCCTAACTTTGCGTGGTAAAATAAGACGATCTTTAAAATTGTTTTTAAATACCATAGAATTTAATTTATATTGTTGTAGACGAATAAGACTTACTTGTACAAAACCCGTTTGAATTTTAAAGCTGTTCAAAATGTTCTCTCCTCATGGCTTACTTCAAATTTCAAATCAGATATACAAATAATTTACGCTGAGCTATTGTAGTAGTTATGAACCAAATCTCAGTCTAATTTTATTTTACCTTTTTTCAACGATAGTGACATAACATTAAATCTTTGTAGAATTGCTCAATATGCAGACAAAACAACTGTAAGATTAAGTACAAAGAAATCTAAACTCAATAAAATCTAATGTTTTTGAAAAAAATATGCTTAAAAATGAACAACTTCAACAGATTTAATTAAAAAACAAACATCTCAAATAGCACAAAATTTTAAATGTGGTCTTACTGTAATGTTAACTGATATTTAGCTAGATGAAGTCGGCCCTTAAAACTGTCTTTGAGGTACATCTGGACTTCAAAGACGTGGACAAAGCGAATGGACGTGGAACCAGACTACTGACGATATTTTGTCAAATTATTATTCATTATAATTTCTATTCATATTCATAATTAGGACGCCACCAGTAGATTTACGAGTCAATATGAGAGGCGAATAAGTGCTATGAGTAAGGAACCTACATTTTTATGTGGAATCTGAATCACGTAGTATTAGTCAAATTTTCAACAAACTGACAAACCAGATATTCATTTTTTTTCCACAACACAACATCTGGCCCCTGACCACCACCCAAAACGGACACCTCAGATTTCTTTAATAATTTCCAAGTTCATAGCAACCATAGAGCGGACGCCGTGTCAGTTTAGGAGGACCGAGCATAGAACCAATCGCCTACAATCCCCACAGTAGTTTGTCCTCAAATAGTTGGGTTAGAAAATGTGGCAACTGTAAATGTACATTGTTCGTATGTGTGAACGGTAGTTGAATTAATGTTTGAATTCATAATAGTTGTAATGAACAAATTATATTATTCATCATAAGTAAATAATTTACAAAATAATTGCCTAAACAATAAAATAAAAATGTATCTTACCTGACCTTAATAGTTTAATTAAATATCGTCACTCTCCCCTTGATTAAATTCGCCCCAATTGAAATAAACGTTTTGATTTATTTTCTCCAAATTCACCAGATTTAATTTATTGTCCACCCTAATTGAATTTCTGACAGTAAATTAACTTAAAGGCTGAATTTATTTTGTTTTACTTATACTACATTGCATAAAAATATTATAATACACATAACTTTCACAATAAGGAATTTTTGCCATCGTCTTTACCTGAGATGGCTCAACATTTTTTTCGTTTTATAATATTATTTTTCTGGCTAAATATGTCATCCTCCATACGTTTATGGCTTATCTGATATCGTATTATATACGGTTTTTTTATGCATCCCATGATTTGAAATGGGTTAAATCTAAATACAATACTGTACATACAATTAACAATACATCATAGTTAATACAATGGGTTCAGAATACTGTTCGAAAGCATCTTTACATAAAACAAACATTTTTGTTTTAAAATGTTCCTCCACAATAAACGCTCTCTGGTCTTTGCTAAAATACATGTTTCTATCCTCAACTTAATGACATTGCATGTAACCCAAATAAAGTGAACAATAATGCAACAATATAAATCAGCCGAAAGCCAAGGAAGAACTAGCCAGGGCTACCAACCTATGTACTAGTAATTATCTTAAACCTTCATTTTCTGTACTTGTAAATAGGGTTGCGTTTTAAAAGAAACACCCTGTATACTATATGTGCTATATATCCTAAAATTAATATGACTACTAATATAAACGAATGTCTCTTAGTTTTCATTTCATTTTACAAAATATTGTTACTTTAAATTTGTACACATCCGAATTTGCAAGTCGTGAGGGCAAATTAAATATAAATATTCATAAACGAATAAGAAACAAATGCAAAAAGCAGTGAAATACGAGAACCTCCATATATACTGTTTGGGAAGCAGGCTTATAAATAAACTCAATTAGCAAAGCAAATGTCTGGAAGACGGTCTAAATTAATTCACCCTGAAAGTTGGCAAGAAACAAGTTCTGTAGTAGCAAGGTTATTCTTACTGTCTGGAATAATTTAAAATATATAAAGGGCAATTCCGAAAAAGTGTGGGATAAATATATTGAAATGACAAAGAAGTGTTGTAATAAAAAACGTGGTTGCCAAATGTTCAATACGCTATCAGTCATGTTTACCTAATAATGAAAAACATAATATCATGTTATTTTTTAGCCAGACTAAATACAATGCAATTGATTTACATCTTTAAGCTTATTATTATTAATAATTTCGAATTAACAGTTATGATTAAAATAATTTTAGATCCAAATTTTTATCCAGCTCCAAGGTTAAAAAAATGAAAATATATTTATTCCTTCCATAAATTAATTTCTTTAGAGATCAACAGCCATTTTTTTACTGAACCTTAAATATTTTATTTGATTTACAAATTTGTATAACATTTGTCAATATATCAAAACATTTGGAAACCAAAATTACATATATGATTATTTTTAACGTTTTATTAAGTTTAGGTCTTTAAATTGTTTATTTAACTGCTTTAATTTTTACATTTCACGTAATATACGCATCATCGTATAACTGTTCCGTTCCATTGTTTCCGCTTCCCTTTAAAACAGTTTGCAATAGTTCAAATATTTTTTAATTTTGCAGTGGCAAAATATTAAGCCTTTGGTAAAAGAGAAAATATGATTCACTCTTGTTCTTATTTAAAATTATACGCAAAAAATGATTTTGAGTTGCCCTAAATTTTCCAATTAAATTTTTAAAAGCTCCTCCCCAACACTGAATACTATATTGCAATCTAGAATGCATGAGAGCAAAGTAAATGTCCTTAATATTTCTGAATTACATTTATCTTTTAAATAATAAAACATTATAATTTGATGCTTTAAAGAATGTTGGATGTATTGATATGTTTTTCCATGTCAGTTTTCTATTTAAAATAACTCCTATATTACCACTCCTATAGTACCTGGCTGGGTGGGTGTTTGTGTGTGTGTGTCACAAAGCCATTCACTGTAGCTGCCTAGGTGCATAGGGTCATTACCACTGTATGTGCCTTGGTGGGTGGGAGGGTCATCACCACTTAGATGCCTGGTTGGGTGGGAGGGTTACAACACTACTGTAGGTGTCTGGGTGGGTGGGTGGGTCAGTAAAGCAGGTCAATCTATGCATATTGGAAGTTAGGTAATAAAAATCAATAAGGGATTAAAAATATGCAGTTTAAAATTTAATGTATTTAAAAGGATCAACGTTTTAAATTTTTTCGCAGTTGCATATACTTGTCTTACTACAATTAAAGTCATGAAAGGTTACATTATTACTAAAATTAAAATCCATTAAATTTAAATTAACTATGTTAGTTTTCGATACATTAACAATCATTTTATTATACCATGACATCGCTTAACATTGTATTAAAAAGTAACAATACAAAGAAGGAATCGCTGTGTACTGATAAAAAAATACTGGTTAAAAAATATACCTGGCATACAACTCCCCAGTATCGGGCACTTTAACTGTCCTCTACCCACCAACAGCGTAAAACAATGGTATACAAAAAAAGAAGCTTCTTGTTCAGTGATGATGACAAGACAGGTAAAACTATGTACATAAACTCTTAATAGAACACTTAAAACAATAGGTCTTCACTAATGGCACAGAGCTGTAACCCAGCTACTTGGGAACAAAGTGTTGTTGGACTGTAGGTGACAGGCTCTATACTCGGTCCTCTTGTTCCGGCATGGAGCCCGCTCAGTGGTTTCCATCGGCGTGGACACTTCTAGAGAAGTTTGGATTGTCCATTTTGCTTGGTAGTCAAGTACCGGATTTTGTGTAGGGAAGAGAACGTAGCTTGTCAATTAGTTGAAAATAATACATGGTTTGGATTCCACGTAAATCTTTAGGTCCCTTAGTTACCCTGGCCATTGGTCCATGTACTTTTTGAGTAATTTATTACAACTCAATCTTTTTTAGTAACAGTGACTACACTCCATTTCTCTTCACACTCATTCACCTCTCCTATTTGCCCTCGTCTCTTTGATCCACATCTAGGTATAGAATTGTGAAAAAAAACATTGTTCAATAAAAATAAATGATAATATTATGATAAATAATCGATACAACTTTTAATAAACCAACATTAAGGGGAGTGGTAACGCCATAAGACCGTAATGCTAAGTTTATGTTAAGTAGCACAATAACTATTAGGCATACAGTATTGCAGTTTTTTCTGTTATAAAGATAAGTTCATTATCTAGGTTCCTGCACAGGATTTTTGTAAAATACCCAAAAACAAATTTTTTATGATTTTTTTAAAATTATAACTTATCTTTTGTTAAAATTATACAAAAAAGAATTTGTTTCTTCGGATGTAAATGGAATATCATAAAACCCTTGTGCAGGGACCTACAATATATTGTTGTGAATCTACCCTGAAAATTTCATAATGTTATCTTTAATAGTTACTGAGCTATACAACATCAAAACCTAAAAAAACCAACTTTCGGAAAATCGACAAAAACTAAGAATAAAAGAATTAATTTTTTGAAACACACACTTTAGTGCCCATCAGCTGAATATGATGGTTTGTCTGGATCCTCTGCCTCCAGGTATTGGTCCTCAAGCTTCCTCTTAAGTAAAGTTCTACTTTGTCTAATTTTTTTTTCAAATTTTTCAGCGGCTTTTTCACTTTTCTGTATTCGCTCATCGACAAATCGTTTCATACTTGCAAGCAAATTATGTCTTATTTTCAACCCTAAATGTTCTATTACTTTGCACTTGGAAGAATATCCATCATTGAAGGATAACACTGCATCTTGTGCTCCAAATTTCAATGTATTTAGTTTTATAAATGTTCTTTTAGGAATACGGGTCTAAATTAGGTTATTGAGGGACAAGTTGGGATTTTGGGTTTTACCTGCTAGATAATTTGCTAGTAATAGTGGGTTTGAAAGATCTCTGAAAATTGGTTTGGTCTCTGTTAAAAGAATTTCTGGTAAATGGAAGTAAATAAACATATAATAGGCCTACACAGAGTGTTGGTAAATAGCACTATAACAAAGCAAAGTTTGGTAAAAATCGCAAAATCTATCCGTACTCTTCTTTATATTTATTTTTTTTTACATGTTATATAATTAACTAATATAATGTTATATATATCAATGAAAAGAGGAATAATTGGAGAATAAAATACAATAAAAAAATAAATTTGTAAAAAAAATTAAATTTTCACGTTACCACTCCCCTTAAAGTATTAATTGAACAGGTGTCACTATGTCGCTTTCTTCACCATATAATATTCCAGAGACGGCGCCCACATCTGCCTCCAGTGACAACGTGATAATTTTAATTAAATTCCCGCCAAGCGTAAATCATCTGAGGCTGAAACTGAAACTACAGCTGTTGGGCAGGAATTCCCGTTGTCGGTTAGATTAATTCCCAACCATAATATTACACCTGTACGATTTATGGTGCTCGGACCTCTGAATCCAAACTGACAAAAATAACAATGGTCCTGGCTCCATAGAGCAATTACTGTTGTGAGTCCTGTCTTATATTTAATATAGTTATGTAAAAATTTATTTACATAAGTTAAATACTTCTTACTCCCTAACTCTTAACGACATTTTCATAAATTTAAGCTTGACATACTTTGATCTGCACTTCACATAACCCGTTCTGACACATCCACTACCATCCAACATACACACAACTAACACAACACCCTCCCCCCTTATTAATCACTCCTAAACAACTAGATGAACCTCCTATCCGTTCACCGTCCTTGCGATCCAAGTGTTTCTCTTCTGTTTCTGTATTGTATTCTAGGTCTTATGTCTTCTTGGGTCCTTCTTCTCCGGGATCCAAGAAGCCCGATTGCTTGGTGTCGTCATCTCCTCATGTCATATCCTAGGCTGAAGGAGCCCTTCTAGCCTATAACAGCCAAGCTAGTGAAGGCAATGATATATCGATATATCGGAAATATCGATAAATATTTTTCGATATTTCAACATATTAGTATCGCTATTTTCTTTCGATAATATCAGCCATATAATATTTTGGTCCGATATATCATATCGCGAAATAATTACGTTATTCTCCCTACTCAAAATCATCATGATTCTAAAAAAAACACACGCTTAGATTTCCTCACATCCTTACAAAGCAAACATTAAAATAATAAAGTAACTTTATTTAGTTTTTTAGGTGAGGTTAAGTGAAAATTAACTTTTATTTTCAAATGGTTTACCTGAAAAATATTGGAAGTAGGTTTAATGAGTTAATTTATTTTAATTTTAGTATTTATAAGAAGCCTAATCACATTTTCAAATGTGAAAAACAAAAGTAACAATGTTATTACAATATTTTATTATAATTACATTATTATTAAAGGTATAGTTATTCTTATTTTCAATATTTTTAATTCAACCCCACAAACCACAACTTGTTTTATGAAGATAAAGGTAATTCATGTTTACATTAAATAGCCCATTATTCTAATTAGTGGTACCAAAAATTAGTGTATTTTTTATCATGACACGATTTTTTGCATAAAGTTAAACAAATAAATAATTTACAATTCGATATATCGTTTACCCAATATATCGATGTTTTTCTTTTAATATTATCGTTAGATTGATATTTAGTTTGCGATATATCGATAATTCGATATATGGATATTTTGAAAATATTTGCAATCCCTAGCTGTAGCCTGCTGCACCTTCCCGATCCAGCTCAGTCTTTGAGATTGAGGATCCGCATATTTGTGTCATGGAGGTACGTCCTCGACACTTTAGTAATGGTAAGTTATATAGTAGTAGCACAGAAGATACAACAAGTGCAGTTTTTATAAATATCAAAAATGTCCTAATATAATACCTAATGAAACAGTTTTCTGGTAGTATTTACGTAATTTAAAATTTAAAAAGCGTATAGACATCCGATTTTTACCAGGATAAGTTAGAGCTAAGAAGCTCTCTTTAACACTTAACCTGGGAACCAAACGTTTAAAAGGCAACTTCTGAACCCTCACCACTGACCGTACAGGCAGACTACGAGCAGGGATGCTCTCGATGGTCATCCGTCCAAAGAACATCCAAAATCGACGTTCTTTGACGTGAGAGTGTAATATCTTTGTATCATTTAATTTTAAAAATTGAGTATCGTTTTTTTGTACAGGCATGGAGTTCTTGATCATTTTTTTTTTTCATACGGCCCTTGGTTTGTTGGGGTCGCAGTTGTTTTTCACAGGTTTCAGTATGAATGTTTTCTTTTTTGTTTTTTTTTTTGTTTTTGAATATATCTGTTTGAACACAAATAAATCTTGTGTTTAATAATTTAGCCTATATATGGTTGTATTTAAACCGTATTATATATTATTGTATTATAACCAAGAATGTATTATATAATTTGGAGTACTTTATTTAGACGCTTAATGTATAATTGTGTTTCTTCAGTTATTTAAGTTTTTTTTTTATTTTTCATAAAACTTGGCATTTTATTGTGATTAATAATTTTGCCTGTGAAAATAAACTATACCTGTGAAAACAATAAGTACATTTATTATTATTATCCTTCGATTATGTCATAACCCTCCGGCTAAGTCAACGTTCCTTAACCATATACAAATATGTTAACTTCAACCAAACTTTATACTAATCTGAACATAATAAAAATATTAGATCTAGATACAGTTTCTCAGTTTATTGCGTAAAATATATATTTACAACCAACTTCACGAATTTATCTTAAATACATTTGATAAGTTCTTTGTTCAGTTTATGACCACTAATATTTGGAACTAAAATGGGAACTAATTCTACAATACAAATACTTTCAGGTATAAATTACTTTAGTTTCAGAATAATGGCAGTTCTGATGGCATTCATTTTTGTAATCAAAAACATTAACTTCGTATAAAAGTGACCCTCGTAAAACGGTTTGAATCAAAGGTAGTAACTAGCAAATATGAGTTCCTGGCCTAAAATGTTTATTAAGCCTGCTTTCTGTTGTGGAGGAAGTAACTGGCATTAATCTTGATAAATGATGTTTGAGTTGTGATGTTGTAGTTTGGACTTTGGTGCCGGATGTCCATTCATCTGGGGTAGCTAACAAATATTGGGCCTGGTCTCAGCCGGCCAGTGGGGATTACATTCTGTAGATATACACAGCACACATCGTATTTGTTATAAAGTTGGAGCCGATATTATAACAAAGTGTTTTGTATCAGATGTGTAAGGAAAAAAGTGTATAGACTTTATATGGCAATCTGATATATATATATATACAGTATATCAGTCCAACACTATATATATCCTTTGATTGAGTCCAAACACTCAAAGGAAGTATTCAAACTACAAAAAACTGCAGTTATGAAATAACTGGAAAATCTTCATGCAAATGCATTTTAACCTCTTCCAGGACGGTGGCACACTTGTGGACGTTAATATACATTATAAATCAATAATTTCCAGGGACTTATTTGTGCTCTATGGCACATTTGATGCCATTAATGTGAGATAGTTAACCTGATTCTAGCTAGTATTTTATTCGCTAAAACAGTTTGTAATTTAGACTTTTTTCGAGAGCCACCTGGCTTAGTTGGCAGCCTACACCGAGGAAATTTGTCCTGGATGAGGTTGCGATAAATTATAATTTATCCTTTCCATCCATTTATCTTTATCAGACCGTGATTGTTGTTGTAAATTATCCAGAGCAATATAAAGTGAATAAAAGAATAAACAAAGGAAGTTTAAAATGCCTAAACCACATCATAATTTACAAAAGAGTTTTTGATACTCGCTAAAGAAACTTCAACATTCATAAATTATACTAAACCTAAGTTGTTCTTTAACACTGGCCAAATAAGTTTTCATATTAAAAAATCCAGTTTTTTAATAAAATTAAAAACCTATTAGTTATTACTATTATTTATTATCATTTCTAAAACGTCAATAGTAGAGAAATGGGCGAATATAAGTAGTGAGTGAGTGTGATTATTGTATATGAACGAGTGTAGTCTTTGTTACTATCTGAGTTCGACTTACCTCAGAAAGGACTATTTATTAATAGCCCAATAACCAGGGCAACTATGGGACCTACAGCTTTATGTGGAATCTGAACCACGTAGTGTTGATCTAATTTTCAGCTAATGTGAGGACACAACAAACAAACAAAAAGAATTATTTGGATTGTTTTATAAATTTTGAAAATCAATACACAAATCTAATTAGTAGTAAAACTTAATTATATCTGAATTCTTTCTCTAGTTAGAGACCAACAAATTATCGGCGTAAATGAGTTAAGGTTGTCATTGGGAAGGACGTTCCTCCCCCTACCCCCCTAACCCTCACAAACCACCGAAAACCACAGGCTAGTGTCTAGGGACACGATGGTCAGTGGTTTGTGGTGGTCAACTTGTTACGGCTGTCACTGTGATTTTAGGTGATTAAATTTCTCCCTTGCAGGTTGTATTCTGGTTTTGTCTCTAACAACTTAACAACGCATACTTTTTTGTAAAATGTTAAGCAATTTATGTTTTTAATAAATATATTCTTCGAGGTTTGCAAGATTGTTTGTGAGTGTTTCTTAAGTAGCTGTGAAGTCGTTGTATTGATAAGCTAAAGCAATATCGTCTGCATATAAAAATGTTCTTGATTGGTGATAGGAATGTCAGCAGGACATACATTAAATAGAATTAAAGCAAATATGTGGCAGACCATCCTTCAGCTGTCTAAAACAGCAAATCATTGGCTATTAATTAATTTATTTTCAATTTTGATTTTAATTTAACGAATTTTCGACTTTTTTCTAAGTATTTAACTCAGAAATAATTTTGATTAAAAAAATAAATAAAAATCAGTAGCTTTTTAGACATGTCTGTCCGATTGCCTATAATCATCAGTTCTTAAATACAATAACTGACTACTTTTGAAATGTTCTAAGTAAAAATGTTGGGTTTAAATATTTATACACTATAGTTGTGGCTCTAGCCCAGTGATTGGGGTACTATAGTATAAATAGTAAATATGCATGATTATATGAGTGTAGTATGAGTGTGGACGACCTATGTAGTATAGTTACTAACTGAGTTTGACTTATGCTCAGAAAATACCATTTATTAATACTCCAATAGTTTTACGTTGCAACTAGTTTACGTAAAACAGTTTTACGTGGAATCCGATCGATTATTTATTGATCTAATATTCAGCTAACTGACAAACCTGACGCTGAGTTATCTCTCATACACAACATCTGAACACTGACTACCACTCAACATGGACACCCTAGACTTCTATAGTAGTATATTTAATAGAACTCACTTATTGGATTTATTATAGATAAATCTCTGTTGCCTTTGAAGATGAAAACATAGTTTTTGAAAGGCAAATTTTATAAAGTTTTAATGGAAAATGTGAATATGATTTCTACCATTATATATTTTGCAGTATTGTCCACGGCGATGGCAAGCATTAAGCGGACGCCATGTTGGTATTAAGAAGACTGAATAAAGAACCTATAGCCTATAATCTCCTCAACACTTTGTCCCCAAGTAGCTGGGTTACAACACTGAGTAATTGTTGTCTTTCTACTAAGTTAACAACTTCGTTGTAATATCTTAGTAACCAGGCCGTTCAAATTAAATATGTTTAATAATAGATTTAGCGTACCTTCGATTATTTGTTGCTTCAAATTAAAAATGTAGTTTAGAAAGTATTTAATTAAATAAAATCAGTGTTATGTGAAATAATAGTTAAATAATTGTAATTTGTTTTGATAAATGTTAATTCGGGAATAAAAGAGATTAATTCCATAAGTAAAAACTTATTTACATAATTTACCACTCGCAGTCAAAATGACCGTATGTTTCTACAGCACACGGTCAAATTGACCGTATGTTTCGTTACTAGTGTTAAGTTTCTATATACACAGGGTATATACATATAGGCCTATGTTCATGTTGATCCGATTTAATTTATTTTCCAAATGTTAGTTATGCCTAAAATTAGTTTTTCATACAAATCTGATAAAGCAATCAATAATTACGATCCATCACATATTTTTATGCTAAATTTATGTAATTTTACTTAATAGTTCAAACTAAATGTATTCTCTATTTTGCAAAATTGTTTATCAAAATGTTCTTACATATTAGCTGCATGAAAATTTGGAACGATCATTAGCTAAATTTTAATTAATAAACTACGCTTCAATTTAGAAAATAAATATATTTTAAAACTTTACAGAAAAAGAAAAATGTTAACAATATTTCCAAAATAAAACGATTTTGTTCACTTTTCAGTTATTCAAAATCACCGTTTCTCGTCTAACATTGTTCATAATAAATATAGATTCTGGACATAAGGTATTAGTAAGTTTGTTCTTTACGAAGTGGAACACTGTTTCAAGTTCTGTATTCCAAGTGCTCCTAGACTACTTCAATGGTATAAGCTGTTGACTCTCAGCAGTCTTTGTGGTTGAAGGGGTCGAAGACGACCAAAGGCCCACTTGTGGGGGTGGAACAATGCTGCTCCCTAACGGGAAGAATGTCAAGTATTTCACTTGGAATACTTTGATTGCTTCCTCTCGTCTACCGATCCGTTGATCCGGAAACACTTTTGTCCCCTGGAGATTAGGTGACTCTCAGGGGAGGGAGAGTAAAGCTCTTTCTCAATACTCGTTTTATTCTTTGTTTCCGGTTTAGTTACTCCTTTTACTTCATGACTTTTACTTTCTCCCATATGCGTTACTAAAGAGAAAATATTGTGATCGTCAAAAATATTTTTTTTTTACAAGTTGGTACCGTATACAAATCCTTTTTAGGTTCCGCTGAAAAAAACTTTGGTGTATGTCCGTATTTGTGTCTGTCTGTGTGTATGGGCAGTACACTGGAGACCAAACGGATGGACACATTTTTATGTAATTTAGTATATATGTGTATTTAGGCAGTATCCCCAGACCTTTTGATTTTTTATGGGCAAAAACATACAACAATGGATTTTTTTTCAAAAACGGCTCTAACGAATTCGATTACATTTTCAGGGAAGGTGTGAATTACACTTATATATTTCACACAAAATATTTCAGTAAAAACCGCATTTCTCTAACCTGACTAGTTTTTTTTGATATTGCAAAAACCATATTTGGGAATCAAACTGGTAATTTTCAGTTTTGATTTTTTAGTGTTTATAATGGGGGAAAGTTTGTGCCAACTGTTTTGGCCTATTTATTTTTAAAGCAATAATGTCATTCAGACTGCGCATACACACATGCCCATGTAACTTATTACAACATGTATTCACATATTCATTCATCATAAACCGGTAAAAAATGTAGCAACGAATAGTACTAAATCATTATTTATTCATTCATTAGTAAGACGTTGATCGCAGAGATCTTGGAAATATGAGGGGCGAATGAGTGTAGATGAACGAATGTAGTCATTGTTTGTAACTGAGGTCGACTGTTCCTAATAAAGAGATATTTATTAATTACCAGGGCAATAAAGAAACCTATAGCTTAACGTGGAATCCGAACCACGTAGTAATAGTCTGATGTTCAGCTAACTGACAAGCCTGACAGTTAGTTCTCTTCCCTCCACAACAGCCTGACTCTTACTACCATAGACCATGGACAACCCAGACTTCTCTCAATGGAAACCATTGAGCGGACGCTTTGTTAGTATTAAGAGAACCGAGCATAGATCCAATCACGTACAATAACAACAGCTGTGTCACTAAGTAGCTGGGTTACATCACTCCGCCACTAGCACCGACATTACTGTTTTAGTATGAACTGTAATTCTTTACGATAAACAACACTAGATTAGTAATTATGCTATAGGATAGAAATGTGTGATATTTGTGTACGTTGCCTTAATTAGAGGAATATTGTTCACAATATTTAGTGGACAAAAATGTTTCACACATGATATATATTGGGTATTTCGTATTTCACAGAGAAAAATGCTAATGTCAATTGACTGAGAATTAGGGCTTGCTTACCCACAGCAAGATGTAGACACATATATATACCTAGTCTAACGCTTTATAAATAGAAATTACGGTTACTGAGTGAAGTCGATTGTTGAGATTTATGTATTAGTGTACAAGTATTCTTCTAAGTTTTTATTTATACTACTGCCAGTGAAAACAAAAAAGTCAAATTAACGTAATAAAGAATAAAATGTTTTACTATATTGAAATGAGATTTATATTGAGAAAGGTATGGGCAAAAAAGTGACTTTCCTAGAAGAAGCTAATAATTTTTAATTTAAGAATGAAATTTAAATAAAATTGTTCA
Source organism: Stictocephala bisonia (assembly GCA_035578905.1). Taxonomy (NCBI): domain Eukaryota; kingdom Metazoa; phylum Arthropoda; class Insecta; order Hemiptera; family Membracidae; genus Stictocephala; species Stictocephala bisonia. The sequence goes on along the minus strand of JAQJVL010000009.1, from coordinate 6,626,329 downwards.
TATAGTTTTCATATATTGATATGTTATTATTAAATAAATACCAAAAAAGTGTATTTCATTTTATGTGACTCTATAGAAAAACAAGGTAATATCGAAGATAATTCGTATTTTTTACTGAAACATTTTATTAAGTTTAGTGTATTAGTCGTTTTACTAATTGATATATTTTACTTTTAAATATTAACAAATAAAATATATATTAGTAGCCATTAATATGTCGCTATAAGTAACTTAAATTATTATTAGGTATGATTATTTATACTCGTGTTGTAATCTATTTACTATAAACTGTAGAAAATTACTTCGACGAAAATAGTTTTATGAATCATAGACATGGTATAGTTTTAAAACTTATACGTAGACCTAAAGCTATTGTGTTACAAACTAACATGAGATATTGCGGCTTGACTATTTTGAATGGTTGATTAATGAATACTGATTTTTTTTTTTTTTTTTTTTTTTCTTTAAATTAACCACTTATTGTTTATTATAAATTTAAGTTCATTACCCTCCACACCCTTTACATTTCATAAGATCAAACCATCTCCTTGCAGTGTTGGAATGCTTGCTGACATTATTGTCTCTAAATGCGTCAAACGACGGCGAGAACCGATTGAGTTGTCTCCATCCGGCCAACGAGTGATGTCCTGTCCAGCGGCCGCGACCCATCCGTCTCCTTCATCCTGACAACTTCATTACCAACATCAAAGTGCGTCAACGTCACGTGCCCCTTGTTCACAGTTATTGATTATCCCACGTCCTGACTCTGAACTAATCTGTTTTGTTTAAGATTGTTTGTAAACCATTTATCTTGCCTGTATGGCGAGGGAGCTTTCACTGTGATCACGTATACGGGGTTACTCAAGGTGACAAGATTGTTCCAGTACTAATTTTGTTTTTACTACTCCCTCACGTATACTCGATTCTTTCAGGTCGTTTGGTTATAGTAGAGTTTTAACGATATTGATGGTTGATTTATATACCAAGATTTAAATTAAATGTTTAATCAATTGTAGTACACCATTTAGTAATTTATAAATAAAAATTTTCCACTTTTTCCAAATGATTTCCGTTAGTACTACCCAAATTTAGGGCTCATTTTAATTGATTGCATTTTATAATGTTCCCAATAAAACATAATTTCAAGGGTCATATACAATATATCGTTAATCATTATTGATTAACAATATACTCTCTGATCTCATAGAACATTTTGAGGTATTCCGACTCTCTCTAACTGAATAATCTGTCATTAAAGCTTATTCTCTTGGTATAATTAGAGCTGTTAATCGACCACCTCATTAAGTTTGTTTAAATACGCAATAAAATACCGTAACAATTACTTATTTAACCTAATAAAATATGAACAGGTTGTAATGATGCTTGTCTGTCCTCTACTTTTGTAACTATTGTTAGAGTAGGTAATTTATATATGTACCTAAATACGCTAAATAGGAAGTAGTTATCTTAGCATACTTGTCATTAAATAATACTACACTGTTAATGATAGTTAGGGATATTAAATTATTACCATAGAATACTAAATTTATCTACTTCGTCCTTAGCTCTATTCCCTCAACCTTGCAAATCAAACATACGTTCATTATTTGTAAATTTATTAATAAGTGTATAAGTGTTGACTGGCAAACAGTTCAGTCAGCACCGACCCTTTTGCTAACATTTAAACCAGTACTTCGTGGTTCAGATTCCACGTAAATCTGTAGATCATTCTACATTCATGTAGTAATTGTTATTACCTAAAAATTCGCTAAAAATCTGTTGGCATTTCATATCTGAGAATAGAAGAATTGTATAGATACATTCTTATAGATTTCAAAAAAATTTAATTTTTATTAAATGCAATTATGTTATTAAGTATTACCATAGAGAATGTTTCTGGAAAGCTATTTACAGTAAAAATGCGTTATTAGTTAAGTAATTAAAATTATTAAGTATGTTATGTTTTCAATTTGAACACTATCAATACTACATGAGTTCACTTATATTATAAATCTATAAGTACTTCTAAGACATAAACTAAATTCGAGTAACTTGATTTCTAAAGATTGGAAATAAAGAACAGCTTTTAAAGTTGGGTTTCTCTAAATTAATAAGAGTTTTAAATTGTCCTTAGAAACCTACATACAATCATGTGTTAGCTTATAGAATCATTTTGAGAGGTGTGACTCCGTTGGTTGTTAACGTTTGCTTCACAGACTTTTTGTAAATATAAACTACGATAATCTCAAGAACAATTAAAGCCAAACACATACATGAATTCTACCAAGATTGTATTATCAAACGTTAAATTTAATTTGCAAAATTTATGCAATTTTCAGTAAAATATACTATGGTTGATGTAGAACAACGATACGTAACTTATTTTAATAAGGGTACGCATTGAAGTTCAACACTTACGAGAGTTCTTTAATTATTTAGGGGGAATAATATAATTTCAAATTCTTATTTTTATAAGACACAGAACTCCAGGTATTGTAAAATTGTCTGGCATTGTCAAGTTATTTAGCTTAAAATGGTGTGACAATTTTCCCAAAATAATGTAACATCAAAAAGTTATTTGTGCTTAAAAGTTTTCCTTCTCGAATTATATTATAAATCAGAAAAAACTTTAGTTTTGTTGAAATTATGTATATTTAGTAAATAGATAATTATTGTGTACATCGTTAGTTAAAATGACGTAAATCTTTTTTTTATTTATTATTGAACTGCAATTGATGGTTTGTTGTATTTAAAATTTAAGTCATAAAGAAAAACGTTGTGTACATAAACACTCAAAGTGCAGTTTTTATAAATTTAACACTTATATAGTTATTAAATAAATAAAAAAAACTGTTTAATTTAAACATTTTGATGTTATTGTACTTTTACGAGTATGTCTAACAAACTTTAATCGCTTTTTGCATCAGTAGTGGACTGAGCATACCGTTCTTAGAAAAAAAAAAAAAACAATAACATTTCATAGTCAATCTTTCTATGTAATTTTTTCCTAAGAAACAAACAATGGCATTTTTTCGTGATGGCAGGAGATTTACATACAAATATATTAGTAACAGTGTATGTAAGTGATTGTTGTAAAACATATAAATAAATTGAGACAGGAGAATAACGATTTTAAATATTAAGTCTTTTGTGCTTGTACTTTATGACCTACTTTCCTGTAAATGTAGACCGAGTTTCTTCCAATACACCGGGTCATCTATCAACATAACGGCTGTATTGTGTCTTCAGGAGCCATCCATCTCACCGACAATACATTCTCTGATGGCAATACTATACCTTTTACTACTAAAAAAACAATTAATATGACTAGAAGTATTTTGCATAATATTGAAAAGTCATGTGATGCATTAATAAAATATAAAGTGATCTGTCACAAATCTAAATATAATTTATATAGACAATTAAGACTTGCCTCACTGATTATATGTATTATAATCTCTTCATAAAAGAACCTAGGGGGTACTCTGAAACTATGTGATCCATTGTTTGTATAGACTACCCGCAATCACACAACTGATCTAGTGCCAATCCCCATTTATATTTTCAGTAGTTACATCTGCCCACGCAATCGTGGAAGCAATTAGAGAGTGTCAAATACCTACGAGGGAGGTCCATCACACCTACAGGTATTTACGGATTAATAACAAGGATCTTATTTCATCCATTATAACTGTTCCATGGAATGGTCTTGCTAGTATTGGGTGAGACATTTGATCTTCTCAACTAGAAAGCAGTACGTAGTGGTGGGTTTAGAGATTTTAAGCGACCGTTCTGACGTGGTAGATCTTGTGTAATGGGGAGGTGCAGGGCATTCAAGATCTTATTGAATTCTTCAAGTAGTGCCTTCTGAGGTCTTATCTCTGGAGGAGCTATACTGAACAGTAACGGGAGCCAAGATAATGAAGTTACTTGGGTCCACAGACAATCTTTAAAGCTGTATGAAGCTCCTGAGTGATTATAATACTATGCCGTCATGAATATGTTATCTTCCTCACAAAAATAATTCGCTCTACCAGTGCGTAAAAATGAAATATGTTTATTTAAAATAAATTTGGAATATACATATAAACTATTAAGTAAAATAATATTTACTTTTTAAATATTTAGAAAATACACATAAACTTACAATATCTTTAAGTTAGGCTAGGCCTTGCAAAATATTCGACACAATTGTTTTCCAGAATGAAACGGGAAGAAGAGGATATCTTCATTTAACGTAATTCTTCAAACATTTGAGTAATTGGTTACTATTAAACGATTGTTTTATTTTAACATTAATTGCACTTTATACTAGGTTGTTTAGTACCTTTTTTCCACTATATTCTCAAAATTTAATGAAATATATCACATGGTTTCCTAATAACTTATGTACAGAGATTGGCTTAGTAGCCACTTTAGGTAGCCATATCTCCATAAAGAATTTTCTTTATAATGTTTTTTTTACCTGAACAGATTTATTACATAGGAGGTCTAACACTTATAATTAAAAAAATCCAAAAATAATTTTTGATTTTGATCGAACACCATTGACTACATAATGTAATGCACACATCAATATAGCAAAAATATAAAATAGAGTATAAATATAACTTAACTTTGTAACCGATTTTTATTGGCTTTCATAGACGTTAAGTTTTCAAAACCAAACACAACTTATGTTAAAGTGGTCTGGACGAATGGAAATAAATCCCTGGTAGTTTGGGTGGCACGTGGAGGGGGGGCGCGGGTTATGAGGCAGTGCAGATGTCGCCTATATTAAACTCGACTATGGGATCTTAAACTGGCGGGGACGTGAGTGGCAACCAAATGGGGCGGTTTGAGATATTCATCCTGGAAACTGGTGTACGATGAAACCTGGGCCCCCGTCCCTCCTAACTAAGGAATGGTACTTACCGTTTTTAAGACAGTCGTGGGTTCTTAAGGTTATAAAATTAAATTTCTTGAATTCTTTAGTGCACTTATTATTTATTATACTTCATTAAACAAATTATGACCTGACATAAGTGTACTTAGTCACATTAGTGTAGCTCTGTCACGCAAGGTGTTGCCAATATCACTGCGTCTCTCAAATGACAGAAAATAATAACTTGTTAAGGTCGAATCACATTTAAGAGGCGTTTATAGTTTGTTTTAACAATGATACAACTGAACAATATAAATAATGTGGCAAGAACAATAAATAAACAATAGGAAACAAAAATGTAAAGTCAACGATCATAATATGTTTATTCACACTGAAATTCACAACACCAAACAAGTAAGTTGTAAAACAGGTGATTTCAAATAACTGAAACATGACAACAATACAAGACGTAAATTCATTACTGTCATTGCAGCTGGCTTACAACGTCACGCCATTGGTCACTGGCATTCTCAAACTCCACGTAGTTCCAGGATTTGCTGTAAGAGCGCTCTGAAGTCAAGGCGGGACGTTCGATTTATTTTCTTCTTTTAAAAACTTCTAAAATCAATAAATAGAGTGTAATTGTTGATTATACAGTCAACTTCGTTACCTATACATAATTTTCAATTTCCTAAACGAAATCTTCAGCATTCAATTAATTCAAACTCTTTTGATAGTATAAATGTAATATGATTACGTTAAAATGATACATTTTTGAGGAGGCAAACCTTAAAGATCTACGCTTATTGAGTTTAAATTAAAACCATAACTCAGTAATTTGCAATGTTTGACAATACCAGTCACGTGTGTATCTTCAGGCCATGTCGTACATAGCTTATAAGGACTGAAATGTTAAATACTAAGCTTAAATCAAGCATTACAAATTTGAAATTACTGAAAGATGATTTATTTTTATTTTTGATACGTAGAATGATTAGTAATGTTACTTTCCTTGAAAAATTCAGCTTATTAATTATTTATTAAAATAAATTACGTTTTATTAATAAAATATATTATTATTTTAAGCATTTTAATTTTTAATCCAAAAAAGAATAAACCCTAATCTTTAAGGATTTTTAAGGCAATGAAATTTATTTCAAATTAAATTACTACTAAACAGCTCATTTAACTGTCGTTTGAAAGTTTTTTTGTTGTGTTGGATTCTTCATATTTTATAACACTACGCTAATTTAATGACATATACCACTTGTTACTTAAAAATAATAATATAACAACCAATCTTAAACATATAAGAATAATATAAACATATTCAAAATAGATTTTTTGTAAAATTGAGTTTACAAAAGTAATTAGCGTTTATATTACATATTATATATGAATAAGATTGTTATTATAAATAATATTGTATAATATATAACTAAATTTCAATGAAACATAATATTACTTGTATTACATTGTTTTATAAACTAACACTAAATACGTATATTACAACTGATAGGCAATTAAAAGTGTATTTAAAGTAGTCCTAAAAAATAATAAAGTCCATTTAAATAAAAAATGTATTCTCAAATAATAAAAATTAACTTTATGCATATTGTGGAATAATATTGTTATTATATTGCTTTATAAATGTATAAATAACATCACGTATTAGATGCTCGCACAGATCAATATACTATGGGAAATGGGTGTTGCTAAAAGGAGATGCTAATCTCCTTTTAGACATTTTTAGAAAATAAAAATAAATAAAATACAAAGTTTAAAAAATACTGTACTAAAAACTTCAACATACATTGATATTATAAAATATGTTTAGATAATATTTTGAACTACAATGGCATGGATAGACAAAAACTACCATTTGTGACCTTGCACTTAAATTATCAAGAGCTAACAAAAACTTTCTTTCATATATTGATTTTACTCAATAATACCAAGCTTTATAAAATAACATGAAGGTCATGTGACGTAGATTTTTTTACTAAATAAAAGAGTATTCTTAAACCATTACATTATCAATTTCTATTTTCAATTACCTCTTATACGTAGCTAGAGTCATGAATGTTGAAAACCTCCTTTGTAAACTTACAACTCAACATGAGTAACTATCCTAAAACGTATTTAAACAAACATATAAATAATAAAATATATTTAATTTAGGGTTTATCATTACAAAACATTTTTAGCTATATCATTTAAAAACAATAATGTTCATAAGACATCATAGGAAGAACCTCTGTATTCAAAAAAGATTATTTAGTGTACTAAAATGCTCGATATAGAGTTCAAACAGGACTAATACATAATATATCAATACATAAATTACGTAAACAACCAGCCTGGTATTGGAACAGTGGTCTTGGAACGTAAATCAGTGAACAGGTGATGTGAGGTTCCCCGTGGTATTGTAAATAGCGCTGCAGTGTGATATTTTGCACAAATATATTACTATGCTTAAACAGAATTAATGTTTAATGTTCTACAGAATTAATGTTTGATGTTCTAATAAAATTATTCGATCATTACCATGTTTTTAAACTTCATTATAAAAAAATCTCCCCCACCTCTCTCTCTCTCTCTCTCTCTCTCTCTCTCTCTCTCTCTCTCTCTCTCTCTCTCTCTCTCTCTCTCTCTCTCTCTCTCTCTCTCTCTCTCTCTCTCTCTCTCTCTCTCTCTCTCTCTCTCTCTCTCTCTCTCTCTCTCTCTCTCTCTCTCTCTCTCTCTCTCTCTCTCTCTCTTCTCTCTCTCTCTCTCTCTCTCTCTCTCTCTCTCTCTCTCTCTCTCTCTCTCTCTCTCTCTCTCTCTCTCTCTCTCTCTCTCTCTCTCTCTCTCTCTCTCTCTCTCTCTCTCTCTCTCTCTCTCTCTCTCTCTCTCTCTCTCTCTCTCTCTCTCTCTCTCTCTCTCTCTCTCTCTCTCTCTCTCTCTCTCTCTCTCTCTCTCTCTCTCTCTCTCTCTCTCTCTCTCTCTCTCTCTCTCTCTCTCTCTCTCTCTCTCTCTCTCTCTCTCTCTCTCTCTCTCTCTCTCTCTCTCTCTCTCTCTCTCTCTCTCTCTCTCTCTCTCTCTCTCTCTCTCTCTCTCTCTCTCTCTCTCTCTCTCTCTCTCTCTCTCTCTCTCTCTCTCTCTCTCTCTCTCTCTCTCTCTCTCTCTCTCTCTCTCTCTCTCTCTCTCTCTCTCTCTCTCTCTCTCTCTCTCTCTCTCTCTCTCTCTCTCTCTCTCTCTCTCTCTCTCTCTCTCTCTCTCTCTCTCTCTCTCTCTCTCTCTCTCTCTCTCTCTCTCTCTCTCTCTCTCTCTCTCTCTCTCTCTCTCTCTCTCTCTCTCTCTCTCTCTCTCTCTCTCTCTCTCTCTCTCTCTCTCTCTCTCTCTCTGTATTGTAATGTGTTTGTAATTGTTTTGGCCCTGTCCTGGTGGAAGAGTGGACCTTCGGTCCAAATCACGGCAGGTAAAATAAAGAATTGTCAAAAAAATTCTCTCTCTCTCTCTCCCCTCCCCCCCTCTCTCTCTCCCCCTCTCCCCCCCCCTCTCTCTCTCTCTCTCTCTAAAAAAAAGTCACAACTCACCATTGTAATGTGTTTGTAATTGTTTTGGCCCTGTCCTGGTGGAAGAGTGGACCTTCGGTCCAAATCACGGCAGGTAAAATAAAGAATTGTCAAACAAATTTTCTCTCTCTCTCTCCCTCTCCAGCACACGTTTAATTAACTTATAGTTTGCTAAACAGTCGTCCGAACAATTAATTTGAAGCCATTCGCAATTAGATAGTAGAATGGGTGTGTCCACAGCAAATGCATTGCTTTGTCTGTTTTTTTCTAGTTATTTATAATCTAATTGTATTGTATTATAAATTGCACTAATTTAAATAGCGTAGTAACCTGGACTATCATGCCTGCTTGTACATATTTTAGAACAATATAACTTGACCCAGCTGCGGGAACCCTCCTTTAACAAAACACTTCAACTTGTAGTGTTTAAGTTTGTATGGATGCTATAATGATCTCTAGGCCATTATTGTCTTCCAGCCTACATCTGTCGTCACAACAATCGACAACAATTACAATCCGCTATTATTGTTGATTGGAGGGTCGTTTACTTTTGATTGTGGTCCCCCACAGATGTTACTCGAGTACTTCCCTAACTGCTTCTCGAATATTTAGAGCTCGATATGTGATTCGTTTCAAGTAAGAAGTGTTTTTGAATACGCTTACAATATGTTCTTAATGTTCTACTACCTAATTTGTTCTCCGTATTAAAGACAATTCACATTTTGAAATTGATTCCAGATTACTTTTTAAAATCCAAAAACACTACTACAATTAAATTGACTAAATATTATTTCAGTGTTATGCGTAGCTGTTATTTTTATAACTAACTCATATTTTGATAACTATTTACGTATTAAGTTAATATTTTTTCTAAATAACAACTAAATTGAGCTTTATATAAAAAATAGTTTTGTATGAGTTAACTAATCGTTTAAATTTTGCAAAAATGTATGTTTTGCTTTTAAGTTTATTTCCCCTAAATGTTTTAAAATTTAGAATAAAAAATTCCAACTAATACCGATAGAACATGACTTCGCTAACTTAAAATGTGTCTTAACTCTTCTTCGAAAAAAAACCTAATGTACGTAGTAGCTACCATGTTTGAAAATATTTCTGATTAATCAACAATGTATTTAATTAGTTACTGAGTATTGACAAACAATTAAATTACATGCCAAACAATTATACCATGAGCCTTAAGATTAACAATATTTTTTTAATTATTAATTATACAAAATAAGTTATGACGCATATTGAAATAAGTCATTTTGATATCATATGTAAATAAACATTTAATCGGGGGGGGGGGGTGCAGAATATTGTTATAAAGGAGGTCAAAATCTATCAAAAAACCTAACATGAATTGTACTATGTGGACTTTAAATATCTGTAAACGTTACAAACTTCTGAGATAAGAATTACAAAAAACATTAGAACATTTTCACAAAAAATAACTAATTCACAAATTTATTTATACATTCGGAACAAGTTTACTATATTTATGTTTGAAATATATTATTATATTTATATAGTAAAAAAAGTATTCATGTGGTACACTCATCTGAAATAATATTGAACCACTGAACAGATTTTGATAACATTTGGAGGGAAGTTAGCTTTTTCATCATACACTTCCCCTATAGTCCGAATTCGTCCGAAACTTCCCTATACTTAGAGGGGTTACAAGACTGTGTAACTTCATTATCTAGGAGAACGGTAACAGGACACTATTTGGTATATAGAGAACCAAAGAGAAACGGTAAGCAAGCTTAGAGAACCACTCCGTATTAAATCAAGGGATGTTGGCCAATTAAATATACAGATAATAGAGGATATCCAATAAAAAACAAGGTTTTTATTATTTTTTCATAATATGTAAATGACTAAATAATTTTTTCTTATTTCTTACAGCAAATATTTGGTGGTACAAAAACTAAAGGAAACTAACACAAGTTAGTGAAAACGCTTTATTTTATGTGCACAAAAGTGTTTCAGTGACTTGGACGACATATTTCTCTAGTACATGTCTTGTAGGTACCGGAGTCGTTACACACACAAGTGTTGCAGTCCACCTTCTCCGCAGTGTGCGGCTTGCATACCTAAACACAAGATGAACTGAACTTTACTACAAAATGAAACCAGTGATCGTTCGTACATGTACTTATTACTCAATAATAATATTTATTTAAGTATCTGTTTCTAAAATAGCTGTACGCACATTTCTAAAAAGTGTACGCACATGCCTCCATCCCCACGTGAACTCGCTAGTGAAGTTTAAAAATTAAACAAAAGATTTATATAATAAGTTCATGGATTGATATTTTCTGTTAACTTATTACTTGTTAATCTATTAATATTTGTAATATTTTAGCTTAAACACAATGAAACTAAATTTACTAACTATTTAAATACTAGTTATAATAACATTTTAATTTTAGCTGTACAACATTATAAAAATTGTTTGTATTCATTTTAAAATATATTATAAGAGTAAAAGTCACCTAAGTGTCAAATATTCATACATTTGAATAAAGTTTGTATTTCTTAACAAACATATAACTTAGTAAATTATCATTTTTAGAAATACCTTATTCCTTATCACCAGTTTATTTAAATTTTGTGAGATGGACGTGAATATATTGTTAAGTTTATAACTTAGGCTTAAGCAGCCGGTGTCAAACTAGAATCTACATTTTTCGCTGAGAACCACGTCAAGGTACCATCAACAATATTTACAAGATAACCAGACGTTTCGCCCATACTGTGATGTGGCACTCTGAGGCAGTCTCAGAGAAACCACTGAGAAAGCCACATCACAGTTTGGGCGAAACGTCTGGTTATCTTGTAAATATTGTAGATAGTATCTTGACGCGGTTGTCACAGGAAAATGTAGATTCTAGTTATATTTTTAATTGTTATTTAATTTAAATTTTGTTTATTAGTTGAATGTAGGAAGGATAACAAAAAAATTATATTTGAAATGTTTAAGTAGAAATTCCAATTTTTGGACGTAACGTCCAACTTGGAAATTTCCAACTGATTACTATTCTCCTTTTTCCAAGGAGTGATTTTTTTCATGAAATCAGTAGAACCAATGGAGTTATAATTCAACATTTGAGAAAGATACAGTTATTGATATGTGTTACCCTCCATATTATAAATTTAAGTACATCTGTAATATTAATAAAACAATGTGGTCAATTCCACCCTACACTAACCCTGTGTGACTTCAGACTGCTTAGAAATAAGGGACAAGCTATGATTATATTTTTAAAAACTACCTTCGTTTCTGTATTGATAGATCGTATAGTAAATTTCACCCGGTTCAACACAAACCACTTTTTTGAGTCTTTTCACAGTACTTCTACCATCTCCAAGTGACTCCAAAAATGAATAAATATGTTTTAAGATATCTTCTTTTCTTCTCATTTAATCATATTTTTCATAGTTTTAATTTTACTCTTATATTTACTTTTTTTAAATAAGGGTACTTGTTATTATTATTTTTTTTTTTTTAATTATAATATTACTTAACTTTCAACATACCCCCTTGCAATATAAGTGATTATAAATGTTGACGTAGTCTGTATATGTTGAATTTATAGAAAACCAGAAAGTATATTTATAATTAAAACATAAATACAATTGATTTTATTAAGTCAACATCACAATAAAAATGTAACATATATTTTTATTAAAAATCGTGTTATATTTTTACAACCGTTTTTTTTTTTATGTAGCTTTGTGCTGTGTGCATTTTTATAAGATTTTGGCATTGCATTTGCATTTTTATTAGTTAAGATGGCTGTTTTGGGAATATGTTAATTATTATGTACAAGAGTTTTATAAGTATCATGTCCTGTAGCTGTCATGTAAATCTGAAATAAATAAATAATTTAATTTCAGATGTTTTAAACAACGATTACGACTGTCTGAAAAACAGATTCTGATTAAAAGTTTTTTTTAAATATACAATGCCACTGTACATGTATAGGAGGGTGGGTGGGTCAATGCCACTGTACGTGTATGGGTGGGTGGTTGGGTCAATGCCACTGTACGTGTATGGGTGGGTGGGTGGGACAATACCAGTGTACGTGTATAGGTGGGTGGGTGGGTCAATAATAGGTGTTGTTCCCTACAACTAAAATACTACTATTCATGTGTGGGAGAGTGGGTGGGTTAATCACCATTGTACGTGTAAGGGTAGGCGGGTGGGTTACATAACCCACCACCAGAGAACTGGGAGATGGTCGTCTCCAAATGGCAGAATGGGATCATTAACTATAAAATTTACTTATTTTTTATATAGTAATTTCACATTGTCCTGCAAGAAATACTATACCATCAATAATGAGATCAATAGTATTATTAAAAGTAAAATTGTTCTTTGCAGAATGTTTTTATAAGCTAACTAAAAGCAATAATTTGTATTAGCTATTTATTCTATTGCAGAAAATTAAACTACAATTGACTGATATAGCATTCCTAAATGTTATTAAATAATCAAATAACAACAAAAATCAAGTTCTACATACGATAAACCAGTTAACTTAAACTCCACGAAAAAGCCAAAGTGTTTAACTAACTCCTTGTATTTACTGAGCCATATTATTGTTGCCTCATGTTGTACTTTAATAATACAGAAGCAATTAATTCTTGTCGCAACTATTTTCATATACAGACAAGTGTTTATAAATGATAATTTTTTCTAAAAGTGTTTTTAAAAGTAAAAACATTTTTCTCTTCTTTTATTGAGACGTTTGGCACGTTATATAGTATTAAGACACATATATTTATAGACCCACATGCGATGTTACTATGAGCAACAGATATTAACCGTTAGTTTGTCAAATAGATTTTTCGTATAAAAAATATTTTCCTATATGTTGCTATCCTAAAATATTTTTTCCCAGCTATAGTCACGATATTTAACTTCAGTTAAATTTTATAAACGCACAAACAAAATATAATAACTAATGTTCATAGATCTGCGGTTACTGTCTTTTGCTTTTTTCTTAATATATATAAATACATTTATTTATACGTATAAAATATGTTTGCCTTTTTCTATGTGGTAACCCAACATGAAACTGAAGAAATTCTCAAATATGTAATTGAAAAAAAAATATATTATATAGTGGTTAGATTACATATTTTAAGTAGAAGATATCTTATAATAAACATTGTAATCATGCAGCGTTTAATTTCCATGCAATGTTTCTATTAGAAAACAAATTATTACGAACTTAACAGGCTAAAATACTTAATGAGAATTGGTATTCTTATTGGTACTTATTTACTTACCAGACCCTTGCTAGGCTTTGGTAAATGGTCCTCGTCTGCAGCAGCTGAAATCACAAATACAATTTTAAATAAGGCAAGTAATTTTATTTAAAATATTTGAATTAATTGTTCATTTAATAATAGTTATAATATTAGAAATATAAATTTATGTATTTGGTTTTTTTGTAGTAACCAATAAAATTATCTATTCGTGAATTTGAACAAATCCTCTCGTACGTAGACCAAACATTAGTCGTTTCACTAATTTTATACATTAAACGAGAAAACTTGCAAACTTTTGCAATAGGGGTTATTGAATCATATTTTCTGAAAAAAGTCATACATCATTTAAACTATTTGAAAGGAAAAACGTAAAATGTACATAATTGTTTCAAAATAAATTTTTACTGTAACTTATTGGAATGAAAAATCTTCTATTCTTATCAGATATTAATATATTTGAAAAAATGTAATTTATTTATTAGATTGTACTACTAGTGAATCGTAATTACCTATAAAACTACCAAATAATCCCTCTTTCTTTCCATCAAATTCAAATATTTAGTTTATTATTGTGGTAGATAAATTGTAGTTGTCCTGCATGTGTAAATGAAAAAGATACGACATACTTTCCTATGATAAAAAGTAAATACAATTACCTAGCTTAGGAAAACAATCTTATAGATAATATTACAAACGAATACAACAAACTTTGTGCATCCTTCCTCGGTGAATGAATAATATCTAAAATAAGTATGGAATTTACTTAACTAATACTTTGAAGTGATAACATACAGGTGTATTTATTTCAATTACTCTGTTTATTTTTTTAACTGCAATAGTCTATTTGTTTTACTCAGATATAAGGATTGTTATGAACGTATATATTTAGAAAATACTCAAAAATAAATAATTTTATTGGAAAACAAATACTAGTAACGTCACAACTTAAATATAAACATAATAATATGTTTCCAATTATCTGATTTATTACTTTTTTTAATAAATAAAAAGAGATATATTGAAAATTGGAAAAATTCTAAAATTTACTAAACTTTTTAATCGTAATAAGAATTATAAAGTAAAATTCTATTACACGTATGTTTTTTGTAATATTGTCAAATATAGTCTGATATTTTAAAACTTGTTGTTGTATGTAACAAATTAATAATTTTGGTTTGCTATAAATATAACTTTTCAAGATTGGCGTCAAACAGAATAAAGAAACAACAAATTACATTTAAAAAAAATATTTTACTATATCAATGCTATTTTTTTAAATTCGTATACGAATCAAATACCTACAACTAAAACTAAAAAATCAGGCTAAATAAAATTATATCTTTCCTATTGCTTTGATGTTTCTCTCTAATGAAACAATTAAAAACAAGTCTGATTACTCTCCAATTAAAATCGTAGTTTTACGATAAAATTAGTTTAAATCATTAGGATAAAAATCATTATAAAAGAAAAAAAGTCTTCCTATTTTATTAATATTTCTTATAAATACAGTAAGCTTTTTGTATGTCTTATACGGTAGTATAAAGGGTTGGGCAAAGGTCTGGAATGTATTTATTAATTTTTAAACTATTAAAAGAAAAGTAATGAACTTTTGTAGTTATGTACATGTCTCTATATCAAACATATGGGCATATTCTACTTGTTTTTTTGCATATCCAGGGAATGGTCCATGAAGGAAGTCTTAAAATGTATAAATGTAAGCCTGCCTGGAGTTATAACTCATTTTAAAGGCCTTTGTTTGTAAAACAGAAAAGTGCAAACCTGAGGTCAAAATGATGACCCAGTCAGAATATATAGCCTCTCAAAGGATTTAATATCATATCAAGTTAGAAAAAGACATCTAACTTGAAAAGATTTGGGTTTTACCATTCGAATCGTCGTGATTGGTATTTTTCACGTAATGATGCCAAATGTCCAACAACCTTTGTCTTCCTCATCTGATACTCCATCATTATTAAACTTCAAAAACAAAGTTATGTCTTAATTGCGTTATGATTTTTTAAATGTGTAAAACTTAAAACTTAGGCGTAAAATCATTTTAAAAAATAGTATAATTTTCATACCACTAAGGTATGAAACGTATCTACGTTAAGATTATTTTTTAAATAATTTAATTTCAATCGGATAAAAAAATTTTACAAAATCCGTTCAATACATTACAGTTAATCTTAACTGACGAGTTTGCCTTTACTTTGATATGCGACATTTATGTCATACAAGTTTATGGCCATACTATAAGTAAAATGCTTAGCTTTATATTTTTTTAAGCTGATTGACTACTGACCAGAATGCACCATCAGGAAGATGCAGAGACAGAAGACGATGGTGGCCCTCATGTTGAACGGTCGATGGATGACGCAGAACTGATGGACCTTCAAGACCTCAGCTAAGTATGTATGTACGACCTCCCGGGTCAACACGAGATAATGGCTTTTGTATTGGCAATGCTTTGAACCCGCCGTACGACAATGAGTATCGAGGTCGTCTTTTATATTCTGACGTTTTTCGACGTCTTGTGGAAATCCTGGACTTTCACGACTGTGAGTCTGTCTTCCGAGAAATGGCGTGCCATGACGTCCCCTAGAACTGTGCTACTATGGCTTTCACATTAAATAATACACCTGGACAATTGGTTATATTGCACAAGTTGTATATATTTAATTATGGGAAGGAATAAGTTCATACGAAATTTTTCGAGCTAAGAATAAGATAACATAGTTAGATTAATTTAGATTAATTTTAGATTATTTAGATTAATCAATTTAGATTAATTTTAAAGCTTAAGAGCCATGAACCTTGAGTGAAATGAAAACCCTTGTCTCCACCCTAATGGCTCTAAATAATCCAACGAATTTTTACCATCACAATATTTTTAATTATTACTCATAACAGCAGTTTGCGTTTACAACGTTTATCCTGGTGTAAAAATGTCATTATTTTTATTTTGGATTAAAAACCTTTAACTTTTAAACATAAACGTACATGTTTTCGGTTACTTTAAATTCCCTTGAAATTATAAAAAAACACAGGTTTAGTATCACAGATGTCACTAAAGAAGTTATTTTTAAAATTCCGTTAGTAATTTATATAAATTAAAAGAATGTTATGTCAAAGGACTAACATTAAATACAAAAACATATTTAAAAAAAACAGAAAATGAACAAAAATAATACCAAATACTAATTCTACTGCTATTACATACACTGTGTGTATTAGACACAGTGTATGTAATACACACTTTTTTTTTATTTTTTATAGACTTTTTTTATTTTTATTTGCAACGAGTCACTTTTTACGATAGAATTAAGTTTTTTTAAACTTTTCTTTTCCAATTCTGTAATATAAATCCTTAATTAATTAATATTATTGTTCATGTAGTTGTTTTTTTTTTAATTTTAAATATTTTATCCAAATTTATTTAAATTGTGTTCTATAAATTATTACCTTATTATATTTATTAGTTATTCATTGTATACCTGTCAACTATTTATCTATATTTATTATTATATTTTACATATTTATTATATTTGTTACCTATTTATTGCATATTTGTTACCTATTTATTGTATATTTGCTAACTATTTAGTTCATATTGATTATTATTTGTTACCTATGTATTGCATATTTATTAACTATTTAATGTATATTTATAAAATATTTATCAAGTTCTTGGGCCTTATAACTTGTAAATATGTAATGCTTGTTTATTAATTTGTTTAATAGTGTGTAGACTGGCTGGTTGAATGAAATATTTATAAGGTTCAAAATCTTAAAATGTTTTGCTTCAATGTAATTGGGTCTATGCCTGTATTGTTGCATGAAATAAAATAAATAAATAGAGTTAACAGTATAATGCCAAGTATTTACAGACTGAGATCTAAGGCCGAGGAGTCACAAGCCAGCAAATAATAGGCCTAACTAATTGTAGATGATGTTTGTGTTAAGTCAGATATATCTTTAATTAATTTAATAAAATGTAAAGTATTTCAGCATTGTTCCCAGTTTGTGTAGTGTGGTGTTACAACTAAAAGTCGTTTACTTGTCTATTTAACTAAACTAAAACCCTCAAACACTATTACAGTCCAACAACGGAATGTTTGAATAGCTCAAAGCATCATCAAACGTCTTACATATTGACCAGCTGTTCCACTTAGTCCGCCGTTCCAATCAGCCGTTCCCTTGTACCAACAGCCATTCATTATAGCTATCTACGCTGTACTTCGCACATTGTAAGTCTACTCACAAGTCTACTATATTATTGGACCGACTGATTGCAGACTGTTCACTACTTTTATGGAACACTGTACAACGCGTGTAGATACGGTGACATTAAGTCCTTAGATAAACCACGACCATTTTTGGAATAGTGGGACGTAAATCTATAGAACGGGTCAGCGGTTATCTCGTTATCAGGTTAAGATCAGTATTAATAAATCTGGTTTTCTTAACAGTAGTATGTAAAACTGCTTTGTGACAAAAAAGGCAATATTTTATTATAACTTTTCAAATTACACATTACATTCCACTTTTTTCACAACTCTAACCTGAAAAACGTTCATGTGCCATTTTACTTAAATCTCAATACGTTTCACTGGCCACACAACGTTATAATATATAGTACTAACTATTAACCAACAGTTTTTAGACACCTATATTTCAGCGGAAAATTGCGAAAAATAAACAACTATCTAAAAATATGGTGCAAAGAAATAAGGGAGTGGCCATTAAGGATAGCAACGACATATCGATAAATCGAAATTATCAATAAATATAATTAGATATATCATTATATTTTTATCAATATTTTCTTTAATTCTAATTAATTATGGAACCACTTTGAGTATTTACTTATTTATTTATATCGTAGTGCAAACAAACTAATCGAAGCTTTTTTTACAACAGTGTTTTAAATATCTACATAATTAAGTGGAAAAATGTGTTAAGTAATATAGACGATAAATTGAGATTGAATAATTAAAAATGACCAAGCATTATATAAATATTTAAAAAATTAAATAAGGTAATTGATACATAATTGAGAAAAGCAATGACAGTAAAATATATGCTTATACAACTAGTTTCACATTCTTTTAATTTAAAGAGTGTGGCAACGTTGTAACCTTTACTAAGCTCTTAAGAATATGAGATCTGTCTTATTACACAAAATAATCTTCATCAAAACCATAATAATAAAAAGGAGATTAATTAACGAATGAGAGTAGCGTGGAGCGTAGTATTAATTGAACAATAAGTGTCCTTGCTCACGGCCAGTGACAGCTGGACATAGGTTAGTAGTTAAGAGGGGTTCTTTGATGAAAAAATTGGTCTACTAAAATAGTTGTCTTGAGGCAACGTTAAATATGCATTATTATTATCAGCTGATATTTGTTTTTGTTACTAACATGGTTAGTAACAACACTGTCACGCACACAAATTAATTGATCAATCACTAAAAAAAAAAAAAAAAAAAAAAATGCACACAATACAACAAAAAACATATTAAAATAATCAGACCATAATCAATTGTTGTAAAGTTTATTATAATAATAATTTATCTTACATCGATATTTTGTTTTCTATAAAGGTAAATTACATAATTCAGACACATGTATTTGTTGTACACCGCAGTAGAGTATCCAATCTTAACATTTGCGAATGTAAACTATTTTTTACTAAATCCTCCTCTTTTACCATAAATTATAATTCTATTTTCTTGGTCTTGAAATTTAATTTTGCTTTAGATATTTCATCTCCATCCATGTAACTAAATACAAATTGAACATTAACTTTATGTAAATACACAATGAACTCATATATAATAATATAATCAGTTAAATAACTTTGAAACAGTCCCTCAAGGAATCACGCAAACTTGTATTACACACATATCCAGTAAACTAGAATCCAATATTATAATAATACAAAAAGTTTCATTTTTCAAGGATAAAAAAAAATAAATAAAAGAAATCTACTCAACCAGTAAAATTATTATATTAGAGAATACAATACAAGTGAACGTCACAAAACACAAACTGACTACAAAATGTAAGTAACAAATAAAATACAAAAATAAATACAAAATGTATAAAGTATTATGTCGATCGATTTGTAAAACCACATTTACCTTTCTCAGATGAGAGGGTGTCACAACGAGTTATGTGCTGATTAATAAATATTAGAAGAAATAAACTAATGTAATTGTATGACTAATTTATTTAAAAAAATTGTTTTACTATTTTCTAGTATCATTTTACTGGTATTATTTCCCCAAATTAATATTTACGAATAATACAGACACACCCTAACTTAATTACCTTGATTTTGAATTGTTTAGGTAAACTTGGTATGTTCTTTTAAAACGTGTGGAAAAACAATATCACGTATATTGTTGGAATCCCGGTGTAAATCTCGCCAAAACACTTCTTGTGAATTAAACTTAGTTTCTCTTTGATTTAATATAACAAATGGTAACCTTGGAATAGCAAAACACCGGCGTATTCATCACATCATTTATAATCTTGACAAAGGTCTAGTGATCCATCAAAAGACTGACAGGGACTAGGAAAGATGTTAGAAAGGTGATCATCCCTCTTACACAATAGAAGAGCTTTGTGGAGTAGATCTAACTGTAAATAGTGGGGACAGTAAAAAATTAAAATTTTGTGTTTTTTTTTCAAATAAACAAGAAGATTATTATTACTATCATCATCATAGCTGAAACAAAGAAATATTTTTGAAATTAATATTTAAGGCAAGGTCAGGTACTTTAGAATAGTCCTGCTCATTATTATCTTATACATATAGCATGAGATGCATTTGTGGTAAATTATGTTGTTGTTGTATGTTCGTCCCTCTCATAAATAATTAAATATTATATCATGACAACTAATTCATTAATGTAATTTTAATCTATACTTTACTACCCGACAGCCCTTGCTTCGCCACAGGATGGTCCTCTACGCTTGCTTACCCTTTCCTCTGTGGTAATGTGGTTCTCTCTAAACCATCATATCAATAGAAAATCTCTGCTTGCTACCTTTCCCCTAGATAACAAAGCTTTAAGGACTAGATAAACCTATAAGTTTATTTTAGGGTGAGGTAAAGTAGTGCAGTCATGTCATAGTTAGTAGAAATTACCTTAATAATTCACAACAAAAACCAAATTAGCCAAGCTTTTGTGTCATGTATATGTTTTTTGCGTCAGCTTATTTAAATAAATGATTAAATTAATACCAAATGTACTCTTATGGATAAATAAGCGTTGGGTCACAATGATGCAGAAAACACCTTCCCTCCAAATGTCATTAAAATGCACTCTGTGGTTCTGAACAGTTCATTACCACATTCATAGGGTGGACCGATGCTTCTAGGTATCGAACGAGGCAACTCAACCAACCGATTATGATTTCATAACCAGTGTTAATCCAAAATATACAAAAATATACAAATTACGAGTGAGACCATCGTTTTTTTTAGTTTTTTTAACTTTTAACTTTTAAGCGTTTTTAACTTAGTTTAATACAAAATTATTAGCATGGGTACTTTTAATATGAAATTTACCTGAAAATCACTACATTTGTTAACTATTTATTTACGCATTTAAATAACCAATTCGACAAAATACATCAGATTTTAATACGAAATCAAACCCCACAGAATGATAGGGCATAAACCGGGTTTAATGTTGAATGGGGTGGTGAAATACTATAAAAAGGATGTCAGAAAGTTAGTGGATGGACTGCATGGCTCATTGCACCCGTCGACGACTCCCTGACATTCTAAGGGTTGCTTTGTCGTTACACTCGGAATGCTATAAAACCAACGTGACTCACCCTGCACTGCCCCATCACCATCGATGTCATGTCTTATGGTCCAAGGAAATTATAATGCTGGATTTAATACCACAGATTTGTCACGCTATGAAAGCAAAAAATTATATAACATACGATTCACGTTAATAGGCCGAGCGGTCTAAGGCGTCAGGACTTCGAGCTTGGATTAGAGATAAGGCTGGTTCGAATCCGGCCTAGACCGGAAGATTTATCAGTAATATTGACCTTGTACTGTACAGGTTCACCCCCTTACTCTATCTGAATAAGTACCTCGCACAGATCAATAGTCTTTGAGGAATGGTCAGAGTAAGGTTAAGAAGGAGATCGGCCTCTCCTTAATATACATATATATATATATATATATATATATATATATATATATATATATATATATATATATATATCAAATCCTTAAAATATTTACTCAAGATTTTTCAAACAACTTGGTTGTTACACTAGAATACAGCAAATGATGATCAACCAAACAATATAAAATTGTAACTCTTTGATGAAAAATATGGAAAATTACTTAAATGAAATGAAAAATTCTGTACAGAAAGGGTTGTGAAATCTTTGAATAAAATTGAATGGTTAGGAACAGTATCTTTTCTTACTCATAACCAATGTTCTGGACGAGATAAGGATCAAGCCAAACCCGTTTTTACGTAGAAGGTATTACATGATATTGTGCAGTACAAATGTTGTCGTTATATGAGAAAACAAAGGTCAACAAGGAATGATTATTTTAACGTGTAATCCAAAAACAAGAAATTTTTGCAACCACTAAACATATATTGATGGAATTTCTAGAGAAGTTTCCTTTTTGCATCACAGAAATAATTTCTATTCTAATTAATAATCAAAACTAAGAAATAATTTCTCAAAATGTTTTTCATAAGATATAGTAACGATCCCCTAAAAATGTCCTTTTCAAAAAAAAAGTAACATTGGTATTAATTTGATAGTTTATTTTAAACAGCTGATAAAAAATAAATATTACACACAATCTTGGCTAATCCGGTGTTAGTTGTAAAATGTCATTTTGTATTAACTCTGACTTGGTTGCATTACTCTTTGATTCTTCCTAAAGTAGTCTTGTAGTGTTTTGTAGACTATACAACTTTGTTATCTAGGAGAACGACAGAAGGCTGAGCTTTTATACTGACGTGATTGTTCAGAGAGAGAATTACAGGTGGAAGGTTAAGCAAGCGTAGAGAACTTAGGGATGTCGGCTACTGATAATAGAAAAACACTTCGATTTGTTTCAACGATCCGTTTTCGTTCGTGATCTTATTTTGTATTATAGTATTAATGATTACTCAAGTACTCTTAAAACCATCTTGGAGAGAGTATTGGAGTACCAGATTTTCAAAATCATCATTGTACAATAATATTAAACATTAATAAGGATATTTATTTGAACTGAAAGGAGAATATTATCAGTCGATATTAAATGTCTATAGCAATCAGTGCGTAAACATTTTAAATAATGGGATACTACACAAGGTCATTATCAGAAAATGAACACTATTTAACATTTCTATTTAACATGAATATTTAAGATGGCAAGAGCAGTTTTACAAAAAAAATCTGAAATTAAAATGAATGGAACAACTGTGAACTGCATTAGACTTGCAGATGATATTAAACACCTGGCTGACAAGAAGAGCAACATTTAGATCATGCTCAACAAATTACATTGCCTCCTTAAGATTTTCAATGCAACATTCTTGTAAATAAAACTAATGCAATCGTTGTAAGACCATTTAAATTGAAGCCAGTAACACATCTAGAATTTTGAAACAGTCTAGTAAAACTGGTAGTTTTTCTACCTACTTGATATATAACAAAGAGTATGAATTAGTTTTTTGGATCTCCAAGATCTGAGCCGTGGTGGTTCTCTGCATTGAATGCAGAAGTGCTAACCAATACTCTAGTAAAAGGCCAGAATTAGTATGTTATTTCATGTTTTGAAGCACGATAAGAGAAAAAAATGATAAAATCTTTGGTCAAGTTTAGTATGCCAATCATTTTACACTGCTACTTGCAGATAAAATTACGTTTGGGTTTACTAATGATTTTGTTTTTTGGAGTTGCTGTCCTTAAAGACTAACAGACATGTATATCTATAATTTCTATGTTGCTGATTGATCACATGTTTCTGTTCTATTTTAATATTCTGTTGTAGGTCTTATGCCTCCTAGGGGTCTTCTTTCCCGGATTATGAGCTGCCTGCTTGCATCGTTCCGTCATGTCCCCCTCCTATTCTATCCTATCCTAGGCTAAATAGGATCTAGTGGTCTTACAACAGCCGCAGAGTCCTGTTGTACCTTTCCGACCCAGTCTCGTCCAGTGGGATTGTCGATTTTATATTTAAAGTGTCAAAAACACCCAGTAAATCTATTGGTAATATTTTTTATAAATATTATTTTCTTGTAATGTATTACAAAACGATGTATCGCCTCACAATATTTTCCCACTCACAACTCTTTATAACGACTCCATAGACTTTCATCCTCAACATATGTTATTGGAGTGTTTTATAATTCCAAGTTGTCTGATTTTATCAAAGTAAATCAATCAAGCTACAGCGGTACAACATCACAATGACTCGCTGCAGCTTTCAATCCCAGATCGAGTCCCATCATTCGTCACTCCGTGGGGATCCTCCCTCATAACTTGTCATGTCGGGCTTAACCTAACGGACCGTGATATAAATGGACCTGCGCGAAACGTTCTTTATACATATTTTTACCGTCAACCCTCAATTTGTTACGTAATAAAGAAGCTTGCGACATTTTAAAATGTTTCATCGATTATTATTGAGGTTATTTGGAGTAAATTATATTTTAAGTTAAATAATAAGATATATATAATGTGTAATATAATTAGTGTCTAAAATACATTTGCCACTTTCAATGTTTTTCTCAAAACATTAATACAATACATGTGAAAGTTTAGCAGTTGGATTTATTGCATTTATTTCAAAGTAGAAAATGCTTAGTTGACCTTAAACAGTTGAAGTTTTACGTTTTTATACAGAGTGTCCCAAAAAACGTGTCCTGTGTATAAAGATTTGTGGATGTTACACTTGATTAAGAGCAACGTTGAAGGGTATTTTTTTTCTAATTTCAATTCGTTTTGTGTTTATCTGCCTTTTTATGTTTTTAAACAGATAAAAAATAGCTCAAGAACGGTACTGATTAACTTATTCAACCTTCTTTGCAATAAAATTACTAAACTGAAAAAATAAATACACTGAGTTATATTTATCCTTTTAAAATGGTGGGGGTTTAAAATGTGTAAATGGTTTTCGATTAACAAAATATTTTTATATAAACAGATTAAATTGCCACCGTTTTGTACGGATAAGAATAATTTTTTTTGTAATAATAATTTTTTAAGAAAATGTGAAACATTTTGAATCCGTCGATCAGATTTTGTATTATTTTTTTTTTTTTTTTAATAATTGTTTTTAGCACAAAAATAATTACATAACAGTAGTATATACTGTATAATAATTCCTAAAAGGAGTGGAATTTACAAATTTTTTATCCTTTTTTTGCTCTAAATAAGGTATAGAATCACAAAATTACTAGTAAGGACAGACATTGACATATGTGTCCTAGTGTCTGTCTTAGGGAGACACGTCACAGTTTAACCATAAACTAACGATGAAGGTGACAGAAGCTGTCAGCTGATGAAGTCACGTAATTGGAATTGTAAATATAACAGAGAAATACCAACTAAAAATCAGAATAATAAAATGTATGTGTAGTGTAATTCTTTTTTATAATGCAATGGACATCAACATGAAATATACTTTACACATCATAGGTACGTCTAGCTGTTTTTTTTTTTTTTTTTTTTTTTTATGTGACATGGTAGCAAGGTGATTATATAAGTTATACCTAAGAATTTGAGAAGAGCTAGATAAGTAACAGAACCTTACATGGATAAATTATTGATAGTTTGTTGGTTTATGACTGCTGAAAATTTATCATTTGTTCCTCTTCCACATGATTTACTTCCAACTTATTTCATTTAAGTTGTTGACGAATGGAATGTAAAGCTGAAAATATTTGGATCATACATTATACATATTTCGCACTACGTTAGTAAGAATAGTATAAATATTTTGAGTATACAATATACACATTCCTCAAGACGTTACGTAAGCGACGTCTTGGCATGCCTGCAGAGCTTGTATCATGGTATAATTTGTTTAGTATTAATTCTTCTTTTTTCATCAGGTTTAGTAGCCAATTGACTAAGGGTTTGAACTGAGGTTTGATAGGTCTTCTTGAACTAAGTTAAGGGTTCGTACTAAAGACACTAGTTAACGTAACATATGTGAACTAGTTAATGAAATAAAAAAAAAAAATCATTTAATTACTGAAACCACTGTTCAGATATAATTATTGATAGGACTCTATACAGTATAAATGTCCGGTTACTGTGAGTTTTTAATATTTTAAAGTAAAGATTAATTTTTAAGGATTGTGATATTACATTCTATTATTACACAATATGTATTAAACTTATTTATATAGTATATTCCTTAAGCTATTGGAATTTAATGAAATATCTACACAGAAAATGACTATTTCACGTGGCGTAGCTAAGATCACTGAAGATGACGTTGCCATTTGTCAAGAGAGTTCTGCCTTTCCAAGCCATCACCCCCGGTCTGACTTCTGTAAGGGATGGATGGTGCCGATGACTCACCCATTCAATGCCTTCTATAGCCGGAAGGACGTCTCCTCAAAGGAGATATCGCTGAGATCGTGACGTCATTGATTCTACGGTAGTAAAAGTAAATGGGAAATGGTACACATTATTTATGTAACTCTCGAGAGTTTCTATGTTAAGAAATACGATGCCACCAGACGTGTATGATTGTGCGGGTGGGTGAGTAGATCAGAATCACCGTACGTTATTGATGGGTGGGTGATCGAGACGTCTTATATATTGTAATGTGGAGGATGGGTGGGCTCTATAAGTACTAACATAGTGATACCCTCCCTATCACCAATAAACGTGCAGTGTGACACTCCCTCCCACCCATACTTGCAAGCTGGATGTGGATTATGTTACATCCATGAGTACAATACAAATAATCAAGCTAATATAACAAGGTGAGTTATAATATCATCAGTAAGAGGCATATACAAATTTGTTTATAATAAATAAATAAAAACTTTTATTATGAGGCAATTCCGAATTCTTAAGCAACCTTTCATTAATAATGTATTTAATTGGTATTCCCTGTTGATATTTTAAAGGCAATTGTAATTATATAATCTGAAAGCTCTAAGATATGCTATGAATGGTCGAAGTGAGATAGAGAATCAATCTTCCCCCACACTTTCATTCCATTTAAAAATTATCATGGCCAATAGGAAATAATAGTAGCAAGATCCACCAATTATCATCGGCAGCAGCGAATATTTGTTGGTTTGATTACCGCTAAAATCTTTATAATCATTATTTGGCATTTAAATGACAATAATACTATGCAAATTAAAGTAAAAATATGCCATTGAACAAACTAGCACAGTTTATTACAGATATTTGTTTTAAGCTAAGCATTTTTGCGGAATTTTAACACTTAAAGGTGAAGGTCTGTGATGGATGACAGTGGGGTGATGGAGCGTTTCCCCTCCGCAGCTGAAACCCCTACATGCACTAAATATGTCTCGCAGAGCGCTTACTGTCCAGTCCAATTAAGTAAATC
This sequence comes from Stictocephala bisonia, assembly GCA_035578905.1. Classification (NCBI taxonomy): domain Eukaryota; kingdom Metazoa; phylum Arthropoda; class Insecta; order Hemiptera; family Membracidae; genus Stictocephala; species Stictocephala bisonia. The sequence goes on along the minus strand of JAQJVL010000009.1, from coordinate 6,599,035 downwards.
TTTGTAGGGCTATATTTTATTTATCTACCTAGGACGCAAAAGTTCTTTATAAATAATACTTCTATCTACCATATGCCTCCGTTTACATATATCAGAAGAGTAAAAACAGCCTTACATACATTTGGAGCTCGTTTATAACCCTTGGATTTGTTTAACTAATCCACGACACTGGAAATATTACGACTCTTACGTGGAGTTGTACAAAAATACATCTCCCCCTCCCCCTCATTTGTTACAGCAACAGTTAGTGGAGCTCTCGTCCTTAATCCTAGAAGATTCCTTGACGCTGTTAACAGTAATGAGCCTATATCTCAAACTACTGAATCCCTAAAATACCTGAGTTTCAATATCCTATCCTCGATCAATTCCAAGGCGTTTTAATCCCTTCCAAAGTTTAAACTCGTATTTAGAACAGTCTAAATTATTAGCAATCAATCTTTTTTCTAGCTTCCTTAATCCAGCATTAATTATTTAGGAACACGCCTAACCATTTACTGAATTAATGACAGCTGGATTTTGTTTTCATTTTTTTATAAACGATAAATTAGGTATGTGTATTTCATTAAAATCCATTCGTACAACCAAATACAAAATAGCCTACAGTTTTTATTTATTTATTTATTTATTTTTTTATAATAGTGTTACTATAATAAATAGAATACTAAAAAATAGAGTAACTGACACAGAATAGTCAGTGTAATCGCACAAACTCTACTTTGTTTGATGTACGACATAACATGCATAATGATGGTTGAACTAATAAAATTAAACCAAAGCGGGGAATTTGAAATGCAAAGTAACTTAAGGAAAGTTCTGGTATGGACTCTTTCTAAATTAGCTCGTCGTTTTTTTTTTAATTTAATTTTTTACCGCCAATTGTAAAAAATAGCAATTGAGGAATAATTGATCTCTCCTCATGTTCATTGTATATTGTATAAGTGAGACTAAACGAACAATATCCTTAAAAAATCACTGTGTGCTAATCGATGGGTTTTTAACTTCGATAGATTAATTAATTCTATTAAATATAACATTTTATTAACGCCTCATAGTTAGGTAAACATAAGTAAATTTAATATCTGCATGTACAAGGTCGAAAACAAAATCACGTGTATAAGAAAAAGTAACGATTTACCCACCCTGACTACTATAATTTACAATAGTTTTGAAGTTGTATAGCTTAACCTTTTTAATACTCATACATAAACAAATTAACACTAATATATAAAATTTTCCAATCCTGAATCCGCTTTTGTAGTCCGTACTTTGGTACTTTTCTTGTAAAATTGTACCAGATTTTACACTTTTGAATAGTCTATGAGTGAAATGGCACAGAGGGAAAAGAAGCAGATGTCACTTTCTTATATACGCAGCGAAGGCTTCAGTGTAAGTTATAAATATATTAAAACTAATGTGCTTCTTTATAGGTCTGAAGAAATACTTATTGAGATTATCTTTGAGGTTTTGGAGGAAAAAAGGATGAGCTGACAAGGCGCTGGCTCTGTCATCACAAATTGGATAAAAAAACTACACGACACGCATTTAGTGCACTATTGGATGTCATCTCTGTTACTTTATCCTCTATGGGAATTTATATTGAAATAAACTCATATGTGATAATGCAGAAAAGATGGACTAATCATTAGTAAAGGAGGTTTTTATTAAAAAAAAAAAATATATATATATATATATTAACTATAGTTATGTACATCTTGGCGATGAAAAGAAAGTTGTTTAAAAATTATTCAAAACTAATAAAGAATGATAAATAAAGTGATATGCCTATAGCCTAATATACAAAGTAATTTTATATAATTTTTTCAGTCTATGAAATGAGTAACAATCACCTAATGTTTTATTATAGAAAATTAATAAAACCTTTAATTACAGTATTACCAAATGCACTAAACTCGCACTAAACCTTGATTCAGATTTCAAAGCACGTACCTAGTTTGTGCATTTTAACACATTTTCATGTACAATCACGGAACTAGTCCCATTATGCTGTAACCTAACCTCAAAGTATTTTTGAGATTGTTCTATGCTCAGTTGTCTTAATACCAAAATGGCCTCCACTCAGTGGCTGCCATTGGCGTGGAAACTACCAGAGAAGTTTGTTTGAAGTGTCCATTTTGGTAGGTAGTCAAGGTTCAGATGTGTAAAGATAACTGATTGACTGGACTGTCAGGTAGCTGAAAATCAGAATAACACTACGTGGTTCGGATTCCACGTATATGTTTAGGTCCTTTAGTTGCTCTGTCTAATGGACTATTATTAATATATATTACTGAAGAACATTTGACCTTAGCTAGTAACAATGACTACTCTCGTTCATCTTACACATTCGTCCCTCACATTCTCCCATACCTCTACGATCGCCGTCTTCCTAATGAATAATAATAATATGTTAAATTGATGTTAAAGAGCTCAACACTTACCTTAATAAAATTTTTTTCAGGTTTTAGTTTCAGTAACTTATGAAGTTTAATACAGCTTTTACTCTCTCAATTAATTAAGTTTATGCAAATTTTACTTTCTTAATACCTAAGAAAGTTTATTATAAACTAACTTTGTTCATCAAAAATCATAATAGCTCAGAGTAATTAAAATAAAACAAAACAAAAAACTTCATAAATACATTTCATACTTTCTGGCCGATTTATTTTGGATTTGTTTGGAAGAGGCCTAACCTACGAGGATCAGGCCTGTCATAGTGAAAATCATACTAAAATTGCGTGGTTCGAATTCTAAGTAAAACTGTAGTTTCCTAATTGCCCTGAATATCAATAAATGACCCTTTCTGAGAATAACTCAAACTCAGTTAGTAACCAGACTACACATGTTATCCACACTCATCCTAAACTCATTTATTATTTATATTCGCCTTAAATACGAAAGTATGTTATTTTATGATTTTTTAAAGTTGGTAATGTTTCGCACGTGGAGACTGACAGAGTGACTCATCGCATTTATAAGCGAGGAGTAACGGTTCATGGGCCATAGTATCTTCACCAGTGGGGGGTACCAACTTAACGGCTCGGAAACAGATAAAAACGTTTCCACTCATAATATTGCCACTCCACTAAAAGACACGGAGACATCTTTATTGTTGAACGAAATTTATTAACCAGTTTATAATCTAGCACGGCAAACTCGTTACTTCGTCGTTAAATATTTGGAATGATGATATATTGGTTTTTGAAACGTATAAAAACAATAAAACCGTGTTTATGCTATAAGTAAAATATTAATTTAAAATTATAATTTATATTATTGTGAAAGAATAAAACTTGACAATATTTAATATTTTTTTATTAAAATCAATTTTGATCTCACATTATAATTGGTTGTACCGAAAATCAAGGATATAAAAATTTTAATGTTAAAATTTATCAAACTCTTAAACTCGTCCATTTACAAGTAAAATCTATTTTACTTATTTTCCTACAATCAACGGATACAGTCTTCATCCCGGAATGTTTTTCTTTAAACGACTTTTATAACTTGATTTACCGAACAGCTGTTGTTGATCGAAATTCTTAAATATGGCTAAGTGTTATTTATTCTTTTACACTACTATAAAATATGTATATCAATCTACGCTAAAAACTCTTAATAAAATCAAAGTATACAAAAAGAATAAAATTATTAAGAATATCAGATGAAACTAAAAGAAACTATTGGGTTACTTCCTTTAATTTAACGGAGGCAACAAAAGTAGGCTAAACATGTGTTTTTAAAAACAATGTTATATCAATACTTTTGGTACTACTGACAGAGTCAGTACTACATCGTGTGTTGGCAGTATCAAACATTACCTAAGATACTTCACAGCATTAGTTCTACTATGACAGAATTTCATGATTTTAAAATTATATTTGTATGTCACTACTAAAGGTAACACTTTATTTTTATCTATATACATTGATATTTCAAATATATATAGATATATACATATATAGACGTACATAGCAATTAGACTATAAATCTATATATAAAATAAAATGTTACAGCCTTAGTTTTTGAAGTTATACTTCTTTGCGCCCGTTAGACACTTTGGGATGGGATGTTGGTCGAGAAACCACGTCACGCTGAAAAGTAAGAACAAATTTTTAAGAACTATCGATTAATCGATTGTACGTTTTTGTATGCTTTAAAAAAAAAAAAAAAAAAATCCCAGATTCTTTTGAAGCCGGAATTAACAGTACCAAGTTTCAACACCGATAGCACTGCAAGACAGTAGGGTCACCGAATCCACAATATATACATACACTGATTCATTTCGACGACACTACTGTCTTGCAGCGCCGCTGGTGGCTAAGCTAGGAATTACTAATCCCGGCTTCAATAAGATTTACCCCCTCCACTGCCCATGTCCAGACCTGTGTATATGATTGTGGTTGCCGGATAGCATCAGTAAGTTTCTTATATTCGTTGATGTGTCATGTGCCTCAGTGTTTTGATAGTTTGAGTTTTTATTTATGTCTGAGTTTTGGTGGTTTTTGAATAATATTTTGATATATTTTAAATTATTTTGGTGAAGTATTGATGGCGTTTCAATGATTTGTTTCTTGGGTTATATCAATTATTTATAGTTAACCGGCCTCAATTATAGGTCTATTTGGACTTTCATTAATTCTTCTAGGCAATTCGCCCTAAATATAATGCATATCTTATTTTTTTAAGTTATTTTGGTTTGTTGGTTTTTATATACCATAATTACAATCCAAAAATACCTTTCTTTTTTAATTTTTAATTTTTAATTCTTTGTTAGGACCCGCCAAGAATGGATGAAGGACACTCCAATTTGTTGACAACGGAATCTACATCGGAATCGGATACTGAAATAGGGGTACCACATCCAAATAATGGTATAGATTCCGAGTTCGAGCACAAGGACCGTGATGAAGAAAGCCCACAAATGGTCATTGATGATGAAATTCTGGAGAGGAAAAGGAAGAGTATGGCCAAAGAAGTATAACTTCCACCGTGTGGTCCGACGCACACCCAAATTTTTTTTCTTTTTCAATCTTCGAAAAAAGATTGATTGGACAAAATTATTAAAATAAGTTTTAATCACTTGAGTAGTTTGTTGCTTTTTATTTATTTTTTAATGATATTTGAAAATAGAAAAAGTTTATATATATCTAGCTTTATAAAAACACTTAGCGCATTTCGAACCATTAATTCTTATTGGAAACTTTTGAATCAGAAATGCATAATTTTCATATTCTCCACATACCTTTTATTTTCCTTTGCTTTTGGCTTTTATGATATAGTATTGTTTATTCTCTTGAAAATTTGTACAGTACACTTAAAATAAGTAAAATGTTTAATGCATATTTAAGTACTATAAACAAAATGATGATAAATATATATACATACTTTGCTCAAATTCCTGCCAGCTGACGTTTTAAACATAAAAGCAACTTCTACAAAAAACATAGCAATAACTTTTCCCACGACATTCTAGCCCACGAAATGTTACATTTCTCTCACTTATATCTCACCAAATTCATATCCAAACAATGTTATCATGCACAGAGGGCAGTTGCAATTGTTGGCATTGTTCTGTGTCAAACAAGAGTTCCGTTGGAATTTCGCGGCATTCCCTCCCGCTCCCCTCAAAGCATTCCACTTGTTGACCAAGCTGGGTTTCAAGAAATGCCATCTCAGCTAAGCAGAATCGCTGTTGATATAATTATTTCCTCGAAATACTAGGTTGTGTATATTATTTCTAACACTATTAAATACTAACTGATTGACGTACATAAGTTTTTGTTACATTAATAAATATTCACACTTTAGAATGTAAGCTCTCTTAAGCGCACAAATTTCTGAGATAGTGTTGAAAATTAATGCATTCTGGGTTCGCGATAGATACGTTTTGGATAAAAACTCACTATTTTTCAATTTTGGTGTATTTGAAACAAAAACTTTGTTAGATAATATTTAAATCAAGAAGTGCATAAACACTAACTTCATGCGATTTACCAGTAATACAAAATACTATTCAAATACTTTTCAAATTGTGTATTCTTAAATTATATACGCCAACACAGCGTTTTGTTTATTTTAAGGCCATTATAAATGATCACGGGAATGTAAGATGAGTGTGGATTACCCATGTAGTCTGGTTACTAACCGATTTCGACTTTTGCTCATAAAAGACCATTTATTAATAGCACAATAGCCAGGGAAACTAAGGGACCTGTATATTTATGTGGAATCCGAACCACGTAGTATCGGATTGATGCCTTATACTTAATTCTCTCTCATACCCCCTAGACTTCTCTACTAGTTTACAACCATTGATCGGATGCTGCGCCCGCTTAATGGTTACTATCGGCATAGAAACCACTACAGATGTCTGGGGTGTCCATGTTAGGTGGTAGTCAGTATCTGGATGTCGTATACTGGAGAGAAAAGAATATCAGGTTTGTCAATTAACTGAAAATCAGATTAATACTACGTGGTTCAGATTCTACATAAAGATGTAACCTTAGTTTCCCTGACTATTAGGTTATAAATAATTAGTAATTGGCCCTTTCTGAGCATAATTCAAACTAAGATTGTAACCAGACTACAGAAGTCATATACACTCATATATACTCACACAAAAATACGCCCAATGTTGTGTCGGCGTCTCATAACCAAGAATCAAAGTATTGATGACTGTTTTTTACTTAATTTAAATAAGGTGTACATATAAAATAAATGCAACAATTAAATATATTACCTTATGTAAATTGTTATACAGTACATTAATATCGAAGTTTTTGTGATCTCTAATTAATCACGTTTTGATTTCTCAAAGGTCTCTCGTACCTCGTATTTCGCTATCGATCCTATATCTGTTCAATAATCCTACCAGAAGGATCATTAAAATGCGAAGAAGGACTTGAGAAACATCAGTAGATAGGACTAATGAACGCCGATGTATGGTATCGGACAGAGATCTGGAGGATTGGGTTTACCAGAGAACGTGGGTGAGAAGAGCCTGCCTTAGATGGTCAACAAGATAGTCACCGAGATTGAAGAGATATCGAGTACAGTGTTAGTAATCCACTTATAATCAGTTACTTGTCGTTCATTTGGCAAGTATCAGTTATTAAAAGTCGCCATTTATTAATAGTAAATATATGGGTCCACCCAATTTTTAGGATTTATTTTTAACTAGTCAATGTTAACCTCACTAACACGGCTTCATATATTTTTTTGGAAAAAATAAATTTTTGACTAAACATTTTAAAATGTTTAAACTAAACATTCCGTATATTCATCATTATTATTATTCATTATTCATCTCTAAGACGCCGATCGTAGAGATATGGGCGAATATGAGGAGTGAATGAGTGTGATGAGTGTAGATGAACGAGTGTAGTTATTGTTACTATCTGAGTTCGACTTAGCTCAGAAAGGACTATTTATTATTAGGCCAATAGCCAGGGCAACTATGGGACCTACAGATTTACGTGGAATCCGAACCACGTAGTGTTGGTCTGATTTTCAGCTAACTGACAAGTCTGACACTCAGTTCTCTTCCCTACACAACATCTGAACCTTGACTACCATTCAACACGGCCACTCCAGACTTCTCTAGTAGTATCTACGTTGATAACACCCATTGAGCGGATGCCGTGTCGGTTTTAAGAGAACCGAGCATGGAACCTATCGCCTACAATCTCCCAAACACTTTGTCAGAAGTAGCTGGGTTACAGTACTGCGCCACCAGTGCCGACTGCCTATATATAACATTAGTCTTATGAAGCGTTTATCTCCTAAACACAAAAGTTACATCAAATTCGTCATAAGACGAATAATAACTGAGATATTAAAAAAAATGTGTTATGTTAGATTAGGTTAGTATATAAGTTTACATTGTTATTATTATTGAACATGAATACATGTTGCTAACCTAATCTAACCAACCAAAGTAACCTAACTTAACATGACCTGTCATGTCAAATATTCTATCTTAGTTTTTATTTTTTGTAGGAATTAATGGATATTATATTCATGTTCAGAACGAAAACTACATGGTTTTAATTTTATATGCATAATTTTTGTGTAAAATGTGTATTTATTTTTCTTTTTTCAAATTGGTTTTCCTGCCGAAAAATGTCTACGGTTTCATCTTTGTGCAATTAATAATGACTAGTTGGGTGATTTATAGACAAATAAAAATTTGAAGAAACCCCCATTTTTTTTAAATTTTATAAAATTTTTAAATCAATATATTTAAATAAAAAGGTTTGTTGGATATTTATTATTATTATTATTATTATTATTATTTTTACGTACCGTGAACGGTCACCTTATGTGCTTATCGTGCCTTCAATAATATCGTGTCTTGAACTAGAGGTTCAATGTGTTATGAATCGAATGGGAGGTTACTTTATTTTGAACAAATATCTATTAAAACTACAAAATCATTCCTTGTTAAACAGACTTATTCCTGGAGCATACATTGTCCAGTGGATGACAAAAGCTTAATCACGGACCAAACTCCACAATTGTTGACTTGTTGATTAGCTCTGTAAATGATTGACAACATTATTATATCACAGGACATTGTTATGTGCAAGTTTCTTAGCATGTAGGTATATTTGTTATTTATTACTAACAGTGCGTGAGAGAATAGAAAAGGTGTGTTCCCAGAAAAGTCTAGTGTTTTTGTGAGGTTAAAATTAATAAAATTCTTCACGCCCATTTGTGGGTGGGTGGGCGGATATCGCCTCCGTATGTGTTTGGGTTGGATGGTTGTAGCCCCTCACCCATAGGTTTTGGTGGATCCCATACACGTACGATGGTATTGATCCACCCACCCTCCTATACATGTATGGTGGTAGTCAAAGTGTTGAATAACGAATAGGATGAGGGTTAAGAGGTGTCCAAATTGTTTTTCATATATATCAATAAAACATAACTTTTTTCATGATTCATATGATATAAAAGGAAAAAAATGTATACTATTTTTAAAAGTGATAATTAAAAAAATGAATCTTAACTCAGGTTTTTATAGTAGACTTTTCCGTTATATTTTCCAAATCATCAATTCTAGTCAAATTATTTTCATGAAAAGAGTCATTAAACTTATTCAGTACATTTTTAACAGCTTTATGTTAGATTTAAGGGCTGGCGTATGATACGTGGATGACAAATCGTCATCGACATACGCCCAAGTTGACATTCTAAGTGACACTGTAAAACCAGAAAGGAACTTCTAACCTTACCATTTATCAGGACACCCCTCTTCCTGGCGGCTGACAAGGTTGAGTCGCCGAGTGACGTGTTGGGGAGGGGGTGTACAGATGGCACCAAGCCAGTTGATGGACGATAGCACGCGTGTATTGTGAGTGATTCCGCTTGATGCGACTTTAATGATGGCTGCATTTAGGAAATAATGTTAGGATCATGACTTAGATGTAATTATAATTTCATTTGCTAATGCATCTCAAATAGCATAATTTTTTTATTTATAAATAATGCTGTCAAACAACTTGCGCCAAATAAATGACATCATTAAACATAATAATCAATTGAGTTTTATTATAAAACCCTTTTCTACTGGTAGCTCTAAAAGAAGTAATCTTAAAGGGACAAGTAGGGAGAAATTGCAGGCCATTCTATTCTTCCCCTCTTAATATGCTTAATATGTACTTTTTGAAGAAGTATACTTTTGAAAAACACACTAAAATAATACGTTTTGAAGATCAATTATGTCTAAAACGGTGATGAATGGTTTACTTTATTTATTTTTCTTAGCAATTTTGGAACAATAATCAACTGTGAAATATAATTTGTAATTGATTCTGTTAATTTTAAAATTACTCGTAACTTTTTCAGTAATTAATGGATGTGTAAATTACAAAGACAAATTTAAGGCCGGTTTTCACATAGGGTTTTGTGCTCCTACCGTGCCGTGTCATGTGGAATCGAAAATCTCTCTAATATTATTGTTTTGTATGGGAAAGCAGTTTGCGATATTCACATGACCTACCGTGCTCCTACCATGCTCCCACCATACATGTCGTGCTGTTTTCGATCGCTCGGTGGAGCGATCGCCGACAATGACCGGTAGACAATCTGAGCACGACAGGCACACGGTAGGGCAGGTGAAAATGTCTTTCATGTCGCCCTACGTCATCACATCGGCCCCCGACCCCTGATTTTCCTAGTTCTGGTGGTCCCGACCTCCTCCGAAAATTACATTTTTTAATTTAAACTGTCTACACTGTAGAAAGAGATTTTCGAAAATCGGATAACTCATCTTGAAATATTTACGGAACTTTGAGTCGTCTCTTGGCCGGCTCAAAGGTGTGTGAAACCCCCTTTCTCTTCTCTAGTTCAATACAGAGGATGAACCCAATATCATTTCGGCCGTTTCTTCTAATTTATTTGTTTATTTATTGTTTAATTGTTGAATAAACCGCTCAAGTAATAATAACATCCGTAACGTCCTGATCCATTTCGGTGACATAGTAGTGAGTTCTATATTCTAAAGCCACGTTTACACTATACAGCAAAACGTACTATATAACAAATCGTGCTATATAGCAAAACATGATATATCGCAAAACGTGCTATTTAGAAAAATATGCTATAAAGCAAATGTTATATAACAAATGCTATATGTAGCAAAATAACAAAAGAACGAGTGTTATGTGTAGTACATTAGCCTTTATGTAACATTTTGAGCTAGATATAGTAATTTTGGCTGTATGTAACAGAAATTCTGTGTCTGTAAGTGAGGGAAGACTGGAGGACGACGAGGACACGGTAGGAGCATGGTATCCTATGTGAAAACCTGCCTTTATTGTGTTGGTAGTACTGAATATCACCCATACACATACGGGTTACACTACCACTGTGGGCGTATAGGTGGGTGGGAGGGTCAACACCACTGGATTTGTACGGGCAAACATCAACGTACCGTACTGGGTACACTGCCCCGTAGGACGTTCAATATTACTTAATGAACATACAAGTAACATTTTTGCAATTTTATTTTTAACGTCCAAAACTAATTAATTAATGTTGACAAGCTAACGAATTCTTACACGAATTCAGTCATCAAATAAGGTGTAATAGAAGTACTGTGCCCTCTCCCCTAATATAAGGGTGTTCTTAATATACTCGTTTTATTTTAAATTACTTTCTCATTCTCTCATCTTTCATTTCGAAACTTTTCCCTGTTTTAATTAAGATACCAAAATGTAATGCAGACATTATAACCCGCTACTGACAGTAATAAAAATGAAACAATAAATGAAATGAAATAAATAACCATTACATCATAATTATTTTACCCATCAGTTGTATGAAATGCTAATTCACGCGTAATTAAAGTAAATAAATACATTTTTAAAACGCTATGAATAGTAATAAATAATGTACGATTTATTGATAACAAACATTCAGCCTGTTTCAATCCCTACTTGGCCACTTCTCCACTGCGATGTGCTAGTATCTCCATTACAAAGTGAACCTTCCACTAGCGCCTCGCAGTGGGCAATCACCCAACTAGTAATCTTAACAGGGTGAATCGTTAGCACTGCTAATCTTGACGATAAAGTGCTACACATTTCCAAAATGTATCGGAAACATAATTCCAAAACTCCTTGTGTTTTGCACTTTAATACAAACGATACATTTTCCAGCAAACTATTTTGTGGTACCCCATTACATATTTATGTTTCAAAGTAATCATTTGTCGAAAGGTATGATTTAGGGTAAAAGCTATCATTTAAAAATTTAACAACCATAGGACAACTTATTATGCAGTTTAGGTAAATTTTCTATTTTAAAATTTTTCTTCTATGCATACGATTTGTACTTCGGACTAACTTAAATAAAACATTACTTAAATTTAAGAGCTCTGAATATCCAATAAGAGATTCCTTTAGAAGAATCTATAGTCCAAAACAAGAGCCTTGATTGACTACCAATTATTATGGACATAAATACTGATTAATGGGGTAACTAGGAATCTTAAAATATATTCTGGATATTATGTGTTGTAAATATATTATTTATCTTGTTATATTTTGATTATGATATTACATTTATCCTACCCTTGATTAAATGATATGTTATTTTTTAAGACCGGCAACTATTTTGGCAAGAAACTATGAACGAATTATCGTCAAATTTTCGTAGCCACAAGAAATTTGATGATAATTCTTGCCATCGGCCCTAAAATAAGAGTGTTCTTAATATACGGATTTAATTTTCACTACTTTCTTTTGTTGTTTATTTTGAAACTTCTCATGTTTTAATTAAAATACCAAAACGTAATGCAGACATTATAATCTGCTACTGATAGTAATAAAATAAAATTTTAGATGGAATATAAAAAATCGTATATCCATACAGTGCTTGCTATTGAATGTAAATATAGAGGTTGTATCTATTTATAAATGGATACTATTGTTAAAACAGCTTTTTAAATTGATAGCAATTTGAGTACATTAACTCTGATCAATTCAATATGTTCTGCCTTATTACTGAAAGTCCGGCAGTGCTTGTAAGTGAAATCACAGTCTAGCCCTTAATTACATTATTACTTAATAATATAGGCCTATATCTTATGTAAAAGGAGTATTTGTGCCCGTAATTTGGTTTGTTAGTGAGGTTTAATACCACAGCTGGTTTAAACTGCATTACACTGATATGGGACTACACAAGAGCTCCACAATGGACCACAAAACAGCTAGTAAATTAAGTCACAAAATCTAAAATTGGATGAGAAATATATCTGTGTGGTTATAAAGTCTGTGGTATAACACCAAAACTAATATTTAAAAAAATTGTAAAATGATGATTTTTTCAGTTTAACTTTTTTTTGTCAGAAAATTACATTTTTCATTGTAATAATGTCTTTGCTAAGGGTCTGGTGGCCTATCATTCCACAGTGTTAGGCCTTTGAGCATGGTCTAAATTAGAAGTATATCAGTACTGTTCACCTTATACTGTATTTGTTCTTCCTTTTACAGACTGAAGGGAAGTGTTCCCCCCCCCACTGTGATTGGACAGAGTAGTAAAAATGGATATAGGCCACTTTTAAAAGTGAAGTAATATTTTTGTAAGGAAGTTGGTACTATTTAATTTAAATAGGTAAATATATTTACCAATAAGAACATAATGTCAGTTAGAGACTCAAACAATTTAATAAATATGTTGTCAATATTAGTACATTCTTTGTTTCATCAAATACTTCAAGTGCAAAGTGGCCGAAGAAGACCCCAACGGAAGCACTTTGAAAGGTGGCGTTAGAAAGACCATCCCTACTCATTATTTTCTACTCTACCACTAGTTTTACAAAGGTCTAATGACAGTAAATGACAGCCATGGTGTTTCTGAAGATGGTCGGCGACGGTGGCAATAAAGTAATGGGACGTCAGGTGCCGGTCCCAAATTTGGCTAATCACTTTCCCCATTAGCTCAGAGGCACATGTGCTAACCAAACTTTGCTCGCTTCGCTCTATTTTGGAAGATTAACGACCCCGAAATCCTGTCCGGCGGGGGACCCGTGTTATGAGGACTGTTTCGGGTTATGGGTGTAAATAACCCGTCGAGGCGGGGGGCATCAAACAGCTCGCCCACGGTCTGCTACCATTAGTTTTAATTTTAAACGCAAACCCTTATCGAAAGGGTGGCTCTAGACCATAAATCTTCGTTGACGATTGAAATGTACGCATTCTTTTGTAATTAGAAACAAATACCGGTTCATATGTTTTCCGAGAGGAATTGAATTACGATTGGTGATGGGTGTTTTATGGGATACCCGTGAGAAACGGGCTTGTGTGGTTAAATAATGGATAGGCCTCATTAGTGAAAACTACTTACTCTCTAATCCAATATATTTACTAGTTTATTTTTAAACAATCTGATACTCAGCATTTTTTTAATATGCTCCTCAATGTGATCCTACACATGTAAAATGTACTAAAAAAGTTGAATAAATACGTATAGTTTATACATATCTACATAACACTTTATCTAAAATAGTCCAAAATAAGGAACGTTTGATCTTACTTTACTTATATGTAAGGTTAGGACATTTCTTTTTTTACTTACCTATGCTAAATATAATTTTTACAAAGTTCGTGAGTTTTAGAAGGAATATTTTACTTAAATACAATTTTATTCTAGGGGCCGAAAACAGTACATCAAATGAACCAAGCCTCAATGATGAAAATATTCTATAAACTGGTTGTACAAAATTTTTTTTAGATCCTTTGAATTTCATATGTCCTTTTTTAAATTGAATATTATTACAATATAAATACATACTAAATAAATAATGTACCATATTGTAGCCATTTTTAAATGCAGGCAATGTGGTAATAGCTTGATAATTGATACCCAAATGACTCTTAATAATTTTCATACTTGTACTAAGTTTTAAGTTTGTATTTTAAAAGATGGTAAAATATGTTTATGTGTAAACTAGTTCACGTTAGGGATACTATTTTAATAAATTAATGATAAATATAATGAAGTACCCTTTTATTCATTTTTTATAAAAAATTAATAAAAGGGTACTTCATTATATTTATCATTAATTTATTAAAATATGTTTAATACGTAAATACGTACAGTCAGGTAAAACGGAACACATTTTGAGTTTGGATTGTTTTTACTTATTTACACTGAAATAACCATTTATTCTACATTTTGGGAGAAGACAACCTGTAAAATAAGTCACATAAAATATAAAATTTGCCTGTATTTTAAAAATATCATTATGTTTTTCATTGTTATTACGTGTATTTTACCTTGCTGTAAAAATCCAACATAAAATCCCGCACTAGCTTAATATTTTCTAAACGATTATAGATAAAGCAGTAACCCTTGGTACATCTATACTACACTTTTTTGAATAATCAACATTTTGAAGTAACTACTAGTTTTATTACTATATCAGGGAGACGTATCATTTTTTACTCGATCAACTATTTTTAGTACTTTTCGTGGTATTCATATCTGCTAGACAAACCCTTTAAAATCTTTTGACAAACTCCTTCAAGACCATCCACCATTTGATGTGAGGATTCACTAACTACCCTAAAAATTATCTCTTAGGTTCAGTATGACTTTACAAATTTTAACCCTGCCAACTCGAGCCAAGAAAAGAATATTAAGTTGTCTACAACACAGCCTACATTGTAAATTTTGAAAATTGTAAGCCAGTGTCATTTTTAAAGGGTGGACTTTTTGAGATCGGATTTACGGCACTGTGATATCCTGATGTAATAGGCCTTTGATTTATGTGTTACTCGATCTATGCTGTCATCGAAGATTTTCTTCAGACGCCTTGCGGGCCGTCCCTCTTATATGGCATAAAACTTATAGTTACTTCAAAATGTTGATTGATAGGTTTTGTTAATGATGTACCAAGTGCTGTTGCTTTACCTATTTAAAAGTCCAGGAAATATTAATCTAGTGAATAAATAATATGAATAAAGGAAACTACAAAACAAAAACATACAAGATACCATAAAAACGTTAAAATTAAAGTCTTAAGTTGCACTCAAAGATTATTTGGACTAGTTTTTTGTTCTACGAAATGCAGATTAAATCTTATAATTAGTTTAGTAAATTAATTCAATGTGTAATAGTTAATTTTTATTAACCCTAATTAATCATAATAAGTAAAGTCCAAAAACTATGAAGTCACTCATCACGAAATATCCGATACCAGACTGATTATCATGAAATTTGGACGGAAGTTAGCTTTTGCACAGAGAAAAATGAAACAGAAGACTCTTTCTTATGGCCTCAGTGAACGCCTTAGTATCAGTTGTATAGAGATTATAAATTGAACGTATGTATTTATACGTGAGTATTAATAATTACAACGTTTATCTAAGGGGGGCAGAAGGGAGGGACTGACAAGGTGTTGACTCTACAATCGCATAGGACACTGTAAAAATAATTAATCGACACACATTTAGCTCACTATTGTGCGGTACCTCTGTTTCGTTCTTCACTGTGGCTTTTGTATCATAGAGACTGATTAAGAAACATTTCTTTTTTATTCTTTTCCTAAATTATAGAAGTAGTCCCTTTATCTCTCTAAAGTAGTCTAAAAGGGATTTTCTAGACTATAAAACTTTGTTATCTAGAAGAAGGGCAGACTGAGCTTTTATATTGATATGATGGTTTAGAAAGAACCACGGAAAGAAGGGTAACCAAGCGAAGAGAACCAACCCTATCGAGACAAGGGATGTTGGCTAGTTTATTATGACTAAAAAATAAAAACATAAATTAGTAAACAGTTATTCTATTTTAGAAACAAATACGTATTTGAAAAATAAAAATTACCCAAGTTTAATATTTATTGTAAATTCGAGTAGTATTAATGATTAAAATATAGCAACGTAGGTTTACACTATAAAACTTTGTTATCGACGAGAGTGGCACCAGGACGACCGTTTATATTTATAAGTTGGTTTAGAGAGAACGATAGAAGGAAGGGTAACCAAATGAATAGAACCAACAACTAGCGAAGCAAGGGCTGTCACCCTGTTAGTTATAATTAATAAATAATAATATAAATTGGTAAAAAGGAATCAATTTTAAAAACAAATACGTCTTTGAAAAATAAAAAAATGTTCGTAGTTTAATATTGATAGTACGAGAAATATAGTGACTAAATTGTAACAACGTAGGTTTATTAAATTTACTAAACATTTTTACATAATACTAAAATTGTCTTTAGTTGTTTTAAAGTTTTTAAAGTTTTATTGAATCCTTTCTTGTCGTTTTAAAGTGTAGCCTATAGTTCTAAAATACTCTTTCTTATTTTTTTAGTTTCGGTTGTAATAAAGAAATTAAATTTCTATTCAGATTAAGTACCGTAACAAATATAATATAGTAAAATAAAGTGCTAAAACTTAACCTTTTAACTAGTTTAATTATAGCTTTTACAAATTGAGACAACTATTTAACCTCAAACGACTCCTTCATACGAACTATGTCTTTGTCATCGACGACCAGATGTTTTAATTCTGAAGTGGAACACGTAAGGAATTACAATTAGCTGATTATCTTAACTAGATTCTCGGAAGGAAAGGAGTTTCGCAAGAAAGCCTTTGACTCGTCGACCACACAGGTGGTCCTAATCAAGATGAATTGACCAACAAAAATGAATGGTTTCGTTTTGTCGTTTGAATGAGGACTGTCTGACAGATCAATCTCAGGACCACACTGAACCCTGTTATCGTACTTGGGAGATGTAAAGAATCTATTAAGAACGTCAGCTCGTTGCTTTATTTGATGACCCAAATTTACAACTAAGTTATTTTTGTAGAAGCACTGCAAACGTGTTATTTTTAGCAGTTCAATGTTATTTAATGACTCATTACGCTGGATCAGCTTATCATATTTAATATAAGCACACATTACGTCAGCATCCGCCTCCCCCCGTTTTCGGGGCTTGTATCACTGAATATACGATGAAATGATTACTCTGATCTTATGTGGGTTTTTGTCAAAAACATGCGGTTTTTTTAATATATCCTCCTCTTTAAGGATAATAAATGGAATATTATGGAAACTTAAAACCTTGCACATGTTTACGTTGTCCAGCCTCCGTGATCAACCCGTCACCAACATAGGTAACCTCACGTGATAAACTTAGGTAGCAACCCATGATAAAATTGTGTGGTTCCATGATCAACTTGGGTAGCATCCCGTGATCATCTTGGGTAGCCTCCGTGATCAACTTGGGTAGCTCCTCATAATAATCCCGGTTGTCTGTGATCAACTTAAATAGCCAATCGTAGTCTATTTAGGTAGCCACCCATGATCAACCTCCTTCTCCCCAAACTTTAAGTTCACTTCAAAATTTCCTCGGTCTGGTGGATCGAATTGTATGAACTTCGCTACACTTGAAAAGTGTCAACAAGTGCGACTAAATCATGCCGCAACAGTACAGCGTCATATACTATTGTTATTACGCATAGTTATCTTTACTTTAAGTACACTTTACGGTAGACGAGCCGTTTTCCTTACTTCGTTTGCACAGTACGTTAGACGGGCCGTTCTCTTTACTTTAAGAACACAGTACGTTAGACGGGCCGTTCTCTTTACTTTAAGAACACAGTACGTTAGACGGGCCGTTCTCTTTACTTTAAGAACACAGTACGTTAGATGGGCCGTTCTCTTTACTTTAAGAACACATTACGTTAGACGGGCCGTTCTCTTTACTTTAAGAACACAGTACGTTAGATGGGCCGTTCTCTTTACTTTAAGAACACATTACGTTAGACGGGCCGTTCTCTTTACTTTAAGAACACATTACGTTAGACGGGCCGTTCTCTTTACTTTAAGAACACAGTACGTTAGACGGGCCGTTCTCTTAACTTTAAGAACACAGTACGTTAGATGGGCCGTTCTCTTTACTTTAAGAACACATTACGTTAGACGGGCCGTTCTCTTAACTTTAAGAACACAGTACGTTAGACGGGCCGTTCTCTTTACTTTAAGAACACAGTACGTTAGACGGGCCGTTCTCTTTACTTTAAGAACACAGTACGTTAGACGGGCCGTTCTCTTTACTTTAAGAACACAGTACGTTAGATGGGCCGTTCTCTTTACTTTAAGAACACATTACGTTAGACGGGCCATTTTCTTTACTTGAATAACACAGTACGTTAGACCGGCCGTTTTCTTTACTTCAAGAGCACAGTACGTTAGACTGGCCGTTCTATTTTCTTTAAGAACACAGTACTTTAGACAAGCCGTTCTCTTTACTTTAAGAGCACAGTACGTTAGACTGGCCGTTCTATTTTCTTTAAGAACACAGTACGTATCCACTTTAAATACACATCGGGTTAAACGGGCCGTTTTCTTTACTTTTAGTACACATTACATTAGAAATTCCGTTAGGTTCACTTACACATTACCATACTCTACGATCTTTACTTACACATAATTTGTTTTATATACCCTATAAGATAGGCGGAAAATTTATTTTACTTTTTAAGTGCATATTATACTATATAGGCATTTGTTTAGGTATACTTTAAGTGAACGTGATGTTAGATAGACTCTCCCATATACAGATAATAATAAGCAGATATTAACATGTACTTTGACTACTCACATTAAGTTAGAGAATATTATCTAAAATCTAAGAAACAAGTGTAATTATTTATAGGTTAATCAGGTTATGTGGTTACAAAGCGTAATAAGTCCAGACTAATTAGTAAATTAGGTTAATCTATTAACAAACCTTGCGTTAAATGACAATATATTACAAATGGTTCATTAACGCTACTACGTCACATTTCACACAGAAGCTTAAATAAAGTAACTCATTTATGAACTGACGATAAAAATTTACCACTAATATTGTCAATATTGAAGACTTGTGTCAAGATGAAACTAATATGACTAAATTCGATTATATTGCTGTTATTTGGTTTTTCACTATATTTTTGTGTACATTATTTCGGTTATAGTCATTTTCATTATGTAGAAAACTTTAAAAATAATTAGAAAAATAACAAGTGTTGAGTGATATTTGGAAATCAGTAATACAAAGTCTTTTCTACAGCAACCTATGTGTCATATATAAGTATGAAAAGACAAATGAATGTGTATGAACTCTTGGATAGAATGTGTCGGCACTAGTGGTGCAGTGCTGTAATCCAGCTACTTGGGAATACAGTGTTGAGGAGATAGGTTCTCTTAGTACCAACACGGCGTCCGCTCAGTGGTTGCCATCGACGTGAACACTACTAGAGACGTTTGGGGTGTCCATGTTGGATGGTAGTCAAGGTTCGGATTTTGTGTAGGGAAGAGAACTAAGTTTTAGGCTTATCTGTTAACTGAAATTCAGGCAACACTATGTGGTGCATATTCCACGTAAAGCTATGGGTCCTTTAGTTGATCTGGCTATTGGGCTATTTATAAAAACCTCTCTCTGAGGAACAGTCAACATTAGTTAGTAGCAATGACTACACTTATTAATCTACCATCATCACACTCATTCTTTTCTTCTTTTCGCCCTTATCTTGACGATCGGCGTCCTATTAAAGAATTATGAAACTATCAGTTGAATTATATCACTGCATTTCCATGAGTAGAATCAGCACAGAAACTATTCATACACACTAATGCTTGATTTCATAACATTACATCTTGGGAAAGAGAATAAAGAAGGGTCCGGAGAGCAGAACACAAAACGGAGAAGACAATGTCTGTCAGTGCCAGCCGTGTCCGCTCAGACAAAACTCTACCCACCCGCTGCGCGCACTACGCCATCCCGTCAAAGCTTTTACATTAAAATGCAGGTGCTTTCAGCACATTTGTACCTTGCTCTCGGCGTTTCACTATAAAAGAAGGCCAAATGATCATTTCTGCTCCAAGCTTTTACAATGCCTTCCATTCACCGTATTTAAAAGCAAACAACTGTTTTAGATCTAGGCCTGTTGTTTAAGAACAAAACGTAGAGATTTTAAAAGGCTGGTGGTATTAAGATTTAAAAATAAAACGTAGCTTTTTAACTGTACAAAGGGTTGGAAAAACAACGCATTCTTTTATTTCTTATTTATGATTTTTCTTTCCGTGTGATATTTTAGATTATTAAAAAATAGAAGTTTTATTTTTTTAATATGGCATTTTTATTAATTTGACCTTTTCCTTATAAATAATTAACAAAATTAACACAGATGTATACAAAATTTTCGGAATCATCGCTCAATGGCTATGAATTCAGTCTGCAAAGTCCTTTATCTAAGGTTCGAATTTCAAATTGAGATGACTGTACTTCACTCATTAAATACAGTTTGCGTACTTGATTGTGGACCTTTTTAACTGGCGAATTTTGTTTTTCTTAAAAATAAGAAAAATATATATACATTTTTTTATGGCAGTATAATCTTTATCAATCTTCATTTTATAAAGTTACATTTGTTTTAAGTCACTATAAAACCTATAAAATGTCATAATACATGAGAAAATAAGACAAACATGTACAATCATGCTTATTCTCTGTGGAGTTGGTTAAACAACTTCACAGAGAAGAAATAATAAACAAAGGTAGTATCAGACAGCACGCTGAATGTGTGTTAAATAGTTAGTTCTCTAGTTTGCCGTACAGATGGCAGGACCAGCACCTTATAAGTACCTTGCTTTTTCGCCCCAAATCCATGTATAATGTAGTAACTATACATTAGTTATCTATATATATATATTCCTATAGAAGGTAAATACCACTGGCTCACACAGTCATCGCTGTAACTAAAAGAGTACTAAGCCTACATGGCTGAAATTTTAAAGTTAAAGTTTAAGTTTAAGCTGAGTTAAAGCTTTATGTTGCTGAAGTGCAATAAGAAGGGATTTGGAAAAATGCTTAGTAAATCGTAGTTGGCAGCTTTTTTAGTGCCAACAATTTTAAATGCCAAAAACAGCGTTTCTCTAATTGGACTGTAGCGGCTAAATGAACGGTTCTACAGCAAAACTAACACCATTTTCTGTAACTGATTTGAGACGATCTACAACTTTGGCCCTATGAACTTTTGATCTATCTCACCCCTTCATCCTTAGGTAGATCTAGATTTTCAATTTGTGCGAGTAAATCAAATTATTTAATTTATGGCCTCTAAGAGTACCCTAAGATTTTTCTAGACTGTCAAACTTTGTTATCTAGGAGAACATATTATATTCAATGGGAAAATATACAAATTAATCTGAACACATGTACAGCCAGGTCATAGGACATGGCTAAACATGGCAAGAAATAAAATATTTTATTGATTCAGGGTCAAATATAGTACTCTGTGCCCTTTAAAACTAGACTTACAGATTTGTCTACACTCTGAAACTTTTTTATCTAAGAGAACAAACTGAATTTAATCGAAAAATTTACAATTTAATTTGGCCAAGTCATAGCCAGATCACAGAAAATGGCTAAGTATAGCGAGAAACCCAATATTTCTCTGATTCAGAGTCAACTACAGTAAGCTATTCCATCTAAAAGAGGATTTACAAATTATTTTTCTAGACTTTGAAAGTTTTTGATCTATGAGAACAAACTGATTTTAATCGGAAAATTTTAAATTTAATTTTAACACATGTATAGCCAGTTTATCGGACCTGGCTAAACATAGCAAGAACTTTCCTCTCCGACCTCAGGATTCCGTCTCACTGGCCTCCATATTTCCAATTGTATTTTAATGGAACTATATTAAATTGATTTATTTGATTAACAGCTGTTAAATAAAAACAAATTTAATGAAATTTTGGTAGGCTAAACTTTTAAAATTAAAAATAATTCAGTTCAGTAGTACATTATTCATAACATCAGCTGTTCTAAATTGGATATAAATTTGATACAGTGTAAACTGATAGCTTGCTGCACATAATAAAAACAAATATTTATTCTGTGATTATGACCGGTGAAGCGGGCGGGTACAGCTATTATATTTATAAATACAACTGAGGAAATTTCTGCGGCCATGATAATGTGAACTTTGTTCCTTTTTCTTTTTAACAGCTCTTAAGAGGAAAAGACATGAGTTTATCTTTATTTTTAGGTTTCAAATTGTTACGCCTAAAAATCGGCGTAAATTGTTGAGATTTAAGTCGGCGGAGTGGTAGCATCTATTTTATTTACTCACAATGTCAGTTCCCTATACGCATTCTGGCTTAAGTAATAATAAATAACAACTGTTACTAGCAGTAACAGTGCAAGTTACACATTCCATGTGTTTTAATTAGTGATTAAAAAAAAATATTTTAGTTTTTGAATAGTAGAAATATAAATACGTCAACAAACAGGACCTGTAGTGTGAATCAAAACATGAGTATGTATTTCTAAAAGTGTCTTAAGTAGAAACATTTCAATGAGATAATACATGAAGCGAGATGTAATGAGATGAAGTGTGGTGAAGTGAGATGAAATGAGGATATGAAATAAATTCAATAAAATCAAGTGAAATTAAACGAAGAGAAATAAAGTGAAATTAGTAACGTGGAATGCTGTTGCATAAAGAGGAATGAAGTGTAATAAAGGGGAATTAAGTGGAATAAAATGAAAAAAAAAACTGTTTTAATATGTGGAGTTAGGACTATCAAATCCTCGCTTCCACTCAATCTTAGCAATCAAAACTCACTAAAATATCATTGTATACCACTGATTATATATAGTTAGTGAGGCCCGCAACCGCAGTTGGTTTAAACTGCATTACATTAACATGTTATGTCACAGCGCTCCACAATTGTTTACAAACAGCTGAACATTTGAGACACAAAATTCAACATTGAATGAGACATTTACGTGTGTGTATAAAAGCAATGCTTGTACAGTTCCAAAATGGATGATTGTCTGACGTCATATGACCTTGTAAAGCCAACTTAGACCTGTGTTAGTCTAGTAGAGGAGTGAGAACTACCGTGCACTATGCCGCAGACCAAACAAGTTGCGCACAATTTATCGAATAAACAGTCATTGTTTACGGTATCAGCCAATGTTCCTGCGGGTATTCTTGTTCCGTGTACGCTTGTCATGTGGTTTCTGTTCCGATCTTGGCACTAACTTATTGTAATGGACCTTTCAGAACGAGTGCTAACCCTAGATGGTTTCATGTCGGAAATGTAATTTAAGAGATTACACAAAACACGTTTTGTTGTAATCGAATTAATTTCATCGATTGGAAACTTTACCCCACTCGATTTTAATTATTTGTTATAACTAGACAATATCAAACCTACAAATACGAATATATGGCAAATATTGTCTGAAACACAAATTTAAAAAATTGAAAAAATACAAAAAAAGAAAACCCACATATACCTTAAAACGATGTATACAATATTAAGATTGTGTAGTTCTCCCTTCTAAATACTATAATCATATCCATTTCTTCCCTCGAGAATAAAAACTGAGATTTTTAATAAAACGGATTGGGTTAGATTACATTTGTTCATGTTAGGTTAGGTTAAGTTAGATAAGGTTAGATTGTTACGTTAGGGAATAGGTTAGCAATAATTCATGGTTAGATTGCTAACACTAATCTAACTTAACCTAACCCACTTATGAATCAGTTATTATTAGTTGTTAGAAGATTATGATGTCATATTCGTGTTCATGAGAAAGAAACTACGTAAAACTAATGTAATTTATAGTTTGTTGTGTAAATAAAATATTTTATATAATTTGTGTATGTCAAAAATCTGTACGTTTGCCTAAATGTAAACATGGATTTGTATCCGTGGGGTTCATTTTTCCGATAAAAAAAAACATGAAAACTAGGATGGATCCCTAATATTTCATAATTACTAAATATTCTTACTGGTTTTAGTTGATTAACTTGCTTATAAGGGTACTAGTTATGATAGTATAGAAAATGATATTTCTTTTAACAAATGTTGGTTTGAATCACTAAGTAATTTTCCTAGCCTTAAATAAATTGGACATTTAAATTTTAATTCTATATATGTATAATGTCTAGTTTTGAACGGTGGAATTCAACCTTCCCCAGTTGATTCCGAGCTCTCCTGCGTATTCCTCCACAACAAAGACATTAATCACTGTGACAAATGGTGGCGAAGACGTGGCGGTGGACAGTGGCCGCTCCGAGACTGAACCAAACAATTAATTATTAATTGAGGCAAATACCTGGGTACAATCAAACTGTAGGCTACATTGAAGGGGAGGGGAGAAATTGTGTGTGAGAGGGGGCTATTAATCTCAAGGGGGGCAAAAAGTGCACAATGGTCCCCGCCTACGACACAAACAACCTCAGACTCTCATTACAGGGACGTTAATTAGCCATTGTCTCCAGCGCTGATCAATTAATGTTAATGCATTCGGAAGTCTTTGTCGGCCAGGCCGGTATTCAATACGAGAACCCGCAGTCCGCGGTCCTCGGTACCCGGATCAGATTTCCTCCACGATACCGATGTAGTAAATCTCTGTGCTCTTTGTACTGGCCGCAGACTCAGTAATGTCCAGATGACAGAGAAAAGAAGTATCGAGAGTAGAAGTACAGTTTTTGTTCTAATAGACGACTAACTGAATAATGGATAGTGTAAATACTTAATTATGTTATGTTCTTTTTTTAGTTGATAAAAATCACATTAATACCTATACAGAGATTAATTTATTGAATTTACTTTAAATAAATGATAGTTATCTTATTTGGACCAACTCTGGTCAGTTTTTGTCAGTTGTTTTGGGTAGAATCACAGGCCAAATGCCTTAAGCTTTTTGTTTCGTTTACTTATTTTCTATTTATATTCTCCAATTAGGCTACATTTACAAGTATGAAGAATTATATATTTTAAAAAATCCACTAAATCAATCACTCAAATTTTTTTTAAAGATTTATGACTCTCTCAACATTATAAACACCGTTCTTTACACTTAAATTTAACAACTGTTATCTTTCGATTTTTATTTTTCTAAGATAAATATATATGTATGTTATTTTTAAGACGAAAAACGTAACGGCTTTCCGTGCCATACAGGGTAAGAATATTGAACAATATAGACCTTATTGCATAGCTACGAATAAGGTGACGTTTAAGGTGACAACATTTTTGTCACCTTAAACGTTCAAATTTGTCAATATACAGTATAAGGGGGAGTTACGAACAAAAACTGCTCCAAGTAGCATATTATAAGGATTTATATTATTTTTTAAAGGAAATAAATCATTACTACACAAACATTGAATGACTTATACACACCAAGATATTATTCAATTGCAAACGCTATCAGCCTAGTATAGTATTACTATAGTATTTACTAACTGTTGACCACTTATAACTTATAAGTGATTCATAATTACGTGGGAGAGATCCATATGTAGAACTGAAAATGTCGCTTCTAGGGTTTTTAAGTGGTTTTAAGTTAGTTAGATATTAGTTAAATCCAAAATGTAGCGGTTATATATTGCCAGTGAGATTACTCCTAGTGTTGAGGTGTAGAGCAATGAAGGTTCTCCTAATGATGACGTTTGTTAATGTTACTAATTAATGACCCTTAATTACGTAGTAGTTCTGGATATCCGAGCTGTAAATCTGTGTGATAGGTATAATACGAATAAATATTATCGTCAACTAGCTTGATTCTTTTCGTTATTATTTTTTTTTTTTATTTTTTTTACAAGTTAAATGATATTTCCATGCATTTGGTAGTTAAGTAAAATGTAAAATAAATAGAGACTTATTGACGTTATCACTTCTAACAAGATAAAAAATAAGATAAAAATTTGCGCATGTATAGATATTTGGAAAAATCGCAATAAAACAGTAATTTTACTACCAGAAAACGAGTCTTCTGCTTAGCAAATTGTTTATTTTATATGAATTAACTATTATTTTCCCTACTAAATAAATTCTTACGAATAATATTAATTTAAATGTTTCCTAAATGCAATAGTGGTCTGGGAATACCCGAAAATACCTAAAATGCAAAGGAGATATTAAATGTACCTTATGATATGTGAAATTTTATTTTAAACAGGCTAAATATCGAGATTGATGGGGTTAAAAAGCCTGGAAGAGCTTCATGCCTGAGGGAGTTTGAAGATCTAGGGAAAAAATAACGATTTGCTCTCACAACACCTCTCCCGTCCCACTCTACAAAACGCATAACAAATGTATATATCTGTAACGTTTGTTTGAATACCTCTTTATACTTGACTATCAGAAAAAATTATTAAACTACCAGGTTAGTTTATTTTGATTAATACTACTTTTTTCCTCATTTTAGGAAGGTACTTCACGTCATAGTTTTACACTCTGAAAGAAAGAAATTTAAAAACTTTTAATTAATACACTATACTTTACATAATTATAGTTTTGCTTTTATTTGTAATTAGGGAATCATTTGAAAATAAGCTAAACTTATCCAAAAATCAAAAGTTTCATTTTTTTCAAACACTATGAGATCATATAAATTTACTTTATAATGATACACTTGCCTATTATTTTATATTTTATTGGAAAACAACCCAAATATACATTTAAAATATAAAGTTACCTTTACATGGTGTCGCTTTTAAAGCGCAACCCATGATTTGAAATTAAAATGACAAACAAACATATTTTATTATTATTAACATTTATTACTACTATTTACATGATTTTAATGACATTTTTGTTTAGGTTTTGTGTTTAAATAAGGCAACATTAGGATTTATAAAATGATCTGGCCTCTTTAGTAAACTTCTGGACACCTTTTTCAAAGTTTCCTCAAAACAATGTTTCTAACCTCAACTTAATGATATTGCAGGAAACCCAAATAAAGTGAACGTTGCCACAATGTTACAAGGAAAATCAGGGCTACCAACCTATGAAATTATAATTATTTTAAACCGTCATTTTCTGTTCTTGTAAATTGGGTTGCGTTTTAAAACAAACAATCTGTATTTTTGTACTCGAACAGTACTCGAGTAACTTACTTAACTCGAAAATTAGTGCATATATTCACTTGATATTGATACATAACATTGAATTTATAAATAAGAGTGTTCTTATATATTTAATTCCTAAAATTATAATTGGGAACAAAGCATTTCCTGACCTAACTACATTTTTCAAATGAAAATAAATGTCAGTGTTGAAAAGGTGCTAATGTGACCAGCTCATTTATGTGCAAATTATTTCAAAATAATATCCTGTAGGTTTATTGATGTGACTAGATTATTGTTTATTTATGAACACTACTGTAAGTTACTTTATTTCGAATAAATCAAGTAAACAGTAAATTTATTTTTCAAACAACTAAAGTAAAAAACATCACCATAGTTAATATCAGACCAAAGCCACTGCAGTGTGACTGTTTCAAAAGTAATTGTCAAAATGACCCATCAACCAAATGTAAATAGGTTTCACTTAGAACAGATCTCTTCCCACAAATGGGATTTTAACATGTCGTTTTACATTTCCCAACTTGTTGATCCATATCTTAACTGAAACAAAAACTGTAACTTAAGAAGATGATTAATAGGTTCACTATGTCGGGGTTTGAAGAACACACTTGGGTGATGCAATCATCTCAAAATAAACAATGCCTTTGAACTGACTTCCCTCTATCAGACATCTCTCTGACATGGCTGGCCACCGTGTGTGGTCTATGGCCATCTCAGGTGGACATTAATTCAACCAATGTGTCGTGATGCAATCGTCAAAACAAACAGCCATGATCGCTGTGGACAACACGGACTGTAATTCTAATGTGTATTTAGTTTCTGAGAACTGTCGTGATTAGATTATAGATAAGCTTTATTTTTTTGTTTAGTTAGATCAAACAGTCAAATAATAACAAATTTAAAAATTGCGCTTTAATTTTGGTTTGGTTTTTGAGTCTGAGCAATAAGTAAAAACACTAAAAGTTATTTGTATCGTTTATTTTGCTATTAAGTTATTTTTCATGTTTATTTGTTTCGCTTATTTATATTTGTGAATCCAGGGTTATATAGTTTTTTTTTTTTGTTTTTGTTATTACTTTTCCTAAATATTTATAGTTATTTATTTTAGTTTTCTTTTTGTCTCAATGTCATTATCCATGTTCATCCAATTGTTAATCTGTTAGATATTTAATAGTTATTGTTATATTTATTTATTTTATTTATATTTGTTAATTTATTTTCATATTGTTGTGTTTTTAGTAAGTTTAGGATTAAATAGGCTTAAACAAAAATTAAAAGTGAATTCGTTTACTTCAAGTTAAATAGTCTATTATGATATTAATTATAAATGTACATTTTAAATATTCAATTGTACTACGAATTGTAAATTAATTCACATAAGTTTTCTGTCAAATAGCATCTATAGAAATAACTTAAAAACTGTTTGGATCAATTGTAATTGTAAGAAATAATTATATTTAATTTGACTTATTTGTCAACAAAGTGTGTGTACCATGCTGAAAATAATTTATAGGGGAACTTGTACAGTTCTTATAATGCACTTAAGAATATTCAACTACTAAATGTAATTACTAACGAAGGAAAAATTAAATGAAAATGAGCTACCAGATAATTCTCAGACATGAGACACCAACACAATTCTGTCCGTACTTTAAGAATATGAGTGATTATATGATTGTAGGAAAAATGTGGATGACCTGTGTAGTGTAACTGAGGTCGACTTGATTTACGTGGAACTCGAACCACGTTCTATTGCTCTGATTTTAAGCTGGTTGACAAACCTGTGTTGTCTCCTCTACACAACATCCGGACACTAACTACCACCCAACATGGACTCCCCAATCTTCTTTTGTAGTGTACACGCCGATAGTAACCATTTAGCGGACGCCATGTCAATACCACTGTACTTGTATGAGAGTCAATCCGCTATGCGTGTATGGGAAGTTAGGTGAGTCAGTACCACTGGATTTGAATCGGAGAGTGGGTGGGTTAATTACACTTCGTGAATATGGGAGGGCAGATAGTTCAATACTAATATACTTGCAATGTAGTATAGGTGGGTCAGTACCACTGTGCGTGTATGGAAGAGTAGGTGGGTCAATACCACTAAGTAGCTGGGTTACAGCACTGCACCACTATCCACTAGTATTGCAAATTTTAAAACGAAACTATCGTACTGCCAGCAAGTGGATTGTATAATGAATTCTTATGTAAGCTATGTAGATTGAGTGATTTATTTCTTGGCCTTTATTTATTCACTACTTTGGTTTTAATAACTGTGTTTTTGTATTTTTCAGTTTGGCAACTTGAAGTTTCAGCTGTAGTACATTAACAGAGATATTTGTAAATTACGTTTATGAATTTAACAATGTGGTGCTTTGGGTGCACGACAAAATTGTTTTGTATTATAAAGGAAAAAATTATTGATTGAATAGTAAATAATATTGTTAATATCAAACAGACATCCAAAAATTCGTCCCTTTATGCCATATTAGCTGTAGGGAAAGATAAAAAAAAAACAGAAGTATGTGGCATCAAATAGTACACTAAATGTGTGACGAGTAAAGAGTTTCGAGTAGTTATTTCTCCAGTTTGTCATGCAATGGCTGAGCCAGAACCTTATCGTCCCTCCATTGTTCCTCCCGAGTCCTAAAGGATATACGTAGTAATTATTACTACAGATGCATAGTGATGTACATTGGTTGTAATCCCTATTTATTTTTCAGTGGTATAGGTCAGTGAAATTAAAAAAAATCGATATTCCGTAACAAAATATTTTAACACCCATAAGGCCATGTTCATATTGCATCCTGTGCTGTTTAGGCCTAATTTCTCGCCCTCTTGAATAAATTAATTTTAGTAAAATTAGTATTCTAAAAATAAATGGAATGCTTTCACTACCAGTAAACCTTAATTAATGTGGATTGATTGATTTTTTCAGAAGAAACTTTATAGCTCTTCTTGTCTTGGATGAAAAGCCATAAAGAAAATATATTAAGTATGTATTGGGAAATGTGTATATTTTCGGCTATACAATAAGTAACCATATGCTAGCAATGAATTAAAAATATATACCAGTGTAATTTTTCATTGTAAATATTGTTTTATTACATTATTTTGTTACGTGGTAGCTGCCATAGCTGGGATATTAAAAAAAATTAAAGTCCCAGGTTGGGATGAACCTCCATCGTAGGGAGTGGACATTATTGAATCGGTTCTGAACTGGATTGGGAAGATGTAACTACTGGAAATACAAAAGGGGATTGACAGTAGATCAGTCATGTGATTGCGGAGAGTCTATCCAAACAATGGATCACATAATTTCGGAGTGCTCCTTGTGCCGGTTTACGGAGGGATTAGCTAGCATAAATATAATCAATGAGACAGGTCTTAAATGGCTTGATGGATTGGATTTAACTTTGTTACGAAGGGGCCCATTTCCCTTCGTATTATATGTGGTTTATGCTGAGTACTGCTGAGTACGCTGAGGCAAGAAGAGGGGGAAGACCGGGAGTTGAATTAGAGGACAGACGGAGAGCGGCAGCCGAGCGACCCAGGCGCACCGACGGACCTAGGAGGAGGCGATGGACATCCAACACCCTTAGACACCTGAAGACGTGGCCTACTGATAGGGTAGACGTGGTGAGATTTATGTCCGCGTAGGGAAGTTGTAGGAGTTATACTGGTAGGGACCGTGGAGTAGCTGTACCACCGAAAGAGAGAAATAAAAGGTAAGAGAAATATCTGTGTTTGGGTCAATTTTATCCTCTGGACTACCAACCCCCTAGCGATCACCCCTTCACCGAGGGGGACGTGACAAATTTGGTGGAGGCGCCGGGTATCCTGAGGCGTTTAGCCTGCGACGGATAAAAGATCAGTAAGGTAATATTATAATATGTCAATTAGTTTATGAGATTGTTTTAAGGGCAGTGTTAACTATTTTTTTTGAACTGACATTTTTTAAATTTAAATTAACCATTTTTTAAAATTTTTTTAAAAAAAGCTGTTGATGTTTTTGACAAAGTAAAGTAAAGTAAAGTAAAGTAAAGTAAAGTAAAGTAAAGTAAAGTAAAGTAAAGTAAAGTAAAGTAAAGTAAAGTAAAGTAAAGTAAAGTAAAGTAAAGTAAAGTAAAGTAAAGTAAAGTAAAGTAAAGTAAAGTAAAGTAAAGTAAAGTAAAGTAAAGTAAAGTAAAGTAAAGTAAAGTAAAGTAAAGTAAAGTAAAGTAAAGTAAAGTAAAGTAAAGTAAAGTAAAGTAAAGTAAAGTAAAGTAAAGTAAAGTAAAGTAAAGTAAAGTAAAGTAAAGTAAAGTAAAGTAAAGTAAAGTAAAGTAAAGTAAAGTAAAGTAAAGTAAAGTAAAGTAAAGTAAAGTAAAGTAAAGTAAAGTAAAGTAAAGTAAAGTAAAGTAAAGTAAAGTAAAGTAAAGTAAAGTAAAGTAAAGTAAAGTAAAGTAAAGTAAAGTAAAGTAAAGTAAAGTAAAGTAAAGTAAAGTAAAGTAAAGTAAAGTAAAGTAAAGTAAAGTAAAGTAAAGTAAAGTAAAGTAAAGTAAAGTAAAGTAAAGTAAAGTAAAGTAAAGTAAAGTAAAGTAAAGTAAAGTAAAGTAAAGTAAAGTAAAGTAAAGTAAAGTAAAGTAAAGTAAAGTAAAGTAAAGTAAAGTAAAGTAAAGTAAAGTAAAGTAAAGTAAAGTAAAGTAAAGTAAAGTAAAGTAAAGTAAAGTAAAGTAAAGTAAAGTAAAGTAAAGTAAAGTAAAGTAAAGTAAAGTAAAGTAAAGTAAAGTAAAGTAAAGTAAAGTAAAGTAAAGTAAAGTAAAGTAAAGTAAAGTAAAGTAAAGTAAAGTAAAGTAAAGTAAAGTAAAGTAAAGTAAAGTAAAGTAAAGTAAAGTAAAGTAAAGTAAAGTAAAGTAAAGTAAAGTAAAGTAAAGTAAAGTAAAGTAAAGTAAAGTAAAGTAAAGTAAAGTAAATACTTGATATATTTTATTTAATTGTAGTACGTAAGCTTATAAGGGTTGTCTATTTAATTTATTTGATAAAATATTTGTGTGTATAGTTTTAATTTGGTAATATTTAAGGTGTTTTCTACGTGTCCAGTATTAGGGTACTTTTTCTTTTTCACGGTGATATTTAGCCTTTTCTCCGACGACATTGTAGGGGTGTGGTTTTGAGTTTGGCCAGTTGCTAGTTCATTCAAAAAGAAGAGTGAAGACAAATAAATTTAGTTAAGTGAAGCAAAGTGAAGTAGTTCATTTGTGACTATTTTATGTGAAATTATTAATACATTTTCATTTATTTAGTTAGTTTTGTGTTAGTAAAATAAGGTTTGTGAATTATATAGAAGTATGTGAATTTGTTAGTATTAAGCATATTATTTAAATTATTTTAAATTTAGTTTATTGTTTTAATATAGAAGTGTTATAAAGTTTCATCTTAGTCGTATAATTTGAATGTTCTTTTCTTGTATTTGTTATAAAAGCTAGAAGCAATTTTGGTTATTGTACTTAACTTTACAGCTTTGTTCTATGAGAGTAATTAGTGTGTATATTATAAGTGGGTTAGTGCATTATTGTTCATGAGTGAAAGGAAGAGGAACGGAGAACAAGCGAATCCTTTAGTACGCGTTAGTGTGGTAACCAGAAGCCAGAGCCGCCAAGCTGCTGACGACGCATCCTCCACGGACTCGCTAGGAGAGTTTGCACAGCAGATTGAACTCGAGCCACCACTGGAGGATTCCCTTGAACAACTTTGTGAAGAGTCTACGTCTGAAGACAGCTTAGAACGAGAAGTAGTAGCAGCGGACATGGCAGAAGGGCGAGGACTTGCTATTACGCCACCCAGATTCAGGGGCAGCTTGGAGGAGAATGTTGAAGAGTATTTACAAGCTTTCGAGAGGATAGCTAAGGCTAATGGGTGGACTCCAGAGAAGAAATTGGTAATCCTTCCTTGTTACTTGGAAGGAGCAGCACTGAAGTGGTATGAAAATCTTGAACAGTCCGAGGGAGACAATTTGACTTGGGCCGTGGTTAAGGACAAAATGAAGGGTGCGTTCCAATCGATAGCATGGGAAGAACAAATGGAATATAAGCTTCGAATGCGAATGCAGGGAGAAGAAGAACAGGTAGAGGCGTATATTCAAGATGTCCTTAACTTATGCTCTAAACTTGATGCGAATATGAGTGAAAGGTGTAAGATTAAACATGTATTAAGAGGTTTGAAGCCTTCCCTCTTAGAAAAGGTCATGATCATGAATAATGATACCCTAGAAAACTTATTAGTTAATGTAAGGAAGGTACAGACTGCGAGATTTATGGCAGGTCAAAGAGTTGATCAGTTGATGACAGAATTACCTGTAAGGCAATCGAAGTCAAAGGAAGAGGTTCCACAAACATCGAGTGGCAGTTCATTGGAAACCAAAATTGAAAATCTTACCAGTGAATTTTCAAAGTTTAGTATGAGACTAATGGAAGAGAACAGCAGAAGACAGGACCCCAGAATGCCATTTCAATTCAGTAGAAGAGGATGGAGAGGAGGACCACCCCATGGAGGACAACCACAAGGAGGAAGAGGCCAAATCCGAAGCCCGCCACCTACTGGAAGAGGAGCTTTTAGAGGTGCAAGCAGGGGAAGAACAGCAGATGGCAGAGTCATTTGCTACAAATGTAATCGAGTGGGCCACTTTGCTATTAATTGCCACACCAACCAGACTAATGGGTCGGGAAACGAGTAAAGGGGACGCTAGGAAAGGGGGCTAGCGTTCTATCTTCCTATAATTCCCCAAATTTTAATCAGACCAACAAAATAGCCATTCTATGCGAGGAACATGAACAGGGTGAATGGAGGGATACTTGGAGGCAATATTCAGGAAGCAGAAGTACCCAAGGCAGGACGTGGAATCAGCATATGAGAAGGCAAACATTGAAGAGTGAGGATGAATTAAATAGGAGACTAGACGGAAGAGGGACACAAGAGTTTATACCTGATAATCCTGGTTTGGTGGGAAGATTGGACTCAATTAGAACACTAGGTGTACTAGAAATCGAAGCTCTAGTAGATTACAAAAACCGTTCGATTGTCATTGACACTGGTGCATGTGTTAGTTGCATTGACGAAAGTATAATAACCAACAAGGAAAGAATTCAATTAGTAGAAGGTGTGAACATGAAAACTGCTACGGATGAACCAGTTAGCATAATTGGAAGTCACCATAAATCTACAAATAAGTTGTTGTGTTATGAGATTTCAAGTCTTTGTAGCGAAGGGACTAGGAGGCTGCTGCATATTAGGAAATGACTTCCATCTGAAATTTCAAACTGTTGTAAATTTTTCTAAAAGAACAGTTACCTTTAAAAACTTAAGTGGAAAATCCATAGTAGCGCCATTTTTGTGCCAGGAGCGCAATGCAAAGTACTTAAGCCCACCTCCGAATCCTACGTGGCTAAATCAGATACTTATTGATGAAGCTGATGTTAAGCCTGCGAAAGTAATAAATCTTGAAGAGATTGAGATACCTCCAAAAAGCCAGAGACTTTTGAAAATAAAGTTTGAAGGTCCATTACCCGAAACCGGAGTTATTGAGTCAAGCTATGAGTTGTTTAAGACACGGTCTATAATCATCCCGCCGAGTCTTACTGCCCAGCCACGACTTGAAGCCATTATAGCTACTAACATGTCCCAAGAGGTTAAGAAATTGGCTGAAGGAGAAGTGTTAGCTGAAGTTTTTGAAGCAGAAGAGGTTGAAGCTGAAAAGGTCTGTCAAGTTAAGATCGAAGGAAATATTGAAGAGAAGCATCAGCAAGACTTCGATGAAGGGAAGCTAAACCTTAATTCTCATCTTACACAAGATGAATATTGCGCAATGATGGATTTACTTAAAGAGTTTCAGGATGTATTTGCGTGGAATTCATCAAAGATTGGTAGGACAAATGTAAGTGAGCATAAAATTGAACTTACGAGTCAGATTCCCGTGCACCAGCCACCATATAAAGTGTCACATAAAGAAAGAGAGATCCTACGAACTCAAGTCGAAGACATGATGAATAAGAAGGTGATTCGGCCCAGTAACAGTGCTTACTCATCCCCTGTCGTATTAGTCAAGAAGAAGAATGGAGAGTGGAGATTTTGCGTGGACTACAGGAAGCTTAATGAATTATTGACTCCTATACAACATCCATTGCCACGTATAGACGATATATTGACATATTTGAATGGGTGTCAGTGGTTTGCCACTTTGGATTTAACTGCAGGTTTTTGGCAATTACCTATAAGAGAGTCAGATAAGCATGTAACTGCATTTGTTACTCCAGATGGACTTTGGGAGTATGAGGTCACACCATTTGGACTGAAAACTAGTCCTGCGGCATTTCAGACTTGTATGGACAAAGTACTAGCCGGACTTAAGTGGGGAACTTGTCTTTTGTATCTAGACGATATTTTGGTGATGGCTCCAACATATGCCGAACTGTTAAGTAGATTGAAGGAAGTCTTTCTGAGAATAAGAAGCGCTCATATGACACTGAATCCGTCTAAATGCAAATTTGGCTATCAGGAAGTGAAAGTATTAGGTCATACTGTAAGTGCCAGAGGTGTGAGTCCTGACCCTGGAAAAGTAAAAGATATTCTCAATTTTGAACCACCTCGTAGACTTCGAGCAGTAAGGTCATATCTCGGGCTTTGTAATTATTACAGGAAATTTATACCAAATTACTCAAAGATTGCTAGACCTCTCATAGAACTAACTAAGAAGAACATACCATTTCACTGGAACACTGAGCAACAAGTTGCATTTCAGACATTAAAGGACAAACTTACGACCAGTCCAATTCTGAGACATTTTGATCCCAATTTGCCTGTTGAGCTTCACACTGATGCCAGTGATGTCGGAGTGGGAGCGGTCATCATGCAGACAGATAATGGTGATACACTGCCAGTAGCTTATGGTTCAAGACGACTCTCCGAGGCTGAAAAGAGATACACCACAACAGAGAAGGAGTGTATAGCAGTTGTTTGGGCTAGTCAGCACTTTAGACAATTCTTGTGGGGTTGCAAGTTCACCATAGTGGTCGATCACCATGCGTTGTGTTGGCTTAATAAAAACAGAGATTCATCTGGAAGATTAGCTAGATGGGCCTTGAAACTAATGGAATTTGACTACCAGATAAAACATAAGCAAGGCCGTCTCCACGTAGTTCCTGACATGTTATCGCGGAACACTTGTGTGGACTGTACACCGGATGATGAGGACATGACCAATGAGATACCCATGTTAGCATTAAAGCTAGATGATTTGGGAAAGTTCCAAGATGACGATGATGAATGTAAGAGGATCAAGGAAGCAGTGCTGTATCCGGAAAAGACTACATCTAGTGACCGTAGATTAGGTCGAAGCTTTGAGTTGGAGAATGGTGTGCTATATCGCAAAAATACGGGCCATCAAGGTAGCAGAAAATTGTTGGTGGTTCCCAACAACCTCAGACACGAGATTCTATACGAATGCCACGATAATCCTTTAACTGGTGGACACTTAGGGTTCAGTAAAACATTTTATAAAATAAAGAGCAGATATTACTGGCCTAACATGTTGAAGGAAACAGAAAAGTATGTTAAGACATGTAATGATTGTCAAACAAGGAAGACACCTAAACAAGCACCCGCTGGACTTTTGCAACCCATACCAGTTGGCCAGATGTTTGACCGAATAGGAATTGATATACTTGGTCCATTTACTAGAACTAGCCGTGGAAAGTTGTACATTATAGTTGCAATGGACTACGCTACTAAGTGGGCGGAAGACGAGGCAGTACGAAATGCCACAGCCGAAGAGGTGGCTAAATTCCTGATTAACCGAATCATTTGTAAATTTGGATGTATCAGAGAAATTCACAGTGACAGAGGTACTAATTTCAAATCCACCCTTATTACCGAATTAATGCAGGGCCTTGGAGTACAAACTTCGTATACCACAGCATACCACCCTCAATGCAATGGACTGGTGGAACACTTCAATGGCACTCTAGCCCAGATGTTGTCCCATTACGTGAGCACCAATCAAAAGGATTGGGATCTGTATGTGAACCTTACGTGTTTCAGCTATAACACGTCTAGGCACGAAACCACTAGGCACACGCCATTTTATCTTTTGTATGGAAGAGAAGCCCGTCTACCTAGCGAGACGTCGTTGAACCAAACCCCAAGTGAAGAAACAGTGGAGCACCTTTTAAAGAGAGTCCAACAGTGTCGAAAGGACGTGAGTAACATCATTGAGAAGGCGCAAAAGAAACAGAAGGACTATTATGACCGGAAGCACCGCCATGTTGTGTATGAAGAGGGAGAAGAAGTCATGGTCTGGACACCTATTCGAAAGAAAGGTAAATCTACGAAACTGCTTCACAGATGGCATGGGCCATACACAGTGCATAGAAGGCTGTCAGACGTGAACTATGAGGTTAAGATCATCCCGACAAGCAACCGCATGGCCTACTATGACACAGTTCATGTTGGAAGATTAAAGAAGTTTTATGCCAGAAACTGAAGTTATTTAAAATTAGTATGTGTGGGTATATAATGTCAAAATAAAGTGATGTGAAAAACAAAACATTATAAATTATTATTGGTGTAGATTAGTTTATTTTATTTATTCAGTTCATGTATTCAGTTTTATTAGTTATTCAGGCAGTCGTTTTTATTCATTTGTGTTCAGCTGAGTCAGTAGGGACAGTGACCAGCTAGCTGACTTTGCAAATTAGAATTGTTCGGGACACTCAGTCGAAGTGGTGCTTATGTGTGGTGTATTTCACGTTGGACACAGTTCTATAGTGTACACGCAGCTACGGACTTCCTAAATTTGTAAGACATATGTATTTTATTCTATATTTAAATATATTTTAAGTATCTCATGTATGTATGTATGTTTTGTTAACTGTGCTTGAATATATATCTAGAGTAAACTTATTCATATAATAATAGTTATCGTATCATAATAAGTACTGTTAACAAATTGTTTATGATCATTGCAAGGGTTATATTAGTTGTTGACTAACTTGTGTTGTGGAGTATTCTGTTGTGATAATTATTAGGAATGATGATTATAAAGGGCTCGGATTTATACAGCTATATGAGGGTTATATGGTTAATATGGCTAAATGTTATTATGTTTTCTATGTTTGTATGTGCAAATACAGAGAAGTCTCAGACAAGAGAGGGTACAGTGCCTATATCCGTAGTCTCAGGTGTGTATTGGAAAGAGGTTTATGGTGCTGAGATGTATGAGGCATCAATTCCTTTAGTTTATAAAACTGTCTGGCCAGGAGTTGATAAAGCATATTTTAGTCGTAGTAAAGGTGAAGGGTTTTGTAATTCTACTATGAATAAACCAGAATGTACTTTGTATTCTTGGATAGAAAACGTGTCTAAAGAGACTGGAGTTCGTATCTCGTGGTTGAACCAGAGTCTGGCTGACGTAGCAGAAACATTGTTACCTGTTACAGAGAGACGAGATAAACGTAGCCTGAAGTTTATTGGTAACTTCGCCCATTGGTGTTGTGGAGTTGTCACTGGGAGACAGCTGAGACCGTTGTACGCTAACCAAGAGAAGATGAGCGGTTATGAGCAGCAGTTGCAGGAGGAGTTACATGAAGCTTATTCTGAACTTGATAACTTAACAATTAATATGAATTCTTACAGTGCTGAGGTAGAGCGAACCTTTGCTCAAGTAATTGATGTCGGTATAAATGTTACCAAAATGTTGGACCTTTTCAGGGCTAAGGTCTATGCCAACGACCATGGTGTAAATAATAAAATATACAGTGTGTTACAGTTGAATGCAGTGCAAGCAGCTAGACAGTTACAGTTGTTGCAGTTGGTTACTAGGTTAGAAGTACTTAGTCAGTGTCGGGAGAAGAAGTTGCCTAATGCCATTGTTCCTGTGTCACAGTTTAAAAGAGATTTGATTAGGTTAGCTTCTTCACTACGTTTAGATGAGTATGAGTTAGTAATTTCACCTCATGATGTGACTAAATATTTATCTTTAGAAATTGCTAATTGTATAATTTCAGGTTCGACCATAGTTATTAATGTAAAAGTTCCAATTAAGAGAGTAGGTACCCAATGGAAGCTCTTTGAATTGTTACCAGTACCTTTTGCTTGGCATAACTCAACTTGTAGTATAGAACATGGTGTTACATTTATAGCTTCAGATAATGAAAGGGTTATGACCATTCAGGGATCAGCATTACATGACTGCCAACCATATAATAACCCACTTTGTTTTATACCTAGGTATGATGGAGACTCCGTGTCAGGTTCGATGTGCCCTAGAGCTATGTTTTTAGGAGCGTCTATACAAGAACTGAGTAGTATTTGTACTTTCTCGTGTGTTCCCAGACAGGAGCCGGTTGTAAGGAAGGTGGACGATGAAACCTATGTCCTTACCCATGTTTCAGGAATGTTGAACTTTACATGTCGCTTTGGTAAGAACCAAACTATTCAAGGGTTAGGGAGAGAACGAACAGGGGCGTTACAGATTAAGATACCATGTGATTGTAAATTATTTGTAAATAATAATGTACTTGTATTTGACAATTATCCTTGTGTAAAGAAAGTTTCAGAGTCCTCAATCATACATATTGTTCCAGCTTCATGGTCCAGATTAAAAACTTTGAAGATTCCAGCTAGGAATTCTTTTTCTTCAGGTTCATTCGAGACGATGGAGGAGTGTTTAGATATAAGTTGGCCGACCGTGGTACCACATTGGAACCTGTCCTTTACAGCAACTCATCGAGGAATCAGGACACCTTCAACTGTTACAAGGGAGAGTCAGGAAAATTGGTCATTATTGTTATATGTATTGCATGCTGTGTATTTTGCTTTGGTAACTATTATTGTAGTTAGGAACCCTCACTTAGTTGGATTTTATATTGTTAATGTTGTAACTGCTGAACCCATTGAAATATATGTGGATAATGAGACTAAATGGGAAATATTATATTCGATAATATTAATTTGTATATTTGTTTTGAGCTTTTTATTACTGGAAAGACTCATCCGCCGGTGGAAGAAGGAAAAAGGAACTGACGATGTTGCCATGATGTTACGTCATCCAGAGAGCGATGACCTGCCTCGCAACATGCCACTTGTTAAGGTGGATGGTAAAGAATTACGGATAACCTTAGAATGGTGGGACCCAGTTGGAGAACAGTGATAAGTATTATAGCTAAAGGAATAATGATTGATTTATTAGGAGTATAATTAATTGTGTATGTAATAATATTTTTCAGATTTAAACATGCAGAATATATGTTGTTTATATTGAGTTGATATTTTAGTAAAGAAATCTTGAAATAAGTATTTAATATAAACTTAGGAAACTGGTTTAATATTTACTTCTAGAGATGTCTTGCTAATATGACGGGTTGCTAAACTTATGCAGTCAAGAGGAAGACAGATAGCATAGATATGGGGTAGTAGGTAATCTGTGCATGGTAAGATAACTATGTGAGTGACAGGTGTGGTGTCTGTAGAGTGTGTGAGGTGGCCACCGTTATGAATGTGAGTGTGCGTGTTTGTATGCATCAGACGAGAATTGAAAGTATAAGTCTAACTTCTCTTTGTCCTAATTTAATTCTATTTTATGTTAAGGGTTTCATATGCTGTTATAACATGACCTTGAGGAATAAAGTGTATAAATTAATTTGCAATTGAAATAATAACTAATTTTGATATAACCTTTATCTTATTAATTGATTTACAATGGTCATTGTATAGAATTATAAATAACATATTGTGTAACATATTATAACCTTGTATATTGAATGAAATGGTATACTGTATAATGTTGTATATTTCATAACATGATATTGTCTTGGATTTTTCTTTTTATATTTATTATTAGAGTAACAGTTGTATTATACATTCTTTTGAGTGAATAATGTAACTTGCATAAGGATTTATTGGTGTTCGTGGGCGTGTTTTATGATTAGAGGAATTCATAAGCTTTGATAAACAAGTTTCAAGTTAAGAAAAAAAAATGCAGTTGTGTAATTACTGTAATAATTGTCATAATGTATTTATGTAAAACTCATGCAAATCATGATTGCTTATTTTTGAGCTTTGTTTAATTTATCAATTTTAATAGTAGTGTTTTGAACTTAAAATCATTTAACTATGTTGTGTTAGAAGTTATACTGTATACTATTATAGTTAAGATTGTTTGTTTGTATGTTAAAGTTATAATTATTTGGTCATAGGATTTACATATTGTGCAACTCAGATCAAGGACACTATATAAAGTGAGATTGTGGACAATAACTTCTAAAACATTATTTGGACTCTTAAGAATTTTAATAATAATATCTTAATTGTGCTTAGTATGTATGTATTATCAACAAACTCATTGTATTTATGTAAAATAATACAGAGTTCTACATTTTCATTTTTAATTGGGAAATTGTCAGAGAAAATTTAAATATTGTATTTATATATGTTAAATGGTAATAATAGTTTATCTATAGTTTTATTATTGCATATTGGATAGTGGTAAACATATTGTTAGGTTAAGAAATATACTAAAGGGATTCATAGGTGTTTTAAATCAATTGTTCTTAATCATATATTGTTTGTGTAATTTTGATAAAACTTAGTATGTTTTATTCATTTATGAAGTGGCTTAGTTGAGCCAAGGTAGAATCTAGCAGCAGGCGATGAACCCAGGGCGAGCGCGGCATTTGCTGACGGAGCGTCCCCGTTGTGAAACTGGAGCGGTGCACGCTCAGCATGACTATACTCCGCGCAGCGTACCTTGGCTTCCTCTATGGCGCGTGCAAAATATAATGGCTCACTGACCACTGAAAATAAAACTGGTTTGAAAATTTAATACTTTGTTAATCTAGTATGGCCTATTGAATATCTGACATTTTCAATGAGTTATTAGTGTTGTAATTGTATTATACCATATTTATGTTGAATCATATTTTTGTGTATTACTGGTACTATGTAGGCTTTGAAAGTAAAGTGATGTATGTTTGTTATCTTTGATTATGTTAGTATTAGTTATGGATTGTAATTTGTTGTATCAGTTTTGTTTGTTTGTATTCTTTTTAACTTATCTTTGGTGGTACGAGTCTCCCAAACCATTTTAAGAGTAGGAAAAAGTAGGTTCCCTCAAATATTCAAAATAGAGTAAATTTACCCCACTAATGTTTTTGCTAGGATTGTCCCTCATTATTGTTATTTAGAATAGATGTTAGACTCTGTCGGGAAGTCATGTCGTAAGGTGTCTGAGCTGCAAATCTACCCGAGGAGCTGCCAATCTGCCAATTCACGGACCTTCCAACGAATGTGGTTTCCAGAATTTCGTCTTCACAAGTGGTGGCGTAAAGTTTTAAGCATTTTGACCCCCTTAAATTTCGAACTACTAGCTATCTGAGGCCTGGTGTCTCGTATCTCTACCCTTTGGGAAATGAACTGTTGTTTATTTGGAGCTACTCTGGACCTTTGGTATGCAGTGGATATTCATGGACCTCTAGAGTGGAGTGTTTTCCTGAAGAAAAAAAAAAAAAACTGAATGCTCTTTTTTTTTTGTTTGCCTGGGGAAGTGTTACGAAGGGGCCCATTTCCCTTCGTATTATATGTGGTTTATGCTGAGTACTGCTGAGTACGCTGAGGCAAGAAGAGGGGGAAGACCGGGAGTTGAATTAGAGGACAGACGGAGAGCGGCAGCCGAGCGACCCAGGCGCACCGACGGACCTAGGAGGAGGCGATGGACATCCAACACCCTTAGACACCTGAAGACGTGGCCTACTGATAGGGTAGACGTGGTGAGATTTATGTCCGCGTAGGGAAGTTGTAGGAGTTATACTGGTAGGGACCGTGGAGTAGCTGTACCACCGAAAGAGAGAAATAAAAGGTAAGAGAAATATCTGTGTTTGGGTCAATTTTATCCTCTGGACTACCAACCCCCTAGCGATCACCCCTTCACCGAGGGGGGCGTGACAACTTTGTTACAGGAAAACATTTGCCATTTATTTTTAATTGTTATTATAATATACCGATAATGGCTATTAGACTTTTTTCCAAATATAAAACTCAGCTTTTGCATAATTTTAAATAAAAAAAAAATAAAAATGGTTAGCTAGCAAAAAACCATACGATATTTATATATTTCGTTACGTTAGTGTTCCTTAATGTTTCTCTCGATCCAAGAGTTGTAGAAGGGTCGTAGACCACGTGGTTCTGCAGTTCCGTGTTTGCTTGCTTAACAACCCCCCACCGCTATACAAACACACACTACCCCCCCCCCCCACACCTCAACCAACACACTTAACCCCAACCTTATTACAGACTGGACTCTCTCTCTCTCTCCACGTCTTACAAGTAGAACGGGGTAAAAACCGACAATTCTTAATGAAAATGTGTTTAGTTTAATAGGTATTAGGGACATTTTAAGTTTGTTTTTTTTTCAATACAGTTTTAGTTATTTTATGTGGTTTAAAAAGGTTGTTTATATATTACCTCAAGAGTTAAACAGTGACTTTAGAATTTTTTAAAGAAACAATTATAATTTTCAAATATTTTAGGGGAAATCTGGAAATTTTTAGT
The DNA here is from genome assembly GCA_035578905.1 of Stictocephala bisonia. Classification (NCBI taxonomy): domain Eukaryota; kingdom Metazoa; phylum Arthropoda; class Insecta; order Hemiptera; family Membracidae; genus Stictocephala; species Stictocephala bisonia. The sequence goes on along the minus strand of JAQJVL010000009.1, from coordinate 6,555,056 downwards.
AAATTAGTGTTTGAAAAATCACTGGTGTATTTGATTTTTACAAAACATGATTTAGTATTATTTTACATGGACTATTTTATGTATTATTTAAGCAATTATTCTTAAGGAGGGGATTTATTTGATCCATCTTTGTTTAATCAATTATAGATCCACTAGATCTTAATCAGAGATCCACAAAGGAATCATAATTTTAAAAAAAACTCCCTATTTAGAAATTATTTTACTTATTTATTTGCTTTATTATACACCAATGTAATTGTTTTAGGAACATTGCTTTTAATACATATAATTATCCTATAATTGAAGTTTCTGGAGGATGTTAATTTATTTGCTACTAGTGTTTAATTATTTTTCCTTTTTGTTATTATTATTGTGTTTACAGTTGTTCATAATGGTTAAAAATAACTAAACTTAAATTGAAAATTAACCATAAAATAATAAAGCACCTAAATTAACCAATCATATAGATGACTAAATGTTTATAATTTTATAGTTTTCTTAATTTTTTTATAAATTTTATTGATTATACAATACAATATAGTCATATTACTGTGTAGTCATCAGTACAATAAACGTCACACAACACAAATCTATTACAATATAAGCACAAAATGCACAAATATATCACAATACAAGTACAAAATGCACAAATATTATGGTGATCGATTTTGCTGAACCACGCTCACCTCCCTCAGACCAGAGAGATACACAAAAGAATGTGATTGATTCTTTTGTGAATTCCTCTGGTCTGAGGAAGGTGAGCTTGTTTCACCGAAATCGATCACCATAATATTTGTGCATTTTGTACCTGTATTGTAATATAATTGTTCATTTTGTGCTTGTGTTGTAATAAGTTTGTGTAGTGTGACGTTTACTTGTACTGTATATATACCAATACGTATTATGCTAATTAAAAAACTATTTGTGTATTCTTGTGTAGAGATGATATATGCGATATGTAATCTCCTACGCCATATTCATTTACTATGAATTTGTTTAGTGTTTGCTTGCACAGTTTATATTACTTGGTTACAATTTCAGATGGCAGAATTCAGTAGAACTGTCATTTTTTCTTTGATTTTTACATTAAAAATGTGGTTTCAAATTATATTATAATATTTAAAAAAACACATATGTTAAACCTTTTTCATTAAATTATTTGTGTCAATATTTACTTTCAATAAACTTAAAGATGCTCTGAAATAAGTCACCAGGTATATCTTAAAAATTTGTTATATCCAAAACTTTTTTTGTACAAAAAAACTTATAAACTATCGAATTAAATGTATCACTGAATAAATATCCAGTTTTCATAAATTTTAAAAAGTAGTTCTAAGTAGTAAAATGGCATAAAAAACTATTTATCACACACAAACAGATTGTTTATCCATTGTAAAATATACATAACAGCTGTTAATTAGAGCTAAAAAATTGTCAATGGATTCTCTTCAGCTGTTTCTAAGCCCAAGAATGGAGTTTTAGGGCAGTATTATGTAAAAGTTATTCAGTTCAAACCAGCTGTAGTGCTCAATTTTGTGTATCTAATAATCAGCTGTTTTTATATCATATAATGGAGGATTAGTGTAGTCCCATGTAAATTCTGTAATGTAGTTCTAATCATTTGGAGTGGCAGACCTCTTTAACTAATCAAGTTAGTGGAAACATCTTTTAATATTTATAATATTTTGTCAATGATTTCAACCTCTCATAAAAAAATGCGTCAATTTAAAGTATTCATGGTCCTCTTAAAAAAACAAAAAACAATACATACCGGTGCAGAAAAATGCCTACAACAAAAGAAAAAAAGAAACAGAGGTCGCATCGTTCATCTAGTTTTGCGCAGAATGTGTGTGTCAAGTAGTTATTTTTCCAGTTTTTCATGGGGTTGACAAAGACAGTACCTTGTTAGTATCTCCTTTTATTCTCTCTCAAATCATCATCAATAAAAATAGTAACTATCATTCAAAATATATAAAGATGTACATTAGTTTTAATTTATATGTAAATGCTACTGAGGCAATGGCTGCGGCCATAAGAAAGCGACATTTTTTCTTTTTACTTTCTCCCATATGCGTTAGCATAGATACAGTATTGTGACTGTGCAAAAAAATGTGTTTATAATTTGTTCTAATAATTCATTTTAGGGTCCCCTGATCACAAAAATTGGGTTTCTTTAAAGACAATTTGTTTAGTGTCTGTCCGTGTGTATGTGCAGTTCGTTGGAAACCAAACGAATCGGTCAGTTTTTATGAAATTTAATATATATATATATATATATATATATATATATATATATATATATATATATTTGTATTTAGGCACTATCTCCATGACATTTTTCACTTTGTTTTATTTTTTATGGATAAAAACATACAAAAACTGAATTTTGACAAAAACATCTCTAACGGTTTTGAATTAATTGTCAAGAAAGATGTGAATTACAATTTAAAATTGTGTAGTGAAAACCGCACGTCTCTACTTGATTAGGTTTACAGTTATAACATATTTTGTAAGGGTTGTATAACATTTAAAAATAAAAATTTTCAAGCTTTGCTCTAACAATTTTGATTACATTTCTAGTACAGATGCAAATTACAACTAAAAATATTTTACTTACCATCCCACTAAGTTGGGGCTGGAGGCCGAAGGCCGGAAGCCCCAATTCAAAGTGTTGAAGGTTGTTTATATAACCTCTGGCTGGCTATGTGATTAATTGAACACTTGTTTTTGAAGAATTTTTTTCCATACTTTTATTTAAATAAAATAAGTGTTTAGTTTGTAAATTCCTTAGAAATTTAAATAATTAATTACATTCTTTAATTTTAATTTGTAAACAATCTAACATAGCAATGGGAAAGGGAAAAAGTTTGCGCCAGTTACCTAGAACCATTTATTTTCTTTGATGATTAACTTATTACGTTTTAACCAAGAACCTAATTCAACTTAATTTAAGATTCAGCGTATTGTTCAATCTGAAGTGGACAAGTAATTTTTCATCTCAAATTTACTTTCAGTCTCAGTCATATCACTCATTCGATGAAAGGGTTCTTTGTTCACAGGAGACAATGGATTCCTACCGAGTGACAGAGCTGATGGGTTCATCTATCTGTGACAGTCTGGTAGATGTCGATTTGGAAGCCAGTGTTGGCAGATGGCAAGAACCACAAGACCAATCTCCCACCCCCCGCCTAACCGTTAAATCATAGCCATGCTGATTGTTTCCCTTTGTTTCACTCCCATTGTGTCACACAAGTCGTATTGTTGGCCGTTCCACATTATATTGTTTCTTAAAGTAGGAAACAATTTAAACCTAAATAATGGTTAAAAATAAAAAGTTATTAAAACAATTATTTATAAAAATAAAACTTATTTATGAACAAAATAACACCTTAAACAGCAGTTAATATTTAGTCTGGTAGCATTAAATGAAGTTTAAAAAATATATTACTTCTTTCAATTAATCAACGATACCTGAAAGCCATGCGATATATACAGGGTGTCCCACAACTACAGTATTTGAATAACCTTTGCCACATTGTTAAAAAGGTCAATACTAACAAATAACATAACTCAACATGAGTCGTACTTCGATTGATTCTCTGTATATAATTATTTTTACAAGAATACATGTATTCCAAAAATGGTTTAAGATGAAATCATTAAACTATGTATGAATATTTATCTAAATTGGATACATTTTACTGAATATTTTAATTTCCCTTGAAGAATCAGGAATTTGGAAGAATCTATAAAAGAAATAATGGAACTTTTTAACTGTCACCATTTTGAAACAGATTTTTCACAGATAACAAGATTATCAAGTTTTGGTATTTTATCTTAAACCGTTTTTGAGGTGTTTAGATTTCGTCAAAATCACACACAGACAGAAAACAAATTGAGATTCGACACATTTTATATTGTACGAAAATTCGTTAATTAATATTGACGTGCTGAGCAATGTGGAAGTTTGAGAAGTTTGTATTGGGATAGTGTTAGTAATTTATATTTTCATGATTTATGATTAGGGAATTATCAAGTGTACTCAAAATTATTTCAAAATAAGCTATTGACATAGAATTACATCAAGTTAACGATTTGGAATGATAAGCATTAACAATTAACCATTTAACCGTAAAATTGTATTATTTTTATTTATTTCAATCAGATTACTGCAGTTAATAGCTATTTCCTTTTCAAATTTTCGAGTTATCTTCTATGAAAGAGAAAAAATAGCACCACCTCAATCTACTAAAGAAAAATAAATCTCATTAATTTGGCTTAAAACCAATTAAAAATTAACTTTTTTTAAGTTCATCAATTTGAATCCATAATCAGTTGGTTCCGACGTTATAGTATTGTGGTGGCGTGAAGCAAATTTGATTGTGGCTGTTCCTTGGATGGGTGATCCATCCAACTAGTGATACCCTCCTTGCACGCAGCACGCCTGCCCGATCACTGTTAGTGGTTCGGAAGTTATCTCTCCAGGTTAAGAGATAACTTTCAGCTCTAACTTCATTTGGTAAAATAAGACACTGTTTAAAATTGTTTACATTGGTCTGGTATAGAAGAATTAATCTATAGTAAAATTATAATAATACTTTATGCAATTTAATTTAGTTCAAATATTGTAATAAAAGGCCACATATTATATTAAAGTAGCTTAAATATAATATGTGGCCTTATATTAAAATATTTGAACTAAATTAAATTGCATAAAGTATTATTATAATTTTACTATAGATTTTTTAAATCTATAGTAATATTTTTTAATAGTAATAATAAATAAATAATATTTATAATAATATTTAAATACTATAGACATATTTAAATAAGTCATTAAGGGATCTGGTAATTTAAGTATTAATCTTTCAGTATTCTATATACGTGTAAACATGGTGTTTGAAAATGTTTTTGAGATAGTTCCTTTCAGCACAAAATATAAATAATCGAGGAAAATATTTAGGGTACAAAAATTATACCTAATTATTGTTATTGCGAAAGTATTGTTCATAAAGGTAAATTTCTTCTTTAAGGTTAGCAATTTCACGAAATAAGTAGCTGTGTTGTTATTTTACCGTGAATTCTACTTATAAAGTACAATTTTAATCCTCTACCACCTACACGGCGTTCGCTCAATGGTTGCCATCAACGCGAACACTAGATACATATGAGTGTCCATGTTGGGTAGTAGTCAGGGCCCAGATGTTGTGTAGGGTGAGATAACTGAGCATCAAACTTGTCGATCAGCTGAAAATCAGACCAATAACACGTGGTTCGGATACCACGTAAAGTTGTAGGTCCCTTAGGTGTCCTAGCTGTTTGTCTATTAATAAACAGTACTTTCTGAACTACCTTGAACTAAGTTAGTATGAAGACTACTCTGCTTATCCCCACTCATCCTACACCCAAGTATTAATGCATATTTGCCTTAAAATACGCAAAAGCCGTACCATTATCTCATTATTATTATTATTATTATTGTGAATAATAGCAATATTCAGCATCTAAATGTAAAAGTAATTTTAACAGTTGTGGCAAAAAGAAATAAAAAACATTTAAACTACGTGGCAAAGAGATTTTGAAGTGAAATTAGAAATATAAACAAGAATGCAAATGTAAAACGAAACAGAGTCTCGTCTCGGTTGTGAAAAAGTGCATAATTTCATGGTCGAGCCACCTCTGTCACAGGCCGTAATATTTCTGGCGTTTTGTTCAGTTGGCGACGACCCAAGCCTCGCTATTGGGTTTTACTTAGTTCCACTGTTTTTTGCAAACGGCTTGTTTTGTAATTATATTACCTAATTCTTTACTTCATTTTGTTTTATTTCATGTTACACCCTTTTTAAAAGAATAAATAGTCGATATCGACAACTAAAAAAGCAGGGGTAATAATATATTTGGTTTATTGTAATTTTGAATGTATAATTTTCCCCTACTTATATAATATTATAAACCCTCGATTTTTAAAAAGTAACTCAAGTGCTTAAAAATCAAAATAACTACACTGCAATGTAAGGATTTCGTGGTAATTGTGTCTGATTAAAACATTTACAAAGATAATTAAAATAAAAAAAGAAAATATAAAATTACTACTATCACAGTTATGTGAAGGCAATTAGAAACCATAATACCTAACTTACTTGTTCTTTAGTACTCCGTTCCTTTGAGATAACCTACTACATCATCATCATACATTTTAAAATCTCACTGAGTCATATATTGAATTTTATAGCGTCTAATTGTCCAAATCTGATTTTTTATTCAAATTTGGTGGACGATTCTTAATCGTTACAGCTTCCCACAAGTGCATTGGGTCAAATAAGCGGATTAAAATAATTACACACATGATCTTCAAAAATATAATATACCTTTAAGGAGTATTTATAAAATATATTGAGTAGGGTTTTCATAAATATAATTTTTTTTTGGTAAAAGTAACTTTTTTATCCAAAAATAGCGCACTATCCTTGGAAATTCTTTATAAAACGAATTGGTCAAACATATATTTACGCTGTTTTTAATGCAAGACCCGTAGATTTTCCTAGTATTAAACTTCTAGGTTGTCCCGTAGTGTACCGTATTATATGTTAAATAATTTTGCTTAATTTGATATTTTTTTCGTGAAGGAAAACAAACAATCGTCTATGTTACGAGTTATCTGCCAGTTTTAAGAACGCTAGTCGTACTTATTCTGGCATGAACAATGTTTTTAAAACAACAGTACTTGCCGCAGAAATTCCTTAATCAATGAAATGATTAATATACTCGTTTGTTGGTACATAAAACTGTTTTACGCTAAATTTATCAGGTTCAAATATTATGTGAGTTTAGATCATATATAATTTTAAAAAGTAGCCGGCATATTGTACTATTTAAATTTTTAATATAAAAAGTGAATCTATATTACAAAACAAATTTAACAAACAATAATATCAATGCATTAAATGGGGGTGGAGGAGAAAAGTTGGAAATGACTCATTACATACCATCTATAGAAGGGAAGTGATGCCAATTATTTCAGTAATTTCTCGTTAATTTCACTATTTCAATAACTCACACTCGACTATATCGGACGGCACTACGTTGTGATTATTGATTCCTCAGGGCGATCACATGGGAGGCTAAAATACTCTTTCCAAAAGGAATGGATTAATCAATCATACTTGTTTTTGTTTCTGTTAATATATTATCATATTTTACATAAAAACTCAATTTAATTTACTTATTTAGATACAAAACTACAAGGGGTGGGCAGGTGGGTCAGTATCACCATACTTGTATCGGCGAGTGGGTTAGCAGACGTCTTGATAGCCTAGCTCACGCCTAACTCGATCTATAGCCACAGTACATGACGTAAATTGTAAATGTATGGGATAATTGGTAGGTTTTTAACGACGAGTATGTTTGGGTGGGTGGGTCAATATCACCATAATTGTATCGGCGGGTGGGTTAGCAGACATCTTGATAGCCTAGCTCACGCCTAACTCGATCTATAGCCACAGTACATGACGTAAATTGTAAATGTATGGGATAATTGGTAGGTTTTTAACGACGAGTATGTTTGGGTAGGTGGGTCAATATCACCATAATTGTATCGGTGGGTGGGTTGGCAGACATCTTGATAGCCTAGCTCACGCCTAACTCGATCTATAGCCACAGTACATGACGTAAATTGTGAGTGTATGGGATACTTATTAGGTTTTTAATGACAAGTGTGTTTGGGTGGGTGGGTCAATATCACCATAATTGTATTGGCGAGTGGGTTAGCAGATATCTTGATAGCCTAGCTCACGCCTAACTCGATCTATAGCCACAGAACATTACGTAAATGGTAAATGTATGGGATAATTGGCAGGTTTTTAACGACTAGTGTGTTTAGGTGGGTGGGTCAGTATCATCATACGTGTATAGGTGGGTGGGTTAGCAGACATCTTGATAGCCTAGCTCACGCCTAACTCGATCTATAGCCACAGTACATGACGTAAATAGTAAATTTGGTAGGTTTTTAATGACGAGTGTGTTTGGGTGGGTGGGTGATTAACTGCACACGTTTATGAGTGGACCAGTCATAAAAAGTGTATTGTGAATAGATCAGTATATACGTACAAGATGGGGTGGTGGAAATGACATATTATTAGTCAGAATGTGTATTTTATTCATTCCTTTATACCTTAGACAGAGTACCATGTCTTTTAAACTATCTAACAATGTTCTTAAACATAATGTTATTCAAACATTTATTAATATTTATACATGTAATTTTATTTTGCAAAACCTTTGTTGTTTTTACGATAGTAGGACCGAAATAAAAAAAAAGAATGAAACTTCTCAATGAAAAATTTATGTGTGCTAGTTACCAAGTGCAGTGTTATAGCTATTATTATTAATTATAATTCATACCAAAATAATGGCAACAATTTATAAATGTAGACTTATCTACTTTAAAGTGGCCTCACACTAATTTAACTTAGTAAATATTACCTATGAAAGTTGTATTTGATTAGACGTTCTTTTCTTATTCGAAGATGGTACCACATATTAGAATTTAAAAACATCTTGACCCTACTTTTCTAGTGACAAACGTATTTTGTTACTTTACTTTCTTAGGGAAAAACTTTGTTAGTAGTGAAGTTACTTGTGAAAAACATTTGTTATTTTACTTTTATAGTGACAATTATATTGTTACTTTACGGTCCTAATGAAAAACTTTAAGTCATTAATGAATTTGCTTGTGATAAAACTTAAGATTATTTTTTTCCTAGTGAAAAAAAACACGATTATTTTACGTTTTTAGTGACAAAAGTATAGATATTTTACTGAGTCAGTGTATAAGATATGGTTTTTTACTATTCTACTGAAAAACGCATTGTAGTTTTACTTTTATAGTAAAAAAAGTTTATTTTACTTTTACAGTGAAAAACGTATGGTTATTTTACATTTTCCAGTGAAAAACGTATGGTTACTAAGCGGCCATTTTCCAACACGTCGAGCTACACAACTCTAAATCTCTCATACGTGAATTCTCTTGTTTACTTGATTATGAATGATATCCGTTCTATGGCTGTTGTCATACATACTCCCACTCTGGATCTCTGCCAGATATATTGAATGAATTTTGTCATAACGTGCTCTCGCTTCGATTGTCTCCCTCCGCGCGCATCGCCTCCTCCAAAGCGCCGTTTATTGGGTTTTGTGTTTTATGCATTTCGTATATATCTCACCAAATTTGTTCTCAGGCACAGAGAGTTATTACAATTTATCACAAATACAAACATTATTTATTTTTACAAGTAATATCACTCTTTATATACTAGTAAATTATATAATTATTTTAGTTAACAATGGCCGAGCGGTCATTAGGTCTTTGTACCAGTTAGGGATAGCGCAGGTTCAATTACTGGCCTTAACTCAGATTTTATAAGTGATGTTAATCTTGTACTGTACTAGTTATCTCCCTTACTGATAACCAGTGCAGTACAATTTATTGCCAGTAGCCTTGACCGGAGGGTTCCGACGTTATCACAATATAACGGAGTCAATCAACATCGAGCGTGGTTGTACCTTGGATGGGTGACCGTCTGAACGATCCCGCCCACCTGCCAAGTCACTGGTGATGGTTCGGAAGTCACTTCCAGGTTATAAGAGTTAGAGAGGGATTCTTAGTCCTAACTTCACCTGTTAAAATAATATGATTTTTACATTTTCTTTCTTTTACAAGGTTAATATCACTTATAAAATCTGACAGTCAAGGCCACTAATCGAACCTGCACTATCCCTAACTGGTAAAAATATAAAACCTGTTAAGTTTTTCGCATCGTTTAATAGTCTATGGACAATGGAAAAGGTAGGGTCAAATAGGACATCAGACTCTCAATTCGAAAATGAAAAAAATAATTAGTTTCCTATCCGACTTTCAAATGTTAACGCCACTCATCCTTAACGCCGTTAAATGCACGAACTAACTCCGTCTGGGTTCATAAATAGTTGAGACACTGGCTAGTTAAGTGCTAGTTTATTTAGTAAGCCTTTTCGCCATCTCAACAACGTGGAAAGCAATTTGCAATAAATCCTAGCAAGCCGTTAACTACCGCTTGCACTCGGTGAAAGGTGAACAGGTCCGATTACGCATGTGGACTGTGCGCCGTCTCTTTGTATCATCCCATAATTTTCTAGCTTCGAACTGTATGCTAATCACACACGAACTTAGTTTTTGTATAAATACTATAGTAAATAAAGCTCAACGATGTGTCATCACGATTATTGAAAACCGTCTTCAAACCAAATTGAATCAGAATGAAAGAATTTTCATTTATTCGTCGTAGACTATTTATGTTTTCAAATACAGACACTATTGAGTTCGGTATACTACGGGGTTCTCTACCCACACTTAGTATACGGACTTCTGAATATTTTACTTTACGAAAAAGTTAGAATTTTACTTGTAATTTCTCATTTACTTGTAAATGTTTAATATAATAAACTCCTTAATTTCCTTTCATTATACATCTAAGAAACTCTCATCTATTAAGCAAAATAATTCGTCCAATTCCCTCAAAATCAAATTTGATTTGACACTTTCAAAATTTAGATATATACACTTAAAAATGTGTTGATTTGTTAAATTACCAACTTTCCCAAATGCCAAAATTTGTGTGAATATTTTTAAATATATTAAAATTTATTTTGTTATAATAACAGTACTAATAGTTACTGAATATTTATAAGATGTAATAGATGATAAGTAGATAATAGGGGAAGGCGGGGCATGATGGTGAAGGGTTCAGTAACATTTCGTCCCGCTGCCAATTTCCTAGAAAAAATGAACATTTCGTCCCGCTCAGTTTTACAAATTATTAAGCCAACTAATAAAGTAACATCTCGTCCCGACGAAAGTTTGACAAGGATTGAGGAACGCAACTCAGGTAAACGAAGGTAACCTAACCTAACCTAACATTATCTAATAAACTGTGATGTAATTTTTTTTAGATAAAAATGTGCCAATGTATTTTTTAACGAGATAAAACCATAAATTAAAAACAAAAAGTTTGCGGCTTGGTGACATTATGAAATAAGGATTGTTCTTTTTACACTAAAGTCAGTATAGCTCAGGGTCTGCAGATATTTAAGTATTTTTAGTTACCAACAGCTTTTATTCTCAATCTTTTTTATTATATTATAGACTGCCAACTTAATTGAGGAATTGATAGTGTTTGCCGATTGAGAGGAGGGCGGAAGACAAGCACAAGTATAAAACGTATGAGGGTCCTACAAACAGTTTTTGTGGACCTGTCAAACATACAATAGCATATGTGCCGGGACGAGATGTTACTAGTAGACAGGTAGAGAGTTCACACCTAGCCCCACGCCCGTGGAATCGGGACAAGATGTTACCGGGACGAAATGTTACGACACCTGGTGAAGCGGGGTAAAATGGGGAAGGGCTAGAAATCATATCTAAAGTACTGCTACCTGTTCAAAACCGAGTAAACTATGTCTCTAGACTCCAACCATAGTACTGACGTCGTTTGTCCGCATTCCCACGCCGGATTCCTAATATTTCACAAGTTACGTAACTTGTTCAGCTGAATTGCAATATTTTACTATTTTTAATGCCTTATAATGTAATAAGCGTAAAAATGTCGTTGGATTATGACCATACTACTACAAAATAAGTTCATAATTTTATGTGTGTTTTTTTTTTTTTTTTTTTTTTTAAGTTAAGGAAGACGTTTGTTATTCACAATTATGTTTTAAAAAATATAAACTTGATTTTATTAGATACTTTAAATTTGATGAATAAAATGAACTATTATTTTTATTTTACAAATTATGTAACAATTGGCCAGTCCTCTCTTATGGCTAAAAAGTCCTCTCTTACACCTAACCATAGATGTTAATATTTTTGTAAACATTTTAGAAAAAAATCACCCATATGTGAAAGTATAGCATATTAATATTTGTGTAACATAAATACTAAAATAAAAATATATAGACAAATAAGGTGAATAGCCCTCATATGACGTTTTATATTTATTATAAGGGGCTAGACTATAGTTGGGCATCTAGCTAATATTAAACCTTCACTTATTGAGTTAGTTCTTTACTTAGCAGTTGATACCAACTATTAAAAGGTGCAAACATTGATAAAAGGGAACTTTAAAACTAACAAATATTTAATTTGATTTTAAGGCTTACTTTTTAATGAATAAGCCACTGCTCATAACTATTGTTTGAAAATAATCTTTTCCACTGTTTTTTTTTTTTTTTCATAGCTTTCTCTGCATTTGAGCTAGAATTGATCTAAATTAAAAAAAAAAAAAAAAACTCTCCTGTACTATTACAATACCACCATTTTTGTATTTTATATGTGTTATAATCATTTGAAATTATTATGATCGTCTAAAAAATGTTTTTACAAGCTGGTCTAAAAATCCATTTTAGGTTTCTCTGAAACCAAAAAGTGGTTTTTACAAAAAAAATTGTGTCTGTCGTTATATGTGTCTGTGTGTATGAGTAGTTCGCTGGAAACCCAACGGATGGATAGATTTTTATTAAATTTTATATTTAGGTGTACTTAGCCAATATCTCCAGACTACTTTTACTTTTTGAAATTTTAGTTTTTTTATTTATTCTATGAGCAAAAACATACACAATTTAAATTTTCCAAAAACGGCTCTGACGATTTCAGGAAAGATGTGCATTACAATTTAAAATATTTTACTAAAAATCGCATGGCTGTTACTTGACCAAATTTTTAGCTATGGCAAAAAAAATATTTGGAAATAAAACTGGTAATTTTCGAAGTTTTGATTTTTGTGTGTTTAATATGGGGGAATGTTTTTGCCAATTTTTTGGTAACATTTATTTTCTTGAATTCAACAAACAGGTGAAGAAGGTTTGTGTTATACATTTATGTAACCACCAAAACCTTGTAGCCTCTTTGTCTAACTTAAAACAGTGCATTTACCATTTCCAGCTGTATCAGTTGCTGGACCACAAACCACAAAGAACAACTTCTCATCACAAACTCAGACTCGTCATCTTCCCTCAGGAGCTCTGCCCTTGTAACACAAGTCATTGTTACTGCTGATTTAAGACATTGACGAATTGTCCGGAAACAAAAGGTGTTGTATACTGAAGGAGAACCACAGAGAGACGAAATCAAGGTGCCTGTGGCCACGACCGTGGCGAATGCTACAATTGGACCACAACTCTAATCAAGAACTAATCTCAAGGGCATTGACTTGATCGGATTGGAGACAGTGAAAGCTCATCTGGAATACAAGTGCAAGTGAGGATGACGATCACAGGCATTATTTCATATTATGTAAGGTGATTAGAAAGTTGATATTTCAGCAAACTTACAGCTTTTCTAACACCAGTAACATGAGGTTAGAGCTACTATTGGTGTGGAATTAACTAATCAAATTGGATCATCAAATGATAATTTTTAGATATTGAGTACCAAAGTTAAAAAAAAAAAATAGTAAAATTGTTTGTTTTTGGACATTGGCTTACGTAAGATAACGCAACCTAACCTAAGTAAACTGGACTTATCATAACCTAAATTGTAACATAACATAACCTAACTCAACTGACCTAACATAAATTAACCTCAAAAATAAACTGTCTTATCTTACCTAACTAAACTTAACTCATATAATCTAACAAAACGTAACCACACAATTTAACGTAACTAATCTGAAGTAACATAACCCAACAAAACGTAACTAAACAGTCTAACCTAGCTAAACCGATCTAACATAACCCAACAAAACGTAACAAAACAGTCTAACCTAGCTAACCCGATCTAACATAACACAACAAAACGTAATCACACAATCCAACCTAACTAAATTGATCTAATATAACCCAACTAAACGTAACCTCACAATCTAACCTAGCTAAACTGATCTAACATAACCCAACAAAACGTAACCACACAATCTAACCTAACTAAACTGATCTAACATAACCCAACAAAACGTAACCATGCAATCTAACCTAACTAAACTGACAACATAAACTAACAAAGAATTCTCAAAAAGAAAATATTGTAAAAAAAGGACTAAGAATGGGACAGTACAAAAGGAAATGTTTCTGAAAGGCTAACACCTAATAATAAACCCATTTTTCAAGAGAAGCTACCTCCTGAAAATGTGTGTTTTGTGCATTGCTTATTACAGTTGTACTTAAACAAAATTTTCGATGTAGGGACAGTCAATATGGATTTACATATTCTCAATTGAAATAATATCCTTTATTTTTAGTAGTATAGTAATTTTCATATAATTTAGAAGGTTTTTATTAGGAAATATTAGCTCGAACAGAAAATAAAATAACTGTACAGTAAAAATTTTAGTACATAAACAATTGTGTTTGTGTGTTTTTTTACTACTATTTTCCTGCAATATATCCATATATTCTAATATAATACTGGTTGATATATAGGCCTATTAGTCTCAACAAATATGGAGAAATAGCAAAATATATTTCAGAACAGTTACGATAAAGTTTTAAAAAACAATCATTCGGAATATTAAGAAACTTAATAAAATGTTTAACTAATTAGAACTGAAAATGTATTTACTTTTCACAATACAAGCGTAGTTTTTTTAGCAGTTTAGGAATCATATCATATGTATATCTACTAAATATGTATAATAGTTGAAAAAAAACAACAATTAATTAATAACACAACAATGAGGACTGTTAAACACTGTTGCTTAATCCTGTTATTGATAGAGGCTTGTTACTCATCTCTTATTGGCAGAATATCTCCTTTATTCTGGACACAGGCCAGTGGCAGGGGACTGTTTTTGAACCTCCTTTATTTCTACGTTATAAAGTGTACTCTACGTCAACGCCAGATCATAACCTTTTAGAAGCTGCAGTATATTTTATTGCTTCTAATTTCTCAATTAAATCATATAACTTATACTTAGTGATTTAGTCATGTTATTTTAAACAAGTTCTCCATAAATAACTATGAAAACTTAATTTATTTTATCACTTTCAGTAGTTTTTTCAAGGTACTTTGTTACGCTAATGGCATATAAAGTGGTACATTGTAATTGTTATTTTAAAGTTTAAACAATTTCTTTTATAACATAGGCCATCTCCTACTTAACCTTCTCTGCCCATTCACCAAAGATAATTAATCTATACAGGGAACACATCAGACAGAATAAGGGGTAGAAACTGTACAGTAGAAGGTGAATATTACTGATAAAAACTAACAATGAAGTCCAGGATTCGGACCAGCGCTACCTCTAACTCAAGTCGTCCACTGGCTTTCCTACTCATTTAAAATACGTATTTAGTGTTAGTACTGTAGTCAGTATAACAAAGGTACTTTATGAAAATCAAGGTTGGGTCAAAACAGAGCAATTAAACGAATTGGTGTGATAAAAGAATTCCTACAAGCAGCAGTTAAAGCATAAACTGACATTTAAAATATTAGGCAACAGATTTTTTTTATTGGAAAGTTCGTCAAAGGGTAGTAGGAAAAAGAACTGGAACAGCCTGGATAAGTGAAAATAGACGGCTCTTTGCTAAAGAATGAAACCATTTTGGGCATATTGAAAAGCCAGCTCCCTTATATTATTTTAATTATCCTTATTTATACTGCATAAGTTACCTGTAATTTTAATATGTTTACATCTTCTGGTGTACAGAATCGGTTTAAGTTTGTTTTCTGAGTTGGATTTGTATAATGAAAAAAATTGTAATTAACATTAGACTTATAAAAACCATGATACAGTTTTAACAGTTTCTGACCTTGAAAGAAACCATGTTTACTTATCAGCCTTTGCTCACATCATTTTGGACAAATAATTTAAATTACGTGATGTGCACCTACCGAGATTGTGCATTTTGTGCTTGTATTGTTATATATTTGTGCATTCTGCGCTTATATTGTAATAGATTTGTGTTGCGTGACGTTTACTTGTACTGTATCTAATAATTGTTTCGTTAATGACACGTGGAATTACGAAGTGATAACTGAAATCTTTATTAAAAATATTCGTTTCTCCAAATTTAACTCAAACTATAAAAGTATAATTACGAACAGTGTCTAAAAGTATTAATACATTCTTCAATTCTCAACGGTAATTTTTAGCTAAGAGAATTTCTCTTCATTTTCTACCCACCTCAACTGTATTCTGAGAGGCCCTGTTTTGAACCCAGTGAACAACTTAAATTGTCAGTTAAACTACCTATTTCCACTGTGAAAAAAATAGGTTCTGTTCACAAAGAGTCTAGTTCATATTTACTTCCTTCCAGGCCAATTAAAAGTTTAAAGAGATTTACTAAATATATGAAAACCACAAACAAAATTTATGTTCCAGCAATGACTTCATTAGTGTTCATTATCATTCATTAGGCCGTTAGTTCCCTAAAGACTTGAAGCACTGGAAATCTCTAAACATTATCGTTAGTCATCATTCATTTTTGAGACACTGATTGCATAAATATGGGCAAATATCAGTGGCAACTGAGTGTGATGAGTGAAATCATCTTTGATAACTAAGGTTGATTGTTTCTCAGAAACCTATTTATTTATTATTAGTCCAATAGTTATGGCAGCTACGTGACCTACATCTTTACGTGGAATCCGATCCAGGTAGTATTGGTTTTATTTTCAGCTAATTAACAAGCCTGATACTGAGTTTTCTTCCCTACACAACATCTGAACCTTGATACCATAAAACATGGACACACCAGACTTCCCTAGAAGTGTGCACATCGATGGCAACTATTGAGCGGACGCCATGACTGTATTAAGGGGAATGTAATTCTACAGTATGAGTAGAATTTTCTGTACAGTTTAAACACTGTTTCTTATTTCGTGAATTTGGTAACCTTACAGAATAACTTACCTTAATGAATAATACTTATGCAAAAACAGTAATTAGGTAACATTTAATTTTAAAAATGTTTATTTGTTAAAATTATAACTATATCTATGTATAAATATTATTTCCAAACTTTCCCCTCGTTTATATTTGAAGCATACCTAAAAATGTTGGAGTTCCAAAACACGAAATAAATGAAGCAAGAGAGATAAGCCTTGTGGCGTTGGTTCAAAGCGTTCGACTGAGGCAATTTA
The DNA here is from genome assembly GCA_035578905.1 of Stictocephala bisonia. NCBI lineage: Eukaryota > Metazoa > Arthropoda > Insecta > Hemiptera > Membracidae > Stictocephala > Stictocephala bisonia. The sequence continues at coordinate 6,537,943 of JAQJVL010000009.1, read as the reverse complement.
AGCGAAAACCAATACGAAACTCAATGGAAAAACAATCTCTGGATTCGGTGCTCAAAGTGGCCCATTGAAACAGTCACTCGGCGACATGAGCCGTTTTAAACACACAAATCAAACCAGTTTCGGGCGGGTTCGTGTTGTATGACGTTTATTTTCCCATTAGACTGAGCGATCCCGCATTGTATGTAAATATAAGGCCCACACAGAAACTTCTCTGCCGTGATCCCCCACCACCTACACCGTCTTGCTCTTCTTGTTACACTTATGTACACACACTTACTGAATCATTTTGTACTGTTATATTATTTTATCTTTTAACTAACAGTTATCTATCTATCCCAGTATCAATCTACATATCTATCCATCCATCTATCTATATATCAGTCTATTTATCCATCTATCTGTCTATATATTTGTCTATCCATCCATCTACTAGATAATATATATATATATCGATTATGTAGTAGATAGATGGATTGACAAATAGATATATGGCAGATAGAGAGATAGATAGATAATAGATACATATATTGATTTATGATATATATAATGTTATAATAAAAAATAATAACTGAGCACCCTTAAACAAATTTTTAGTAAATCAACACGACCGGTTTCGGCATTTATGCCATCTTCATAGGTGTATGTGTTTACTTTTCAAAATTGTTACAAAATAAATAAAATTAAATAAATAATTATCATAAAGAAAACATATGTTAAATTAGTAAATATTTTTTCACTACACTACTATAAGTTTATGTGAGCAGCTGTTTTCGTTATGTGTTTACAACCTGCGAAACATCATATTTTCAACAGCTGTCTATTGTTTACTACCAAAAGTAACATTGTTTACAACCGAAAATTTCCCACAGTCAACAATACCTGTTTTTATTCCGTAGTGTAGTGAAAAGTATCTTTCAAAACTCGAGTGAAAGTGTTTTGTATGTTCTCGACCATTCGAAGTGCTCGACAAGTCTCGCACTTCAAACATATGGTCTCGAACATGCAAAACCCCACTTTCCACTCTTGTTATGAAATATACTATTGATTTGGTGGTTAGTTGTCATTGTGTGTGTTGTTTCTTATATGTATAATTGTCTCGAATATTGAGTTTCTTTTTTGTGTTAACATGGTGTTGATTAAATTGTTGGAATTTTCTTGGTTGAGTTTATAAATTTCAAGTTCTTCTTGAGAATCTAGTTTTTTGAACCAAATTTTAGAATTTTCATGTTGGTTTTCATATTTGTGTATTTGTGATTATTGTTTAGTAAGTGTTCTGCAAAAGAAGATTTCATTGAAGTTCTGTTGTTTGATTTTAGAGCTACAGTAGTATGTGTTCATTAAATCTTCGTTTAAATGATCGTCCTGTTTGTCCAATATAATAGTTTGGGCAGTCTGAATATATATATATATATATATTCATATATCAATCACTATCCCAGAAATAAATGTTCTACATCTATGATTGATTATTTTGTGTATTTATTACCCACTTAACAAAGCTAGAGTCCATCAAACTTAAATACTGGATTTTATGCCCAAATGTCATTCATTTAAGCTGACACTCTGAATATACTACTAAATTTACAGTACTCAAACAAATCTCATTAGTTTTTCAAGGTCAAAATACATAAAATACAAACAATTGCTAGCTATAACTCACTAAAGAAGCATTTTTTTACCTGAGTTTATACAAATTTGTTGATTATTTTTGCCAGTAGAATATCCAGAGTATAAGCGGAGGAGAACTTTACGGAACGCTCTATATATTTCCAGACTAGTTAGAATACATTAACATTATTCCTGGGACAAAACATTGTTAAGTTTGTTTTATTAAAAATAGATAAACTTTTAGGACTTTTATTTTCATATTTCTACATACTTACTAAATAATCTTAAATTCATATTAAATTTATGATTCAAACCAGTATTTTGAGTTAAACAACCAACGATATATGTCCTGCCTTCAAATAAAGGTCGGTATAACCAAAGACATATTAGTTGGAAATGTATATATTACATTATAAATTTCCATTAGGTAATTTCCACAAGGGATTCTTGTGTTTTTATTCGACGATTATTAAATATATTGTTTCATAGTTCTACTTTTAAATTGACACTCTAAAACAGAAGACTCTCTCTATAACTCCACCCAGTTGGGTGGAAGTCAGGGTTCTAATCCCTAACCACAGACATTTTTGAATACTCTCAAGAGGGTAATCCCCAAAGACGCCATCCATCTTAAAAAGGAATACTTGATTGGACCCAGCCCAGGAAAGTACAGTACCCTTTGGATTAAGGAGTTGTTGTAGGTATTGAAGTTTTAACTCTAAATGTTTGTCTTTTTTTTAATTTTTCATACAAAATACTGCATGGGTTGAGACATCTTCTATCAATCAAGATTCAATGTATAAATTATATTGTATATATGTTAATGTATATGAGCTCTCCATCGGCATATCAGACATTGGCTCTACATTGGGTGAAAACGGTACCCTTTGAATATCCTCTGGTATTTTATTTGATAGAGACACAGAGAAAAAAGAAAAAGAGGTCGCATCTGATTGTACGCTTAATGAATGTCGAGTTAGTGCATCCAGAAGTCATATCTCCAGTTTGCCATACAATGGCAGGGCCAGTACCTTGACAGTCCCTCCCTTACTTCCCCAAATTATCAAGGATAAACGTAGTAATTATTTGGGAAAACATAGAAACTCCTAACAAGGGATTGATAATTAATATTACATGTTAATTAGAAAGCTCTAATCGCTATTGTACAAACATAAGAATTAATTTACTTAACAACTGTCTTTAAACCTTGAAAACGAGTATTTTCAACACAAAACAAATGTTTAATCAGTCAATTCCTAATCCAACACAATTCTTACATTGTTCAAAGTTTCCCCCGGCAGATAAAAAATAAAGTAATAATGTACATAGAACTACAGGTTGGAAAAAAATATGGTAACGCTTTCACAACAACGTTTCTTATTCCATAGATAATTTAATAATTTGATTTTTTTTAATAATTGGGTTCCATAAAGTATCATTTTTGATTAGAATAATTGACTTATAACCGTTAAACAGTGGAGATATTATATTGTTCAAATTAGTTACTTTCACATTAAAATTGCCGCTACTATGGAAAGGATAAACCTTTCGAAGTCCAGTTTGTGGCAATTAATGTCACTTGAGTAGACTTTTCATTTGATACCAAACTCGACCTAGGCTTACATTGAGATTTTCATTTAACTCCTCATGGGCCGTCCCCCTGAAATGATGAAATTTCGCCAATGGCGTAAAAAAGTATGTTCTTTGTAACCATGATCATGTACAAGATTTAATTTTTACAAGTGAAGTCATAAAAAAGTTGTGCATTTCCATATTTGTTCCACTCTGTATACATTTATCATACGTTGCCAATTTAGAAATTATATTAATTTTTTAATATATAACATTGTTATTATTTAAATAATTATTTACTAGCAACTTAAACACTAATAAAATCAATATTTTTAAAACCCAAGACAGTTCATATAATGCAATTCTCTCTCGAAAACAACTATAAAACGAAATCACTCTCTTCAGAGATGTTCAACTCAGTTCTGCAACAAACACCGTACTTAAGATTTCCCGATGGTTTTCCTGTACGTTTCCTTTATTACTCGATTTACCATGTACCTTTATTTTTAAAGTTATCTTTAACTTATGTATCTTTACTCTGATTATTTGCGGATTGTCACCGACTTAAAGTAATAGGATGTGATACAGGTCATTCATTGCAGGACTAGCAATGGAATACATTGTTAAATATTTCAGAGAACAGACTAGTACTGTATTAACTTAGTTGCTATTAACTTAGTAGTAATAGCAATGAACACACATCATTGCTATTACTACTAAGTAGGGAGAGTTCAAAGTGAAGCTCCACTCACTGCTGGAGTGATGTAGGCGCTAGGCCGATTCATAGGTGTTCTCATGTTTCTGTATTGATGAACTGTATTATATGCCTGAGCCTGACTGAGTGCAGGATGGGGATCCCAATGGATCAGTTTTGTTGTAAATCGAGGAACGAACACCTTCGTTTTACTGGCCGGTGCCCTTGTAACAGTGACTGTGAAGGCGGAGCCTCACTTCCAACTCTCAGTGAACGAAATATAGTGTTGGTTTCAATGGTTTAACCGATATAGGTATAGCTAAGAAGAAAAGCTTATATTCTAATACGTTGAGACAAAGTGTTGTAGATATAGGTCCTTAATTCAGACACAGCTTCCGCTCAATGGTTACCATTGACGTGTTCTACCAGATAAGTCTGGGGTGTCCGTGTTGAATGGCAGGCAGGGTCTCAGGGACCCCCAATGTCATGTCTTAGGGAACAGAATTGAATATCAGGCTTGTCAGTTGAAAATCTGACCAATAATATGTGGTTCGGATTCCACGTATAGCGTTAGGTTCATTAGATGCCTCAGCTATTAGACTATTATGGCTCTTCCTTAGTTAGGAACAGTCAACCTTAGTTAGTAAAAATGACTACACTCATTCATATACACTCATCTCACTCGTTCGCTCCACATATTCGCCCATATCTCTACGATCGGCAACTTAATGATGAATAATGAATGAGTGAGTTGTCAAACATAGTATCCAGAACGCAGTAGAGTTGTTAGACAAGAAACTCCAGACCACGCTCCAGTTGGGGAACAGATGTGGTACCGCGGGACAATTTGGAGGGCCTTCCAGAAGATTGATTGATCTGTCAGTCGAGATGTTCCATCTAAGGTGGTGTCTGCGTTTTGTCTTGACTGACTACTTGTGGGGCCTTCTCATCTCTGTGTCTGCATGTTGAATATATTGGCGACAGTGATACCAACCTCAGGGAGAATTTCCCTAGATTATGGTAAATTTTAAATATCAAAGGGAAAAGAGGAAATCACTATAATTCAGAGAAATGACCGTAGTTTTGCAAATACATAGATAAATTTCATCAATGATAAATTCACGTGTGGTAAAACACAAAAAACTTTGGTGCCTACAACTCAAAATACATGAGTTAATTTTTCGTGATTTAGAATTTACATGCTAACATATGTAGTGTCCCCCTGGAAAAATACTTTTAAAATTTTTGTGTTCATAGTGGAAAAATCACAAAATTAAAACCATTTTGTGAAAATCACGCTAAATAAGACAGTTGTAAATTAATTAAAATTTTATAAAAATGTAATTTTCGATTTTTGTTGTACAAAAAGACTTTACATAAGAAAAAACTATATTCCTAGAAAAAATGCTCCGTTTTAGGGAAGTCCCAAAGTGTCAAGATCTGCAAAGCGCATAGAAAGTTTATAAAGCCATTGTACAGTTTGACGTATGCAAGTAAAGCATTTCATTTACGAGTGTTTTTATTGTGTTTAGAATAAACTTAAGTTTTAAAAACTGACCGTTAGTGTACAATGTACCTAGTAAATTTTTATTACCATCTAACCAGGGAAACCCTGCTAAGTGAAGTTGGCAACGCTGACTGGTAATAAATGCAATGTAATTGACTCTTGGCCAAACTGTCCACTGGAGTAAAAATAAAATATTTATAATGAATTTTACAGTTTTTGAAAACTGTAAGAAAATTTTTGATTAGAACACATTTGAATAGTTATTTTTATGTTTTGAGTGATCGTAAATTGTTAGTTGTGAAATAAAATATTTTATTTGTTACTTCCCCAACATATGAAACAGATTACACACTTTAGAACGTATGATTAAAGAACAACAGTGGCACTTAGTAACGAAAATATGTAGGAGAGTGAAAATATTAATTTAAACAAGGGAACAATTACAACAAAATAAAATGTATTCATTATAATACACGATTCTAATCTAATATATAAATTATATTCACGTTATCATTTTAATTAATCCCCAATTACAATTTTCAGACAAGATTTATTCATGAATAAATCGATTATCCTGACATATTGATATAATAAAAAATAATTTATATCTGCTGTCTTACAATTTCTAAATTATTTTCTCAAATTAATCCTTAACATGGGTTTTCTAGTTATAATATGAATCTCTACAACATAACTATTGTCAGTTTTAATGAACAGTGACGAACTAGTCAGACTTAGCCAAACCACATTCCTTACAAACTATCAACTCAAAGTTTAACTAACGTATTTCACAATTTTCAAGTATGTCTAAGGTTAAAACGTGTACTTCTTGTTTGCAAAGTGGACTTCATATTTATCGTGTTATCTGGAATTCCAGCACAACCTTTCAACAGAAAGCCTTGTTACTCTGCGACACCAACCATGACGTTTGCTTATCCACTTTACCGAGTACATGACATAGTTCCCGAGGCATCTCTTCAACTAAACAACAATATTTGCTAGCTTTCCATTATAATGTTTATGGGTCTCTTGCAATTTCTAAAGGTTATGGAGTAATTATTGCCTATATAGTAGTTTTTGAACGTACTCCTAACCATACACGTACAGTAGTATGGGCCCAACCATCCAAACACGTACAGTGATATTTGCCCGGACACATACCCATACACGTACGGTGGTGTTGGCCCAACCATTTAAACACGTACAGTGATATTTACCCACCTACATACCTATACACGTACGGTGGTATTGGGCCAACCATCCAAATACGTAGTGATATTTACCCACACACATACCCATACACGTACGATGGTATTGGCCCACCAATCCAAACACTGATATTTTCCCACACACATACCATACACGTATGATGGTATTGGCCCGACCATCCAAACACGTACAGATGGTGGTATTGGTCCAACCATCCAAACACGTACAGTGATATTTACTCACTGACATACCCATACACGTACAATGGTATTGGCCCAACCATCCAAACACTGATATTTTCCCACACACATACCCATACTCGTTCGATTGTATTGGCCCAACCATCCAAACACGTACAGTGATATTTACCCACACACATGCCCATACACGTATGGTGGTATTGGTCCAACCATCCAAACACGTACAGTGATATTTACCCACCCACATACCCATACACGTACGATGGTATTGGCCCAACCATCCAAATACGTACAGTGATATTTACCCACACACATACCCATACACGTATGGTGGTATTGGTCCAACCATCCAAACACGTACAGTGATATTTACCCACCCACATACCCATACACGTACGATGGTATTGGCCCAACCATCCAAACACGTACAGTGATATTTGCCCGAATACATACCCAAAAACGTATGGTGATATTGGCCCAACCATCTAAACACGTATATTTGCCCACACACATAGACATACACGTATAGTGGTATTGGCGAAACCATCAATCACGTACAGTGATATTTACCCACCTACCAACGTATGGTGTCATTTTCTGATCACATTGCTAAATTGGCTAGTTACAGGAAATAAACATTGATGTTCCTATTATAAAAGAGTCTTAACTCATCTTATTGATTGCCTTTACAGTTTACTCATAGTCATACTAACGTATTTAGTTTATAATAATAACAAAGTTAGGTTTTTACGTTAAGTTACGCACATCTATAATGGTAGAGTAGTGCTGACACATCCACCCCCCTATACAGGTACAGTGGTACTAGTAGTAGTAGGTGGGTCATTACCACTTATCAATTCTTAGAAGTTACCCACCCACCCATACACGTAAAGTGGCATTGACCCACCCACCCACCCATACACGTACGGTGGTACTACAGTGGTAGTACTACTACTTATGCCTTTAGTAGTAGTATTTATTCAAAATTCCAATGTGTTTTCAAATAGAACACAGTCCGTTCCTTGAGAAATCTTACTGTAAAGAAACAACTTACTGTAGAAAATTAAAACTGGTACCAAAATTCTTGTATTAAAAGGAGCTATTTTATATGTGTCTTGCCATTTTTCTATTACATCACTCGTTTTAAAGTTATTAGGCTTTGAACATTTTAAATGGCCGCCATTTTGTTTTTGTAAATTATATAATTATGGAACTTTTATTTTATATGTACACTAATAAGGTAAGTAAATGTACAAAGTTTCAATTTGATATCTTAAACCATTTTGAAGATATAAATTATATTCTAAAAAACATATACAGACAGAAAACTAAGCAAGATGGGACTATACATTATATAATGAAAATTGTTTGTTTTGACCTATAGTATAACCTCGTGAAATTTTGGTCAGTACTTACGGGACACCCTGTATACTAAATAGCAATCTAGATTTTAAAAAAAACTGTTTTATAGTTATGACACTTTTTTGTGTAGTCACTTGAAATGGATCATTAAATTAAGGTTAGAGACTTTAAAAAGGTATTTTAGTAAGTAAAAATTATAAACAAAAGTTTTAATCCTTATGGAAATTCTGTGTGTATTATATATATATATATATATATATATATATATATATATATATATATATATATATATGTGAATTTCTAGTTGTAAATTGTTTCATGAAGCTTATATTTTGTTGGAAATCGTTCTCAACCTATAACTAGTTTACATAGTTTTTATTTATATTTCTTATGTTTTCTTTTTCCTATATGATCAAATGTTTACCATTCCAAAGGGAACATTTTGTTCAAACAACGTTGTAACAGAACAGTAAGAGCTCCTAATAATTAACTAAGTTAAAAATTGTACACCGGTGAAAATTTTGAGTTAACTATAAAGTACTGGATTGAGTTGATATTTTAGTCATTAGATTTAATGAGTTCCATTTGCCTTTCGGAGCTGTGCCGTAAGCCCATTTTGGCAGCTATTTGTTTGTCCATTAGCAGTGAGTGATTTTTGATTGTATGTAAATTTTCTACCGATCGTTCCCTGTCCAGGCGACTTTATTTGCTCTGTTTTACCTGTACCGACTGCTTTAATGGGTACACTACACGCCGGACAAAAAAGCACTCAACTGAAGTAAACAAATTTACCGAAACAAAATATTTACTTAGACAACAAAAAACGTTGCCTTTTAACTACTTTAAATAACTGTGGTTTTAAATCGAATAAAATGTTGGAATAATGCAATTTTGTTTGAATGTGGCCCCAATGTTAGTCTATGGACGAATGAATACGTATATATCACCCTAATTTGTTCTAACTTCCGTTTATAAAAGGAATAGACCTAACTTACCAAGAAAATTCAACCTATCACAGCGCTGTACCTAAACTCTTCAGAGAAATAACTCTTTAACAATTGACACCGACATATTTTATACTGCCAGTGACTCCCTCCAAAAGAGTCTATTAAATATATTTTACCATTAATAATAGATTTGCACCTTTCGTACAAATTTTTATAAAGTTTATTGTTGTGTGTTTAAATTTATATTGTTTATTTTCCACATACTTTTATTAATTTTATTTATTTATTTCTTTTTTTAATTTTTTCCCATCCACCAACTTATCTATTTTCACAATATCCTATGTTTTCTTTTTAATAATACAGCTGATAAATTGTTATCTGTATGTTCAAATAAAGCTACCAAATTGAAAGGAGAAATTAAATATAAAAATCAGTCCGATGAATATAATCTAAATTACAAAGTACTATGTCTTAGTGTCTAAATATTGATCTCCCGTCACAGAGCGAGATCCAGATTTCGTAACTACTACACATCTACTTCTCCGTTAGAATGAAGATCAGTCCCCCCCCCCTTAAATAACATAATGGGCAATCATTAACTATGTGATCAATAGTTTGAAATGGGGGATGATGTTCACGTCCACAGCAATCATATTGCAACTATGCGTGCCCCCTGGTACTGAAAAAAATTAAATTTAGTTAAATAGGACGTGTTGTATATTCTTATGTGTGTCTGACAAATGTAAATCTAAAATAATCACTTTATAATTCACGTTTGTAATTCATTTATTTATTCGTTTCAACAGCTATGCCATTTAACATTAATCATACATTCATAATAGTCTGACTAGCTACAACAAAAATAACTATAATCGGAGTAATACGAATAGAAACACCCTTAATGTAACAGGAAAATTAATAATAACAATAGAAAAATATAATTTCAATCAATTAAACATCAATGAAATCGTAGAAATAACGATATATCGTGTTATGAGCAACAATTAAAGATACTATACAAAGCACATAACTAATATTGCAGAGCAGGAACTTGAGCACACAAGTAAAAGCACAGGAGTTGAAGTTTTACTTCACAAATCCATCAACCATAGGACTCGTCTCCTGAAGGGGGCACTAGTGAAGTGGGAGAAATATAGATCCTCAGGAATAGCTCTGTTGTCTCTGAATTTGCGAAACGCGCTGTTCCTGGTATAATTAATTAGTGGAAACATCTACTCTGGAGAGAAAAGGAATAGTTTGATTACTATACAGTTTCTTGTTACCTGATAAAATTTGAAAACGTTTCCTGAATTTGAGTCTAGAATTGACTATATTTTCATGAGATATGCTTTTTATTCTGCGGAAATCACTGATTGAACTGAAAAGTTTGATAAAACCAATTTCTCGGCTTGGTAGTACAGGATTTGCAAATCGTAGCACAGGATATTAATTTGAAAACTATTTTGTGCAAAAGAATTATTTCTCGAGATATAATGGAAAAACTACTTTCGCGACAAATTGCAATTAGCGGCTCTTACGTGATCATTAAAAACACTAACTATTAACCATGAAAACTAACTGACCAAATTCCCACCATAGGGATGGCCGGTAGGCCGTCCCGGTTGCCGGGCACTCGAGTTTAACGCAAATTACGAATTTTTTTTGAGTACTGTAAATAGACAATTCGGATAAGTTAGGTTATGTCTGGTTGGCTAAGGTGTATTTTTCGGGGTAAAAAAGTAACTTAATTGGAAAATCCATCATACAGTATATTCATGTGTAGCATGAAAACATGTGAAATAAAATAACAAATGTTTAAATATAAAGATTTTAACAAAAGGTGTTTTTTTTTTTTTTTCATTATCAGATAAAAAGTTAGTTTTTCTATGTTCGATATAAAACGAGTTTTCCACAGTTAAATTCAACCTTCTTAAGTGATTTAAATTCATATTTCACCACTTTTCTTACGAATAATAATATTTTCAGAAGTGGCAAGAAAGAGAATTCTAAGTGTGAAATTTAACTGACAGGGGTTTACAGGCAATGCAACCCCCTTCCAAAGTAAACCTTTACGATTGATTGAAAGGAAATTAATCGATTAGAAGAAAAATGAAAACATCAAGAGATCTATCCTTGCAGGTATGTTGTAATTGGTCTACAGGAAGTGTGTCTTGAGAGCCCGTTATCCTGTGTTAATTAGGTCTTAGATTTCGTATCGCAGGTTTAAATGCGACATGAGACACACACCGGGGAAGGAGTAAATTAAAGAAGTATTATCAACAATCAGAAATCGTACAAGCACTCACTGATTCATTAGTGTAGGCAGTAATTGCTGTTGCAGCCAATGTAAGTAAGATATTATCTGCTGGCGGCCGGCCCACTCGCTCGTTAAGACCTGCAGTGGAGGAGGAAAGTCTTCGAGACTACTTTCCTGCTAAATCTAAAGTCGATCTGATAGTTTTACAGTTTCGATAACTATTTACGAGGTCTTACGCATTTTTTTTTTTTTTTTTTTTATTTTTTTTTTAGGGCCTTCCTTGCAAAATATAAACTACTAAATGATTTTGAATATTCATTAATATGACACCGATCGTCAAGATATGAGTAGCGAATGAGTGTAGATGAACGAGTGTAGATATTGTTACTATTTAAGGCCGACTGTTCCTCAAAAAGACCTATTTATTAAAAGCCCAATAGCCTGGGCAACTAAGGGACCTACATATTTATGTGGAATCCGAGCAACGTAATGTTGGTTTGGTTTTCAGCTAACTGACATGCTTCCACAGCACACTTCCTATTGTGACAGTCGCACCATTCACGACACACAGTCCAGGGTAGACTAGCTTCACACGTAACCAGCTACGCTAACTTCCTCATGTGACAACTATACCATTCACTATATACAGTCCAGGGTATATAAGTACACTTGCACTCAGCCACACTCACTTCATTTTGTGACAAGCATACAATTCACTACATTCAGTCCAGGGTATACAAGCTTCACACGCACGCAGCCACACACACCCTTCCTCTTGTGACAACCATGCCATTTACGACACCATTTACTACATACAGTTCAGGGTAGACCATCTTCACACGCACGCAGCCACACACACTTTCTCTTGTGACAGCCATGCCATCATGACACACAGTCCAGGGTATACAAGCTTCTCACGCACGCAGCCACGCACACTTCCTCTTGTGACAGTCGTGCCATTCGCTAAGCTAATGGTTTATGACGTGAGGAAGACCGTTCTTTGTTGTGGACACGGACGGGAAAGCGTTAACTAACACGGAAGTATTATTAGGCATTGTATTCAGCTGGAAATGACGGTTAGTAAGACGTGCCGGAGCTGGAGATGGAACGAAAATACTCTTTGTGACTAAGCACATATTTACTCTTGGTATATCTGGGAAGCCTTCTTATCCATCTCAGGAAAAACAAGACACGGCTTCTGTTTCGTCCGGCTGTATTTTATCATCTTGTGAGTAACATATTAATCAACAAATACATTATTTTGAAAAAAATCAATTAATATATATATACTGTAGTCTATATAAAATAGATATTAAACAACACATACAATAGATTAAGTTATAAGAACACAATATGTTTTTATTGAATGAAACGTATCAGTTATTTATTTATTTATTTTTTTTTTTATTAGTACATTCTCTTTTTTTATAAATTCTATTTAGCACGTACTAGTGAATATACACCTATTCATTGCATGTACAGTTCTGCAGTATTTACGAAACAAACTAGATACTTAATCAATAACTAAATAAATTATTATAAAGTCAGTATCAGAGACACCACTGAGGATTCCACAACACAGCATGGGCAAAACGTCTGGACATAGTGTAGATAGCACCTTGACGCAGCTGTCACCGGAAAATATACAGTCTAGTTATGACACCGCTTAAGCCTAAGTTCTAAGATTAAATTATTACAAAATTTAGCGAAACGCTTTATTACTTACAAATAGATAACTCATGTAATAAGAATATTCGTGTCAGTAATTTGGTTAGTTAGTGAGGTCTGCTACTACAGCTGGTTTTGTACCGGGTCTTGGACCGGTACAGTTTTTTCGTCGTAGTCTGCCGGGCTGCCTGAGATTCGCTTGTGCCCGGCGTTTCGCGTACTTTGGTGGCCGTTGGCTTCGATCCGTTTCGTTCCTGGTTCCAGCCTCGGTCAGGTGGTCCTGTCTGTTCAGTTTCTTTGCTGCCGATCAACTTGACTATGCGTGGCTGAGAGACACTAAAACTCCAGGGTCCTTGAGTGGGACATTCAGCCCTCGGCCTGCCGTCCGGGGATTGTCTACCATCCACACTGCCAGCCTGGCCTGAGGACCATGTATAGAGGCCATTGGTGACCCTGCTGCCCCACCTACATCTTTGGGTATGAGTCTTCTGTCCTCAGGTCAGTGCTTTCCTTGTCGTTTTCCCGGCGGCTGAGCTGGGGGTGGTTACCTATTTGAAGTAAATAAAAACCAGAGAAAAAAAAAAGCAAAATACATCAAAGGGAAAGTGTAAGGAAAAAAATTGTGATGAACAATGGATTATTAGGCCTAGGCCTAGGAACTGGCCATGAACTTGTACAGTGTTGGCAGGAAACACAGCCATGGGGTTTCAATTTTTTTATTTTTTTTTTTTTTTTTAATCGAAAAGAAGGGGTTTTAAAATATAAAAAAATTTGTGTTAATATTTATTATTGTTGTTAATCTTTAGTTTATTTTATTGTTATAGTTATTCAAATTTTTATATTTTGTTAGGCCCTACTGTTAAACTATAGTATTATTTATTTATATGTTTAGGCCTAGTTATTGTTATTTATTTTGTTTGTTAAGTGTATTAGGGGTGCTTGGAAGTGAATTTTTACTCGAACGGTACCGTGTTATATTTTCTTTTTAAATTGTTTAATTTTTCAACTCACCAAAAGGGGATTATGATGCTTTTGCTTAACTTTTAATTCGGAGCTGCCCAGGGATTCCGGCTTACTCCCTGGCCCGGTGGAATCAAGGGATGTGTGGGCTGAATTGCCGGTTTAAGTGTTGTGATCCAAAAGTTTTCTAAATTTTCACTTTTATTTGGGGCTTAATATTTGGCTTACGTTTTGGGGTGTCAGGCTAAACTGCAGATAAGCCATGTAGTTGTTAATTTGGTAATTTTGGTATTTGTTGAGTTTGTTGTTTTGTAGCTTTGTGTATTATCTTGTTAAGTTTAGGGTTTGTTATTATTGATTTAAGTGCGAATTAATATTGTGGCCTTCTGCCGTTTTGATTAATTAATTTTTCTGGCTTTCATGATAATAAATTTCAGTTTTGCTCAGCTGCCGAGTGTTATTTTGACCCTCCAACTGTCACCCGTGATCCCATCGCTCGACTTGTTTTGAGCCATCCCCCGGTTGGCACGCTTACCAGCTTTGGTGGGGGGGATGGGTCTCAGTTTACACTGCATGGCATTTACATGGGACTACATAGTGCTCCCAATTGGACTACAAATAACTGATAAGCTGAGACACAACATTTAAAATTGGATAAGAAATTGATTTGCATGCTTATAAAATCAATAGTAAAACTGTACACGTCAATTTATGTTTACTTAATGAGGACAAAAACCAGATTAAGAATAAATAAAGAAATTAGTTTTTAAATTTGTAGTCTTGCATATAAATTGATCTCACATAGCTGTCAATCCACATGGTTTCATTTTATGTCATATAATATGTAATAAATTAACGATACAACTTATTTTAAGTGTTCTCATCGACAGTTGATGCAGATTAAACTGGTGGTTATGATAACTTTAACATTCTCTCTATGTATAATAATCAAACTTACGTATATATGAGTAGACAAAATTTGAAAAGTAAGAATTTATTCACTTGAACATTTAGCTCCTAATATTATAAACGTGAACAGGGCATCTTAGACACATCCCCTAGTTCTAAAATCATTTATCGAAAGTTATTTTGAAAAGAAGTTGAGGTCATCCGTAGCTTTTGTTGATCTTCCGCGGCTTAATACACTGCCATTGTAGGTGTATGGGAGGGTGGGTAAGTCAATACAACTGTACGTGTATGGGTGGGCGGGTGTGTCAATACCACATTATGTGTATGGGGAGGTGGTTACCGTTTGGATCTATATTCATATGGAGCTAAGGTTTGTTTTTAAAGCTATACAGCTTCCTTGTCTGTCCATTTCTCTTGTGACTTTTGGAGTCAATAAATAATGCCAAGCTAATAGAAGTGTATCACGGTCATGAAGAAATCTCCTTTAGACAGCTGAAGGATGGTCTATACTTGATCCAATTTTAATCAACGTGTGTACCACTGACATCCCAATCACAAAGTCTAGGTAATTTATAAATCCAATCCCATCACAAATCGAAGTGGCCTATTTCCACCTAATTAACCAACTAGTTAATCGAAAATTTAACATCTTTCTAAATTGTGTAAAACTTTACCTCAGCGATCACACACACACGATCTTACAGTACCTGGCAGTGACGTAAGATCGATCACTAATCTCAGGTAGCTAAACGGTGGCTAAAATTTAAACCTGTGCAAATTTTCTACAGAAGAAATTCTACAATGCTGAAAGAACGTGTCGAAGCAACACACACGTCTGCGTATACCTGCTTTGTCACTGGTTTATTCAACTGCTGAATACAGTGGCTAAATAGTGCACACATTAAAGCGATGATGCCCAACTTAATAAGGTCATGAGATATATAGTGATACTCACATGGCAGCTTCACATCCTTAGATTCTGATTCTGTTAAATACGCAGAGGTAAGCCACACTACTTCAATTCAACAAATTCAACAAGATCTTGAATACCCCGCACCTCTTTATTACCTCTTACAAATGATCTCTCGCTTAAAAATCTCGAAACACACCTCTACGTACTGGTTTCCAGTTGAGCAGATCAAATTCCCCATTCAAAAAACCCACTACTAGCTGGGTCGTATCATGGAAAGGTTTTAATGGACGAAATAAGTTCCTTACTAACAAACCGTCACTACCTGTAGGTGAGACGAACCTCCCTCGAAGTGAATGGAAACTGTTCAATCGTTTCCTAGCTTGCGGGGCAGATGTAACTGCTGAAAACATAAATAGGGATTTACAAAAAATTAGTTTTACATCTATATTCTGTTTATTAAAATGTATTTTTTTTCAATCAGGATGTCCATACCCAAGCTACTGTCAAAAGTATTTCAGTATGTGGCTTCCAAGTTCTCATAATCATTCAAGTAACTTCCAAACTTGCAAAGAGTATAGTTCTAAGAAATCTAGTGACCCTCCGTAGAACATGTGTTAGTTTGCCTTCTAATGGGTATGGCTTTCCTTCGGCCCCAAGCTACTGTCTAAAGTCTGTCGATGTATGTATGTGTGATAAAGATCTCATATTCTTTCAAATGGCTTCCATACTTGGGAAAATTACAGTTTTAAGGACTTAATATTTGCTCATGACACTGTCAGTCTGTACTTTAAAGAAGTGGCATTGACTCCAGAGTGCTATCAGGGTTCCAGTTCCAGTCAGGACTAGGGGAGGGCCACCACACGTGTTTCCCTCGACCTCGAATGGCGCTAATTACTTCCCTCATTAATCTTAGACCCCTCATTTAGGGGTCAGATTCAGTCAGCGCTTTACCATACCTATTAGAAGGATAACTAACACATGTTCCAATCTAAGGATGGTTACTAGATTTATTTACAGCTCACCTGGGTTCTCTGTCTCAAATCAGCTATTTAACGATGGATGTGCGCTTTGTTGAGTTTAATACAATACAGACTGGTAGAAAATGATTGGAGTTGTCCAAGGATTCAAGTGATTTAGGGAACAAAAACAACGTTACAGACGTCAGTCTTCAGATGTTATATACTATCTAGATCTAAATTTACAACTACACTTGCCGGCGTGGTGGCTCAGTGGCTAAGGCTTCGAACTGCAGAGGGCAAGGTCTAAGGTTCGAATTAACACTGAGCCAACGGTCGATACTTCACTCGTTGAATAAAGTTGAAGCACAGGCCTGTAGGCCCATGTCAGCTGGCGAGTGAAGTTAAAAAAATAAATAATAACTAGTTTGATTGCTTTTTCTTAAACCCATAATAATTTGAGGAAACCCTAAAAACTACATTCTTATAGACTACAATTGACTGCTAAGAAATTAACTTGTTCTCAAAAACCATCACACATTACACTATTACAACAAATTATAAAAGACAATATGAATTACAACAGAAATAAAAATATGAAATTGTTCAACAATACACAGAGCAGGTTATTAAATAAAATATATTTTCTATATATCCAAACAGTGTTTCATATTCCAACTCCACCGAACGAGGGACAATGACTCACCACGAACGTCAAAGTCGAACTGTGAATGTTCTACCGATCAGGAATTAAATGATTATTAACATATCTCGTCTGTTCTGGCATTTACATACACACTAAAAGTTAGATTGTAACAAGAAACAAAGTTCGTTGATATATAAATTTTAATTTAGCTGTTGTAAAGTTTCATAACTTTTAATGGATATAAGACTATAATTATATTCCTAATACTCTTCAAGTAAGGAAGGCAAGCGTACTGATTGAATAACTTCCAAAACTATTAGAATTGTATTTAAATTGAATATTATAAACTGCGGAAGAAAATATTCACCTTGTTTATTACTAGGCTTGATAAGAAATGACGGAACTATTCAATATCTACACTGGATGATATAGCTACTCTGTATTGTGAGAATTAGGTGTTGTTTTTGTTCTTAGTTCAGCAGATTTTAATCAATTATGTCGTATCCACAAGATTTCACTGTATTTTTTCCAAGAAGTAAGTTCAAATATTTGTAAATATATAACAACAATCACGTCTCGTTCATAGATGAAACACAATTATGGTTGGTACGATAATTCATAAACATCTGACATAAGTTGGGTTTAATCTAAAATTATATAATATCTATCTTTAAACAGATAAGATAAATATATAGTATATCTTTCTACGATAAAACAAATATGGTTATTTTAATGCATTTAAGAAGAATGGTTGTTGTTTTCCTTCAAATTCTTACCAGGCCTGATTTAACGAAGTAAAAATTTTACCTAAATATTATTATAGTACATTGTATAAATAATATAATATATTTACTATTCCTTGACATCTATTAAATATGGCGTGTATGTTAAGATAAACACTTTAAGTTCCTCAAAAAGTTTTTATTTTAAAATTAAAGAATTTTGATGAACAAAATACGGATGTTTACTTGCTTACGTTATATCCAAAAATTGTATCCTGTAAGTCCACCAAACGTGTTTTCATTTGCTACAGGGATCAAGGGTAGAATTATTCCAATTCTCTTTGACTACTAGATAAAAAATTGCTAATTTATTGCTATTTTTATATTACTATTATTAGAAATTTACAATGGCACTTTATCGATTTTATTTTTAATTTCATACATAATACAGTTTAAAGAAATATAATATTTACCAGCTCACCCATTTTGTACGATGGAATTGTCTATCATCAATGTTACATAGTCTATTAAATAACACAGACGACTGACAGCACACCACCTACACCGAACACGTTTTACAGGCATTGGCCCACCCACCCAAAGAACACAAACTACATTATTCCAACAGTAATATTGACCCACCCACCCGGAAATAAACGTAGTGTAATTGACCCACCCTCCCATTTACTTACGTACAGTGTTATTGATCCACCCACCACCCAATATATGTTTGGTGGTATTGTAATATAAAACGGATGACTTAAGTATTTAACTTGGATAGAATTATTAAGTAATGCAAACAGTACTGCCCTTGTTCTTTAGTTCTCCAAGGTGTGTAGAACTGAAATTGATGGTCGAGACTAGTCCTCAATAAAATAACTATTTTTATCTTTGCAATATCCATAAACTATCTAAATATGTAAACTGTGTATACATTGTTCTGTGTATATAGTTGTGTATACTTTGTATTTAGTTCAAAGTCAGAAACTAGAATCCATTCTAAAATTTTTCAATTTGTGAAAAAAAGTGTATTTTAGTATTTAAATTTAGTTTATTTTTACGAATAAAACCACCCTAATGCTAAAACTTAGTTATCTTAGAAAATCACAGTATTTTTGCATTATATGTATTTAGGAAACTATTGAACTTGGGAAGAAAACTTGAACTGACGAAAATTTCCAATGACTAATACACATATATTTTTAATGAATTAATATCACCATAAGTTTCTAGGGCAATTCCACTAAGTCCTGACCCAAACGCATATCAGGTACTGAATTTTTTAGATCAGGGCTGCAGCATACAAGAATTTCAGCACTGTAAACATTCTTACAAGTGATGTTAAGCCCCACACAATACGAATACAAAACTATTCTGAATTATCGATATGAATTAAAATACATAAATGTTGAAACAAAAGCTTATACTAGATTAGTTAAAATTGAATTGTAAATAATGCATTCTAAACTACGGAAAAGATTTGAAATTGCTTTTTATAGACTAGATAAGAAACTATAGAACTTTATCATTATCTATACTAGGCTAATAATTTAGCTGACTTTGTCTTGTAGGAATGTTATTTTATTTTTTGATTAGTACATTAGAGGTAGATATTTCCTAAAACTTAAGCAAATATGTCGTTTCCAGACTTCTCTGTATATTTTCCAAAAAGTAAGTTAAATTCATATTAAATAAATTATAAACATCATATAATCTTTATACACAACTCTTATTTTAGGTTTTTACATATTTTATATAGTTAGTGTGCTTGTAATAAAGTCACTTTTGATTTCAGAAGAAAATACGATATTGTAAAAATAAAAGTTATACAAGGTGAAAATAATAAATAAGTAAATGAAGTATAGTTCTTGATTTTGTTCTAAACAAACTGCAATTTCAATAAATTTGTTTTATTTTTCAAAGGGGATATGGAAGTTGTTTTTAATTGTGCCTCGTCTTGAAAACAAAAAATTCTAAATTATTCAAAGTTAAAACCCAACGTTTTCCTTGACCTAGTAAAATCAATAACTATAATAGCAAGTTTGATTTTTGTAAATTTTGCAATGTTTTAGACAGGCTTCGTTCATTCCAATGAATATTAGTTTATGTTTTAAAAATAAACATGATTTTATATCAAACTTGTAACCACCTCAAGTGTACTAAGTAAAACTAAAGTATGAACGGTCATCAACTTTTTGGATGTCTCAGATTTTTTTTTTTTTTAGCATTTACAGAACTACTGTTAGTAGTTTAGTAAAATAAAGGCGCTATAATACGATTACTAATATTTTCTTAGATTTCTGAAGTTCACAAAATGCAGTAAGAAATAAAATAGATTATTTACAAGCTTTCCTAAAATGTTACAGTTAACAATCGTTCACTGACTTGACTTCAGAGCTTTCTTACAGCAAATGCTGCAACTACGAGGAGATAGGGAACTCTACACTCGATGGCTTAACGATATAAACCAGCCGTAAACATAGCATTGACTTTACGTCTTGCTTTGTTGACACATTTCAGCATCTATTTTATAACTTACATGTTTCATATTGTTAGTTTTCTGTTTAAGTAAACATATTATGATTGCTTTATTTATTTATTGTTATTGTATTATTGTTTGAACAAGTGATTATTGTGTGTCGTATGTCAAACGCAGTGCTCTTGGCAAAACCGCGTATCAGAGCTTTACTAATATACCACTAAGAGCACTCATGTCAAGTTGGGACATTTATGTTAAGCATAATGGCCATAATATCGGTCTTTTTTTTAGAATTTTACAATTTATGAAGAGCTGTAGTGTACGGTTAGAACAATGGACACGAATCTTTGCACTATCCAGTATGTTTCTTAACACGCGCACAAACACTAAGCATTCAGTACAAATTGAAATAATGAGACATGTATTTTAGTTCTACATTGTATTTACTGTTATTAAAACCACCTTCTTTTTATGGCGTGGTTGCTAGTGACAGTCATAATATCAATGATACATTGAGTATTAAATCTGTTTTATTTTTTAGCCGGTATAAATTGTCTGTATATTTTTAGAGGACTGCGTAGTTCATCCAAAAGAGCCTCTGATAAAGCTAGTGACACGTGACCAATGGGGAGCTTTGCCAGCCAAGAGCACTGAGCCCATGACACTACCAGCAACATACGTTCGCTACACCTACACGGCGACACCTGAGACCACCGATCCTGCAGTGAACGTTGAAACCCTCAAGCGACTTCAAAAAACCCACATGGAGAACCTAGGCCTACCGGATATACAATATAAGTATGTTAAAATACTGTGTTGCATGGTCATCCTGGGTTTCGGATGTATGTTGAGTGCTGTTTAAATTCATTTGCATAGTTCAATACATGTTTTTAAGTTAGCATGTTGAATTTTGTCGTTAATAATTTCAAATTTAAAGTGTTTTGTAGGATTGAAAAAGGAATTGTAAATATTTTTTTTAATTCTCATATATTCCAATAAAATGATTATATTCTGTGAGGCCTTTCGCCTACAATGTAGGCATCTTCAGACATGAGGCTTGTTCACGTCATATAATTTTTTTAATAGAAATGAATTAACCTATTATATGTTATCCAGTATCCTTTGGAAAATTAATCCAATGTTTCTGAGTTATAAATCGAATATTTTATTTTTACAGTAACCAAGTTTTGAACAAACGTGTACTTATATTTTTATAAATATCCTCATTATAATTAATTGGGCTTGTAAACGGATTTAAGTTTTTGTGCTGAAGTTGATAAACAAAACATAAGAAGAGCGTTCTACTTAATATGGTTGTGATAATTTTATGAATACAGAACTCGTACAGATTAAAAAGCAGTGTGAAAGTTTAAAAGGAAATGCACAACTGTCTGTCTGTAAAAGTATATTTTGTTCTTGTTAGTTTTCTTATTGGAGGAGATGGAACTGTGTATGAGGGAAGGGGTTGGAACAACGACAGTTGGAAGCCGGAACACCACAGAGAGCTACACGGCAAGTGCTTCGATGTCGCCTACATGGGGGAATACACGGACGAAGGTCAGTAATAACAGAGTTTATGTTTATTTGGTATTCTTGCAGTTTCTGAACACTTCGCAAACCGTAACTTATCACCAGTGGGTAGAATCAGGTCCACATTTATTGGAAAATAATTTTACTTCTACGGAATTTTCGTTTTGTACTAAAAAAATTCGAAAAATCCAACTTATTTAAAATGTTATTTTTTAGGTCTTATCTACGTTATTTTGTGTTATTTTTTCTAAAATTTCTTTCCATTTGATGTAGTGTATTGTGCTAAATCCGAATTCGAAAACTATTTAGGCCTATGACAAGTATTTCTCGAGATATCATGGAAAAACTACTTTCCCGGCAATTCAACTACGGTGTCCAGCTACGCCATAATAATAAGAGCTATAACTAACCACAAAAGACTAGTTTTCTTATCGAAATGACGGCAGGCAGGCCATCCTGGAGGCCAGGCGTCCGATTTTAATAACATTACGATTTTGTTTTGTATACACACTATTAGGATAAGTTATGCTTGGTTAGGTGAGTAGGAAAGTGTATTTTTCACGCCTAAAAATGTAATTTTATTACACAACTAAAGATGTATTTGTGTATAGCATAAAAAACATTGTATAAAAATATTTTTAAAATACTGTTTTTATTGTTGTTTTTCTTCGATTGTTGGGTAAAAACATAAGTTTTCCGTGGTTGAAATCAATATTCTCAATGTATCTATAAACTCAAATGTCACACATTTTTCAAATAAATCATATTTTCAGAAGTATTCAGAAAGTGCGTAGTTACCATTTCATTTATTTAATGTCCGACTTGACTTCAGAGCGT
This sequence comes from Stictocephala bisonia, assembly GCA_035578905.1. NCBI lineage: Eukaryota > Metazoa > Arthropoda > Insecta > Hemiptera > Membracidae > Stictocephala > Stictocephala bisonia. The sequence continues at coordinate 6,514,967 of JAQJVL010000009.1, read as the reverse complement.
TCTTACAGCAAATGCTGGAGCTAGGAGGAGCTCGGGTATGCTACGGCCAATGATGTGACGATGTGAGCCAGCTGCAACCAACACTACTTCAGATTGCTTTATGTTGAGCATTGTTGCAACGTTTCGGTTCTCAAAATTCACCTGTTTTATATTGTGCATTTATATGATGATCGTAAACTTTCTTACTGAGTGTATTGTTCAGCATTTTATACGTTTGATTCCCAACGTATATTAAATAATGTTCTATTTTATTAATGTTTAAGTCATTAAACATCTTTACGTGGATATCTGGCTCAACAGGTAATTATTGTTTGTTGAATGTCAAACACTTTTCCAAAACTGCGTGTCAGAGCAAATCCCATTAACAGTGCTCATGTTAATAGGTGGGAAATTCGTTATGCTCCAAGTAGCAGAGTGTGTCACTCTGAAGATGAGTGCTGCAATGTACTCGAAACGTCGGTAATAAGTACATAGGTACGTATCAAATAGGCACGGTTCAACCTGGATTATGATAATGTAAATAGCTTTAATACTGACTGAGGAAGTATCTCACTATAAATATATGACTTTATACGTTTTTACTTTCTCCCATATGCGTTAGCATAAAAAAAATTATTGTGTTTGTCCTAAAGCAAATTTTACAATTTGGTCTAAAAATCCATTGCAGGGTCCCCTGAACCCAAAAATTGTTTTTTTTTTTTTTTTTTTTTTTTTTTTTATCTTTTGGGTGTCTGCCGTATGTAACTTACGTCTGTCTGTGTGCATGTGCACTTCGCTGGAGACCAAATGGATGGATCAATTATTATGAAATTTGGTATGAAAGTATATTTAGCCAATATCTTCAGACCAATTTCTTCACTTTTTGTTTTATTTTTATTGGAAAAAACTTCCAAAAATGTAAATATTTCAAAAACTTCTTTAACAATTTTAATTAAATTTTCAGGAAAGATGTGAATTATAATCCAAAATATTTTAGTGAAAACCGCATGTCTCTAACTTGACTATTTTTCAGTTATGGAAAAAAACATATTTAGGAATCAAACTGGTAATTTTCAAAGTTTTATTTTTTTCAATATGGGGGAAAGTTTGTAACAATTCTTTGGAATCATTTATTTTTCTATAAATCAGATGTAGATACTGACTAGTAATAGCCAGAATATCTTTTTGTGACACCCTGTGAGCTAAGGCTGCTCTCTACCATATAGAAATCAACAGCGTAAAATTATGTAATATTTTCCACTAATAATAAGATTATTGTTTCAGGCAACGAGCCAAATTGGGAAATGATGAAGGCAGGTCAAAACTTCCTAAAACATGCAGTAGAAGAGAAATATCTCGACCGACCATTCAAAGTTGTTCAAATGAGGGAGTAAGTTTCCTAAGAGCTAGTTTTGGCTCAATTGATATATTTAAGATTTGAAGAACAAAGTAAGTGATGTTTGGTTGTGATGTATGTTTAAGAAAATATACTTTATGATTTTATAAAGTGTGTTACTGAAATATTTAGTGTTTTGTACTGCCGTTTTTTCGTCTATAACTAAATAAAATACTTTGTGTAAAATATGTTTTTTTTTATATAAACAAAGGTATTTTGCAGGAAGGAATGTTAATTTTTATTGAATTGGGGTGATCCTATGATATTTAAAGGACTGTGATTCAATAATCCTAAAAAGTGTTTTTTTTTTATTAATTTAAATCTAAAACGAAAATAGAGGTTATTCAAGGTGTTATACTAACTTTAGACATATTTGTGGAAGTTTCATATTTATAAATTCTACAAGTTACAAACTAAAAATAATATACTGTATTACTTAAAGAAAAAAAATCATCCAACATTTTTATATTTTCTTGTAAGAATGTAGGTTTGCACAAAATAAATTACATATATGTACTCATTATAAGTATAATCTTCTCAAAATACAAACGTAGCCTATGTGACTTTAAACTTAATTACTAAGTTCAAATAAGTAAATATTATTACTTTTAACTTTGGTCACAACAAAATATGTTCAGCACTCATTGTAAAAGTTGGTACTTATTTCTAACAGTTTTCAAATTTGCATTTTAATATTTTACTTCAAAAAATTTATTTGAAACTAAACTTAGTTTTTAAATACTTTATTTAATTTTTCCTTTCTACAATTGCTATCGTAAATGTAATTTTTAATGATTCCATTATGATGAATATCAGTAAACTATTAGTAAATACACGAAGACCTAAAACCAGAAATGTACATTACTACATTTGATGAGCGAAGGCACTTTTATAATGATAATAATGAAATTAATAATTATTTTAGAAAATCTAAGTATGACCTTTTAATGAATGTTATTAAACTTATATTAGTTTAAACTTATATGAAATTTGGGTAGTAGGAAAAGTCTGTGGTTTTTAATGCCACTTTTCTGGCATCTGATTGGTCAAGAGCTGGTCCATTATGACTTTTTCATGATGGCAGCGGTCACGTGACTCAGCCCTACCAACCCTCTAAGAATTTTTCCTCCCAAAATTTACCTCCAAATGTCTTTCTACCCCAATTTCCCTATTTTTTATTACAACAAATGCATTAATTTATAAATATACACTATAACAAATGTGGATGTTGCAGCGCACTTGGTGGCAAAACGTTTAAGTATTAAAAACTGAAATTTAAACAGTGTCTTTGTGGCCTAATAGTTAGCGTACTCGACTGTGGAATTAAAGTTGTTTGAAATTGTCTAATGCTAGTTATGTTATCTATAATAAATATAAAACCCAAATACCATTGAATGATTGTAGTTTCTAAATACAAGTTAGGCTTTTAATGATCGAAATGTTCACAAAATACACTTTGTAAACATATATGCGTACTAAAAAAGAAGTTTGAAATAATTTTTCTCAGAGCGCTAAAATAAGATAGTTAATAAATATCCTGATACCAGCCAATCAGATCTTTTGTTACCATTAACAATTTGAATGATATAGTTTAAGAAGATGCAACCTGACATTAGAGGTTAATTTAAACTATGTAAGCATTCAATATAAAAAGAAAAACATAATTACGAATTTTTAAATTTTGTTTTTGGTAATGTTATATTCTTTTCCAACGCTTTCATTTTTCAGTTTTGGGTTTTACTTTATTGAGGTTTGAAATTAGAGGTCTATTAAGATTACAATCTGACTAACTGGGATATAGAGTGACTGTGTCCTAGTGCCTTATCATGTCAGTGAGTGCCTTATCGGTCAGTGAGTGAAGATAATGTCCACCACCAGGCTTACCTAATAAATTACCATCGGGAGTCGTATATGTCCGATGGGTGGGCACTGGGAGTTGTGTATGTCCGATGGGAAGGTGAGTAGTCACTGCGAGTCGTGTGTGTCCGATGAGAGGGTGGGTGGGCACTGCGAGTCTTGTCTGACCGATTGGAGGGTGGGTGGGCACTGCGAATCGTGTGTGGCCGTTCGGAGGGTGGTTAGGCACTGAGAGTCGTGTGTTGAGTTGACCATGACCCGATGTTCCCCCCTCTCACTCCTCTAGGCACTCTTTTCTTCAATGACTCCCTCCCACCCACAAGCCACACCACAAGGGAAGATATGTACTGTGTAATGATAGCCCTATTAATAATTTTAACTACAGTGTGGTTAACTTATTAATATTATTAATTAACATGGGGTTAATATGTCGGCACTAGTGACACAGTGATGCAATATAGCTATCTGGGGAAAAATGTAGTGTATATTGTAGGCTATAGGTTCTATGCTCGGTCATCTTAACACCGACTTGACGTCTACTCAAAGGTTGCCATCGACGTGGACTTTACTCGAGAAGTATATGGTGTCCGTGTTGGATGGTAGTCATGGTCTGTAAGTTGAAGTCTGATTATCATACACGTCAATCAGCTGAACATTAAAATAATACTACGTGGTTTGGATTTTATGTAAAGCTGTTAGTCTCTCAGTGGCCTCGGTTATTTGTCTATTAATAAATAGTCCTTTCCGAGTCAAGTTGAACTCAGTTAGTAACTAGACTACACAAGTAGACTGATCATACTGTAATCAAATAATCCTTCATATTCGCCTTTTAAAATACGCACAACGCTGTGTTGGCGTCTCTTATCTGAGGATATAAATTGTATCTTAACAGAATCTGTATTATTTATATCGTTATGTACATTGTTATTGCCAACGCATATATTTCTCGTTACGTTTACATATTCTATCGTTGTTGTTATTTTCATATAGTTATTTATTCATTGTTGTTACTTGTACATACATATATTTCGTTAATTATCCACAAATTAATTGTTGTATTTTCGTATTTTGCTAAATATTTATATTTACAATTGTTACGTCGTCAAGTTTGTACATAATTATTATTTCTGTAGCTGCTCACTAATTTTTCTGTACTGTATTATGACATCTTCTCATAGACTCTATTGTCAACATTGTTGGCCATCTTGATATATGTATTCTAAAGATTGTAAAATGGTGTATGCCGTTGGTTAGTAAAATAAAAATAAAAAAAAATAAAAATAAAAATCTGAAACTAATTTTTAGATTCATACCTAATTTTTTGATTCAATATAAACTGCTTAACAAACATTTTCTTTTCTTTATGGTCAAACAAGCCATTTAGATATATACCAAGAAACCACAGTTCAATTAAGTTATTAAAACTAATTAATTAAACATTATTTTCGATATCTTTCGATTGTAAATACTTGGTTTCTCAGCATTCTGCATTTATTATTGGAGTTTCCTTAATTATTGCACACAAAGATGGTTGAAAGAGTGTTTAGAGAGAGGTCATACCAAAACTTTAAACAAGCTTTACTTGCTAAATTTGTTCCACCTGTTTTACTGAACAAAGAAAATATAATAAGCCTTGTTTGATCAATATTTGTACCTTAACATTTTGGTTTTCTAAAAGACCGCACTGGTTTGAAACTTCTAAATTCTCTCTTGTAGGCACTTTATTTATTTTTTTAAGCTTGCAAATGCCATTTTTCTTGATATAAAAGGTAACAGATTCCTTGTTGTAACTCATTTTGTAGTAATAAAACATAGGCTATAACATTCAAGAATTTTTCATTTTCCCATTTTTCACTGTGTAAATGTAATGTAAAAGAAAACTTCAATTGCTTTCTCCTGCAAGTTTGAAAATCCGTGTTTTATTATACACATGTTGATATAAATAGAAAACCATTTGAGCTTCAGAGTGCAACTTTTACTGTATATTCTATGATTGTTATATTTAGTATTTAGGTAGAATCATTTGGGTTTCACAGAAATATATTTTTAAATATATACGTAGTAAAAAATAAAGAAACGTTTATGTCATTTAAAGTTAGGTAATTTATGCAGAAACAACAAAGCGTATCTTTATGGAAAATACTTTTTCTTCAGTTGAAGAATTCTTTCAAAGCCCTGGGACAATCAGTAAACACCCTATCATGCAATTCTGGTGTCAAGTGTGTGAATGTGTGATGCATGTGCAAAATGTATGTATGAATATGTCCGATTGAGTGTTTTAGGCTAGACTAAATTTTGACTTTTGCAACACAATTGTTATTTGTATTATGCAATAAAGAATTAATTATTATAGATCTACCTAAATATTTAGAAGATAATCTTTACTTTAAATAAAATAAAAATAAAATAAAACAAGTCCATATAGTAGTTGTTTAGTAGTATGAAATAAAAAATAACTCTGTGACATATTTGAAAAAGGGGTTATTTAATGTTTACTTATCAGAAAAAAACACCAGTACTTTATTTCTTTGTACTATTCTATACCTAAAAAAATAATAACTTGAGGTACACAAAAAAATTCCTGTCTCAGTATAGTCTCCTCTTAACTGCACGAAATTATTCCTTCAGGAAAAACTAAATCCTAAACACACAAAAATTACTATAAGTTACACACTACATAGGAACGCTTATATTAATGGCATGCTTGTTAGGTTAATTTTTTTCTAAGTTTGAATTTGCTTGTCTCACCAGATCTTATTATCATAATATCAGTGAAAAGAATACTGTTGTAAGCAATTTTCATTTTAAAACAAATATATCACAATAGTTCCACAAGCTGTTTAAAGTTAATTTAGAACAATAATATTTGTTCATTACCGGATATTTATGTTTAATATATACTCCTGGAAATAAATAAACTTTTACAAATTGAATAGGAGTTATAAGTCTTACAAAATTAGAGGATAATCTGTCAAATATAATGAACAAAATAACAAATAAATGTAGTAAATAAAATTACATCAATTTTATATTTTTATATAAATGGACCACACCAAGAAGTTTGAATCGGCTTTGTAAGGCTAAGATTTTGTGGAAATTGTTTCATAACATTAGTGGATTTATACTGAACATTTCTTTTAAATATGATAATTTAAGGCCATCTAGTGTTTAAGTATAAAAATCCAGATTAAGATAATCTATGAATTATTTTTATTGTCCATGAATTAAATACTTTATTTGCTTTTTCGTGTTTTAAACTCCTGTTTGTGTCATTTGACATTTTATATTTTATGCCAAAATATAAAGCTATGAAAAATTTAGAAACGTCATTTATTTTTAAATATAAAAAAATTAATATATAAAAATTATCTAACCATAATGTTATCATAATCAATTAATATTATGTTTGCACAAGCAATTCTTCGTTTCACATACATACTTTAAATTAGTTTTTTTCCAGTTACTTAGTCAATTGAGAGCTCAAGATGAACCGAGGTTTCAAACTTCCGGATCACCAATATTTTTTCTATAATAGTGAGTGTAATGAGAAATACTTTGTACTACTAATCTTACTATAACGATTATTATAGATAATTATACAATTATGTATGATAATGTATTACAATTTATCATTCTGTTTTGTAAATAATGTTGGGGAAAATTTTATTTATATTATTAGTATTTTATGAAAGTTGCTTTTAAATCAAGTCACTTTGATAATATTAATACTTATATTATCTTGGTTTCTTATTAGTACATAGATAACGTTCAGACATATCTCTTTTTATAATTAATCAATAATGAACCTACAAAAGTTTGCTACAAAGTAGAAGTGATCCAATTAATTTTTTAAACATTACATTCCTGTATTTTTAAAATAAACTTTTAATAAGCCATATGTGAAACAAAATTGACGAATTTATAAAAACTTAAATAATTTTGTTTATTTGAAACTGAACAAAATCTGCAAATTAAAAAAAAAATAATAGTAGGTATAATTTATAAATTAAGAAATTACCTTATACAGATTCTAAATAGAAACGCAAAAAAACGTTTCGAACACTAGACAACAGTAATTTTAAGTTTCATTGATCATATTCTACTTAACCATTAAAAAATAACTTCTGCATTAAAAACGGTACTGTAGGCATTTTTATTAATTTTATATTATATACACTCAGTACGTAGGTGTCAAAACACTGCATCAGCTGTGTGTTTTTTTTTTTTTTTTTTATCTAGCTTAGTGCCACTACATTGCATAACATTATGGGAAACCTCCACTTGCGAATAATTATCGTGCATCCATCCCATTCCCTTGATTTTCAACCACATAAATCCTTTTTGACTACACTAATATGAGTTTAGCTGTTTTCGTTATGTGTTTACAATCTGTGAAACATCATATTTTCAACAGCTGTCTATTGTTTACTACCGAAAGTAACATTGTTTACAACCGAACATTTTCCAAGTCAACAACACCTGTTTTTATTCCGTAGTGTAGTGAAAAGTATCGTTCAAAACTCGAGTGAAGGTGTTTTGTATGTTCTCGACCATTTGAAGTGCTCGACAAGTCTCGCACTTCAAACATATGGTCTCGAACATGCAAAACCCCACTTTCCACTCTTATTATGAAATATACTATTTTAGATTAAGTTAACGTTTAGTTAGTGATAAATTTAATTAAAATTCTATGTAACCATTCAGAAGACATAAATATTTTTATAAATAAAGACAATAAATGAATTCCCTTCTTTTTGAAGCCCAACATTATATGTTTCCTGACTCTAGTTGAATATTTATAACTGGCAGAACATCTGTATGAAGTAACCCTTATGGTTTCGATGGTTATAAAAGTAAAAATGTAAGGAATGTATTAACATTGTTGAATAGTTGAATAGTGTCCTCATATATCGTAAGGGAGTTCGATCAAAAATTATTATTGAATACGATTGTAGGTCTTCTTATATAGTAATTTTTGTAGTAATAAATATTAAAAAAAAACGTTATGAAAATATGGCTACATAAAGTGGCTAGTTATTTTGCCTTCTTAGATACACAACTCATAGGGAAACTGTGTGATTAACATTTTGAGAATACAGTGGAAAAAAGACTAACCAATCTAGTGTAAATAAAAACGTATAACAATAGTATATTTCATAACAAGAGTGGAAAGTGGGGTTTTGCATGTTCGAGACCATATGTTTGAAGTGCGAGACTTGTTGAGCACTTCAATTGGTCGAGAACATACAAAACACTTTCACTTGAGTTTTGAACGATACTTTTCACTACACTACGGAATAAAAACAGGTGTTGTTGACTGTGGAAAATTTTCGGTTGTAAACAATGTTACTTTCGGTAGTAAACAATAGACAGCTGTTGAAAATATGATGTTTCGCAGGTTGTAAACACATAATGAAAACAGCTAAACTCATAGTAGTGTAGTGAAAACATTTTTATTACCATCCCATTATTTATTTATAAATAACATCTTTACAACGTTTGGATTGATATTCATGTTTGTAAAGTTTGTAAGGAGTTATGTACTTTTTTACAATTTGTGGGTTGGGGAAGTATGGGACAGTGATGGAAAAAGAGGGGAGGATAACACGTTGTGTGTGTTAGTGAGGTAGGCTCTTTGCTATTCCTAGTGACAGTTGCGATACAATCTAGGACTAAATTTCGTATAGCACTCAACAGGGTGTCTTGCTGAACATTCTTAACGTATTATGAACCTGGAGCACGGCATTGGCCCGGGTCGACTGCTGTAAAATCCAGCTCATCAACCCTTTAGCTGTTCTCCAGTAATAGCAGTATTTTTGTCTGGAATAAAAATATACTAGAACATATATTGATGTACGAGTTCTAATTTATTGGAATATTTACACCTAGTCCAACAGTTTGTTCTATCAGTGACTATAGAAACAAACAGGCAGACCAAAGCAATAAATGTCTAATATACGCTTACCTGTGGTGTTATCTAACGGTTAGTGGTTTTAAAAAAAAATCATTTGAACGACTCTTACGCACCTTAAGATTATAAATAGACTTATAAATAAGCTTATAAATACACATAGGCCGCTTAGATAGCTACCTACCTAAATCACTTGTGCGAGAGAGATGCACTATGTGGTAAAAGTTACATAGAGTACTATTATCTCTTAACAGTGGCTTTTCATTAAACAAATGTCATGGAAACTTTAAGGACGGTGTGCTGCAGGCTGTTATAACAGTAGCAAGCCCCACCCATAACGTCACTAGCAGTAGAGAGCATTGATTGGTTGAACTAATCGAATCAAACTTAGAACGATTGAATTCAATCATTATCTAGTATTCAAATAACAATTAATAGAAAGAATAACACAATGAATAATAATGTAAATAAAAATAGCAATTAGACTAACTTGTACAGTTCTTTACAGTTATATTTTACAAACTGTTGCGGAAGTAGAAAACAAACCGAAGCGTGAAGGCGTAAGTTAGTTAAGCTCGTGATGTACGGTGGTGGAGCGGTGGAAAGTTCCACTCTACTGCTGAAACCCCTATATGCCCTAAATATGACAAGTCCATTGGGGCTTGTTATATTTAGGGCATAAAGGAGTCATATTAGTGTCCTAAAGTTGTAGTTACTTTGAGAGATAGAGAAGGGGGGAGAGAGGGGAGGTGGATGGAGGAAGAGAGAGGGAGAGATAGTGAGAGAGAGAGAGAGAGAGAGAGAGAGAGAGAGAGAGAGAGAGAGAGAGAGAGAGAGAGAGAGAGAGAGAGAGAGAGAGAGAGAGAGAGAGAGAGAGAGAGAGAGAGAGAGAGAGAGAGAGAGAGAGAGAGAGAGAGAGAGAGAGAGAGAGAGAGAGAGAGAGAGAGAGAGAGAGAGAGAGAGAGAGAGAGAGAGAGAGAGAGAGAGAGAGAGAGAGAGAGAGAGAGAGAGAGAGAGAGAGACCACTACCTGTGGATTTTATAGTACAAGAACTAATATCATAAGACAGAAGAAACGGATTGAAGAGCATCATTTTAATCGACAGTATTCTTGCTTCTCTAGTCATTGCTGATGTTCAGTTAAAGATATATACAATGGAAGAATGTGCTATCACAATGAGAGATATCAATAGGCATCATTCAAGCGCACATCTTCAGTGCTCAAAGTACCGTACATTGATACCTACGCATTTGTTTTTCCAAAATGGTCATTAATAAACTCGTAACAAAGTCTACTGACACTCATATATTTTTCAATCCACGTGAGTCAAATCTTATAAAACTGTTTTGTTTGTTGTCTTTTATGTAAATTAGATACATATAGACTTAGGTAAACATTTTATGTAATGAGATCATAATCTTAATAATATGAGAAGTATTTCTGTTATCAGCTTATGTCATATATCAGTAGTCTGTAGGCCTATTTTTAACCAAGAAAATTTAATCTGGTTGAATTAATAATATTAAAATTGTGTTATGTACTTATATTTAGATCAAATTAGATTGAATACATTATTTTCTGTGTAATATTTTTAATTCAATTTCAAATGAGCAGTACTTTCATCTTATAATTACAATTGATATACATAATTTAATCATAGTTTTTAAATAAGTATTTTTTTCTTGTTATTCATCAATTGAATTCTGTCATAAAATACACTTACAACTGACTTAGATCGTTGTTTTAATCTGGAGTTTTGATAAATAAAAATTTTATCACAAAATTTAAACCGGCACAGTTAAAATAAATACAACATTAGTACACTTAAATATATTGGTGATTAGTGATCATTATAGCTCTCATATATTGATATATTTTTTTAATTAAAGCAATAATATATTGACACTGTGTAATCTACGTAATTTTTAACACATGATTGTACGTTTTCGCCTACGTAGCCTTAGGGCTGTGGATATACAACGATATACTGAATACTACATAAGATATATTTCATGCGTTTAATTTATATCGGTGAACCTGTTTCAATTATATGAACCAACCTTCTGTTAATTTACATTAATGTTCTTTTTCCAACGGTTGGATCAGTTAGGTTACCTGCAAATTTATTCTTGAGTTAATATTTTGGCTAGGTAACAAATATCAAGTATATGCGTACCTATAAGTTGTTGCACGTTTTCATTATATTCTAACTAATAATTGAAAAATACCATAACTAAAGTTTCAAACTGCTCGAGGAAATGAGGAGCATATTTAAATTTAGAGCAAAATAAGGTTTTAGCTTTATTCTTAAACCAGCAGGATCTCTTTATTTACCGAAGTACATCCTCAATTTTTGCTGTAGTTTACAAAGTCCAAGTGTTTAACTGCCACTCAGTTGAAAATTGTACATAATTTGAATGCGTACTCTTATGGATATGATCCTTCCACCCACCTATACGGTGGTGACTCTCCCATCCACCTATAGACGTTATGTGGTGATGACCCTCCCACCTACTCATACTCGTTCATTGGTGATGACACTCCTCACCACCCACACAGGTTCTTAGGTGATGACACCCCCACCCATACACATGAAGACCGCCCCACTAACCCATACACGTTCTTAGGCGATGACCCCTCGCCCATACACGTACAGTGGTGATGACCCTCACATCAACATATTCACGTACTGTCATGATGACCGCCCCACCAACCCATACATATAAGTTACTGTGGTGAAGACCCTCCCATCTACCCATACACGTACTGTGATGATGACACTCACACCAACCTATTCACGTACTGTCATGATGACCGCCCCACCAACCCATACATATAAGTTACTGTGGTGAAGACTCTCCCATCTACCCATACACGTACTGAGGTGATGACACTCACACCAACCTATTCACGTACTGTCATGATGACCACCCCACCAACCCATACATATAAGTTACTGTGGTGAAGAATCTCCTATCTACCCATACACGTACTGAGGTGATGACACTCACACCAACCTATTCACGTACTGTCATGATGACCACCCCACCAACCCATACACATAAGTTACTGTGGTGAAGACCTCCCATCTAACCGTACACGTACTGAGGTGATGACACTTACACCAACCTATTCACGTACTGTCATGATGACCACCCCACCAACCCATACACATAAGTTACTGTGGTGAAGACCCTCCTATCTACCCATACACGTACTGAGGTGATGACACTCACACCAACCTATTCACGTAATGTCATGATGACCGCCCCACCAACCCATACACATAAGTTGCTGTGGTGATGACCCTTCCACCCACCCATACACGTTCCTTGGTAAGACCTATACACTTATTAAAATAAAGAGGAATTTACAGTAGGCTAGTGTAAGCAACTTGAACAAGCCGCTTGTACAAGTCACTTGTTATTTTATCAGGCTTGTAGGTGTTTACACCAGGCTAGTTAACTAGCCACTTGTAGAAACGATTTCTTGAGCCATTCTCTCATAAGTCGTCACCTCGATTGCAGCATGATGGCTGAGTGTAGTGAGCTTTGTGATGGTGACGCAGACATTGTGATTGAAACGTTTATTGACGACGCTGTAGATGAATTGTTGCTAGTTTTTTCCGATGAATCAAAAGTAATTTTACGAAAAAAGAAAGCGGTATGGGTGAAAGAGTGAATAAAGAGGAGAGCTTGGAGCGTCAAAAAACAACAATAACACACAAAACGTTACTTCGCTCCTACGTTGTGTACGAGGCTGAGGCCAAACCTACCGACAAGTGACAAATAGCTACTTGCACGAGGAATTGGGGGTGGGGGGGGGTTTACACCGGTATTGTTGCAAGCACCAGTGATCACGTGACCCTCGACTAGCCTAGACATTCAACAAGCCGCTTGCGTTTTTCATGATGGTCTTGAAACCATAAGCTCCTCGAAGGCACTACAGGCTTGTTATTTTTATTCACTGTCCAGTTCTACTTACCTTGTAAGTGGGCTTTTACACTAGGAAAGTTGAGGGTATGTAGCAAGCCGCTAGAAACTAGCCTATTGTAAACCCCCCTCAAAGTAAAATTCTAAAGTATTCTAATAGAGTGTACGTACTCATCTGCTGTCTTGGTGAATTGTACGGCGTATGTGCGTATTCTACCATCACACGAGTATGATCGGGTAGAGGGGGGGGGGGGTTCATCACCACCTCCGACCCAAACATGGACAGTAGTGTTGAAATGTTTAACATAACTAACATGTATGCCTAGCAAAAATGTATTAGGCCCTCTTTTTAAAAATTGCAGAGGTCTCTACCTCATCATGGCAGATTTAGTTATGTTGCAATGTATGATGTTTATTGTAGTTATAAATTCAATCTATATTAATCGAACTGGGCTCCAGCAATTTGATAGACTAAGTAATTCTGATTATACAAATATACGCATAAATGTTGTTTTAAAGCTGTTTGTTGTCATCGTACTGTTCATATTGGTAAATTTAATGGATATTTCAAAAACTAGATTGTTTTAAGAATAACACAACGTTTCGACAGGTATGAAACTATCATCGTCTTCAGTTTTTTGTAACTTTAAAAGTTAGTAAGCAAAGACATGCTTGTCTAATAAGTCTATCGTAATCTATAAGCATGTAATATTTTAAGGACTTCAAATATTTGGGTTGTTATGTAATATAAAAGTATCTTTTTGTTTAGAATAGGGTAGCAAGTATCACCTGAAGATTTTAAGAAATTCACCGATATACACCTATAACTATGGAGCTAAAATTATACTATACAAAATATTCGAATGTTCAGAGAATATATAATTATAAATTTATAAAAAATTGTTTTAAAAATATTTGTTAATGTTGTTATACGACAGTTCATCATACAAAGTATTCACGTACAAAAATATGTATATCTCGGATGCCCGTCTTGTCATCAATCAGTCGATAATATTGGTTCTCAAAACGAAATAAAAAGGATATTTCAAAGTGGTAAGACCCCTTGATATGTTATTTAGTTGCCGATGACAATAGAAAAAAATTATAAAATATATGTCATAAACTTAGGTTAGGAAAATATGTCTTAAAAGTACGTTGGGCAACGTTGAGTGAATTCTTATGAGTACAATTCTGAGGTGCTTATAATTATTCTCGCTGCTTATCTATCTCATACGAAATGTCACATCTACTGTAACCATATGGAGGTAAGGCAGTAGCTAATATGTATGGGTTCGATTCCCGTCGTGCACATGAAGTACACTTTTATCCCGTCATTCGGAAGACACGTCAGTCTGTTGATCCAACGAGCCTACATATAAAAAATAAGCTCGTCTAAAGAGTCAAGGGAAACTTTCTTTTAGATGTTACCCCCCCCCCCCCCCACTAAGATTCTAAAGAATATTAAGTCCATACACAAGAGCAAAACTTGTTTTTGTTTCAATATCATTTTTTGAGTGATATAAACCTCTTTTTCTAAAACGGCATTATTTAATCGTGTATTGTCAACACTAAACTTATATTTCAACAAAAAAATCAAAAAGTTTTTAACAGATTTGGTATTAAAAAAATTAAAAAATTTATCCTTGAGAATATTATTATTTTGTATTCTATGATCTTCAAATTCCTCCGGGTACTAAGGAAGGTCATAATTCAGATATGTTATAAATTAAGTACGACCGATAACGTAAAATTAATGTATCATAGTGTGATTAGCCTGAGATATCTTTATTTCAAGTATTTATATGTCCGTGAAGCCTTTAAACAAATATTTAAAAAAAGATTTTCTACTAGACGCCCACATGAAGCATGAGAAAAAAGAAGCCGAAGTATGTGCAGTTGTATGATCCTAGACCAGGTGGGTTTAGATTTACTTAAAAACTATTATGACATAAAAATATCATAACCACATTCATACGTGAAGTTGTAATAAAAATGTCTACGCGTAAAGAAAACCAGTAAATAAAATTCTAAAAAAGAGCAACATATTAAAAAAAACTCTTTAAAAAACAGAATGTATATAATTTGATATGGCTTTTTATGATTCAAATGTATCATTATGTAACAGATGAGTTATAATGTTAGAATCTCCCTATGAATATTAATCATAAAATTTGATAAGGTCGCTCATTTGACCTTTCTGATTAAGTATATTCTATTTGGTTCATCACAACATGTGTTACAATATAATAGACAAGCAACCGATATGGAAAAAAGATGGGTGGTATTACTTTTATCCACGTAAGGAGTTTTAGTGTATACAATTTGAGCATTTTAAAGTGTATAAGTTTGTTCATTGAAATTTAATGTTGGTGTGATTAAAATAAAAAAAAGTTCTGTTTGATAAACATGATTTCTTATGAGGTAAATATTTAAAACGTATAAAATCGAATAGTCTATCAGCTCAAAGTAAATTTTGAATGTTGAGTAAATTTTAGTGTCAGTTGTCTTGACTGGAGGGTTCCGACGTTATCGAAATTAACGGAGTCAAGCAACATCGAGCGTGGCTTTTCCTTGAATGGGTGACCGTCTGAGCGATTCCGTCCAGGCACGCACTCCACCTCCCCGGTCACTGGTGGTGTTTCGGGAGTCACCCTTAAGCCGTTGATCCCCAGGTTAAGTGTTATTTAAGAAGGCTACTTAGCCCAAATTTCGCTTGGTAAAGTAAGACAATCTTTAACTTTTTTTAAATTAGGAAAAGATTTTTTGTTTTAAAAATCATCCCTTAGACTGACACATTTGAAAGATTTAATATTTGAGAGGTCTCATTTATAATTTGATTGATATAGGCCCCTAATGTTATTTTTTTAATTTATAAAAACATTTCCCTATTATTTTAAGCCAAAGTACTCAATGTATTTTCTTTGAGATTAAAGGAAACGTATTGGTCCTTTGAAAAAAATATCCATATTTTGGTCTAATATATCATATCACCAAATATTTCCGCTATTTTATCTCTTAAAAATCATAACAATTCGAAAAAAAAACACATTTAAATTGTCTCTTATGCCTACAAAACATGCATTGAAATAATAAAGTAACTCTATTAAATTTTTAACGTGAGGTTAATGCGCTAAAATGTAGTTTATTGTAAACCAGAGAGTGGAAGGTTAGCTTTTATAAGAAGCCCAAAGGCATATTTTAACATGAAAAACAAAACTACGTCATTACATTATTCTTTTATAGTTAAATGTATAAATTAAACTTATTTTGATTTTTTTTCGTTCTAATTTTTTAGTGTATTTAATTTTTTCATTCAGTAGACTATTTTAAAATTTACAGCAAAACATGAGTGTATTTTTTGTTAGTAAATGCATAGTTTTAAACAGATAAATAATTCGATTGGTTAACCAATGTATCGATATTTTTCTTTCGATACTATCGATTTGGTTTGCAACATATCGAATATTTGATTTATCGATGCGTTGCAACTATTTGCCATATAAACCGTTAAGTAGACAGTGGTCCGTGGACAGATTGATGGTTCAAGTGGCACAACTGAGGAGTCGGCCCTTTTGACAGTGACAGCATCCTCCAGAATATGACTCAATCCTCGCCCTTCCTCTAACATTATCAAAAGAGCTATGGCCTGTATTAATATGACCATTTCTATCAAGCTGTACTAGTACCTCGCTTATAGCAAATAAATGGCTTAGTGTTGTAATCCATGCACTTGGATGCAACTTGGTTGATAGGAGATGAGTGAGAACCGAAAGGGAAGCCTTCAAACCACTTGAAAACTTCCTAAATAGAGTCATTCTTCATAAAAAATATCGAATCATCCAGTATTTTATTTGCGGTTAAAAGTATATTTCCTATAAAATGTATCATATTTTAAACAGATTACAAGAATAATTTCTAAACAGCTGTTGTTAAACTGTTATGTATTTTCCTTTCTCAGAGGACTTAGCTCCAGTCACTAAGGAGCCCTTAATAAAGTTAGTCTCTCGAGATGAGTGGGGGGCTGAATATACTACTGAAAGCCCCTTAAAGCTGAACCTGCCTGTGGCACACGTGAGGTTCAATCAGACCCACACTGAACCATGCAGCACCAAGGAGGAGTGTTCAACCTTGCTGAAAGACCTGCAGAAGAAACATATGGCAGATGGCAACCCTGATATAGCGTACAAGTAAGGAATGAGATTTATATGCTGCATAGTATGTAGGATTGTTTGACCTACAAAGGAGGGGGGGGAGGGTTAGTTGATTTGGCCTATTTGGATGTGTGTGGCTATAATATTTTATTTTATTATTAATTCTTTAACTTTGATGCTAATCAAAGTTAAAGAATTAATAATAAAATAAAATATTATTTTGAAAATTCATTCTTCAATATCTTGTTACGGGTGGGACATATCAGTCAGTATAACTTCCACGTTTGTTTAATAATTACTTGAATATCGAAAGTCGATTTATATTTAGGAGATAAATTGTTCTTTCCCCAGTTTATATGCTGGTGAGGTATCCACGTTTTTATACCTCAAACAAGAGAACAAAATATATAAAAAAAATATATGCATGAACGCTATTATCGTGTGTTTATTCCATATGCAAACGACTGGCACATGGAATGAAGGGTCATCTGTTTAATAATTCAACAGTTTACTACCGGCATATTTTTATTTTGCCTGGTCCTCAACTTTTCAAAACAATAAAATGTACTACCCTTTTGAAAAAATCTACCTAGTGATGAATTTTACAACACTGCTTATATCGGTTCATAATATAATTCTGTGTGCCCTTCTTAAACTGCCATTACACCCATGAAAGTTTTATAGTACAAAATTACACTGTAATTTCAAAGTAAAATGTTTACCTTCGAAGCTTTGATTTTTTTAAAAATATTTGAGATTATAAATAATGAAATGTTAATAATATTGCTACGAATTTCAATGGTTCAATAGAATTAATTAAAGTATATGTAATTTAATATTCTATTACATCAAAATAAAAACCCTTTTTCTGTATGTCAGAAGTTGGATATTTAATAATTTATCAAATAAAACGAATATGAATATAACTCATTAGGCTTTTAGTGAGGAAACATTAAGTCACATTCTCTTCACCTGCTTTTTTTAGCCTCATTGGACCACAAGCTTATAGTGACTTCCGAACCACGGAGTGGCACAGGTGAAAATCTCTGTTATAGGCACACCGGAAATTTACCTAGAACTTTTGTGTCTTAGTCATTTAGCTAGGGCGGTTCCAATCCATGAACTCAAAACATATATATTGGTGGATGATGAAGCAATTGAATTTATTTCAAAGAACTAAGATCACATAGAAAACAATATTAAGGATACAACATTACATAGTTTGCTAGCTTTTAGGATAATATAATAAGGACAGTAATAGAAATTGAATAAAGTTTCAAATATTCAAATAAGATAAAATCGCATTATCTGCAAAAGTGCTTGACGTGAACTTTTCGAGAAATCTCTTATCATTGCATTCTATTTCCATACATTTATAAAGTTTCCTGTATAAAAACAGTACTAACATTTTTGTCATTAAATCAATAATTTATTTTAATAATACAATAAATAAAATAAACTATCTAATAATATTAAACATTTAATTCTAGAACAATTTAGAATTAAATGTAAATTTTAGTCATGACACCGGCCACTTAAGCCTAAGTTCTAAGATATAGAACAATTTATTAAAAAGATGTTTATGGGTATTTCAATATAAGAATGCCAACATTAATCAGAAGAATTCTTTCAAGTACAATTGTAATAAGTTTTTAGTGAACATTCAATTATTTATATCTTCATACAATTGTAATGCATCATATGATTACAGAATACAATAAATATATTATCATAATTATAATGATAACTACATGGGAGAATATCTCTATGAGGCTAAAACTTTATTTTAGAAGTTTATTTTTGTATTAACTGAACGAAAAAGAATGGTACAAGATTACCATGTAGATATTAGGGCCTTTACATATAGATTTTGACCCATTTAGACTTATAAGTACAGTAATACGAAAATAGAAGATTTTACTAGATATTGTTTCTAGTAAGCTCGGGATAAATAGTTTTATATGAGTCCGTTTACAAAGTCTCGTTAGATGTTAATACTTGTAGTTTGTTAAATAGTATTGTTGACTAGTTTTTTCTTTTTTTTTCTTTTAGTATATAAAAGTATTTTGTTCGTAAAGTTTCATGATATCCGGGGATGGCATGGTGTACGAAGGAAGAGGTTGGAATGCACAACCCAGACGTCACACAGCCCTTGAGAAACAAAAAGACTACCTTGACGTTGCTTACATAGGCACTTTTAACAACAGTAAGTAAAACCCTTGATTATATTACTCACAGATGTACAGTGATTTGATTATTTAACGAAGTATCCAACCATTGTTGGTTTAACATTCATTATATTTACATGGTACTAATTATTTAATACTAGACCACAAAATAGCCTATAATTAGACATAAATGTAGCATTAAATATGATATCTAACTGTATGTATATAAAATTGGAAGTAGAGACTATATCGGTTTGGATAATATGGTTTTACATCACTAACATTATCAAATAGAAAGGATAAACTGCAAGCATTCTGCACAATACGTCACTAACATTATCAGCTAGTACGTAAAAACTGCAAGCAATCAGGACATTACGTGACTAACATTGTCAACTAGTGAGTAAAAACTGTAAGCATTCTGCACAATACGTCACTAACATTATCAGCTAGTGAGTAAAAACTGCAAGCAATCAGGACATTACGTCACTAACATTGTCAGCTAGTGAGTAAAAACTGCAAGCATTCTGCACAATACGTCACTAACATTATCAGCTAGTGAGTAAAAACTGCAAGCAATCAGGACATTACGTCACTAACATTGCCAGCTAGTGAGTAAAAACTGCAAGCATTCTGCACAATACGTCACTAACATTATCAGCTAGTGAGTAAAAAATGCAAGCATTCAGGATATTACGTCTTTAAAATTATCATCTATTAAGTAAAAACTACAAACATTCAGCACATATACGTCTCGAACATTATCATCTATTAAGTAAAAACTACAAACATTCAGCACATTACTTCTCGAACATTATCATCTATTAAGTAAAAACTACAAACATTCAGCACATATACGTCTCGAACATTATCATCTATTAAGTAAAAACTACAAACATTCAGCACATTACGTCTCGAACATTATCATCTATTAAGTAAAAACTGCAAACATTCAGCACATATACGTCTCGAACATTATCATCTATTAAGTAAAAACTGCAAACATTCAGCACATATACGTCTCGAACATTATCATCTATTAAGTAAAAACTACAAACATTCAGCACATATACGTCTCGAACATTATCATCTATTAAGTAAAAACTACAAACATTCAGCACATTACGTCTCGAACATTATCATCTATTAAGTAAAAACTACAAACATTCAGCACATTACGTCTCGAACATTATCATCTTTTAAGTAAAAACTGCAAACATTCAGCACATTACGTCTTTAAAATTATCATACATTAAGTAAAAGTAGTACGTATTCTGCACATAACGTCTATAAAATTATCAGCTATTAAGTAAAAACTGCAAGCATTCAGCAAATTACTTCTTTAAAATTATCATACATTAAGTAAAAGTGGTAAGTATTCTGCAAATAACGACTTTAAAATTGTCAGTTATTAAGTAAAAAATGCAAGCATTCAGCATATTACGTCTTTAAAATTATCATCTATTAAGTAAAAACTGCAAGTATTTTGCAAATAACGTCTATAAAATTGTCAGTTATTAAGTAAAAACTGCAAACATTCAGCACGTTACGACTTTAAAATTATCATACATTAAGTAAAAGTGGTAAGTATTCTGCACATAACGTCTAAAAATTATCAGCTATTAAGTAAAAACTGCAAGCATTCAGCGCATTACATCTTTAAAATTATCATACATTAAGTAAAAGTGGTAAGTATTCTGCACATAAAGTCTATAAAATTATCAGCTATTAAGTAAAAACTGCAAGCATTCAGCGCATTACATCTTTAAAATTATCATTCATTAAGTAAAAGTGGTAAGTATTCTGCACATAACGTCTATAAAATTATCAGCTATTAAGTAAAAAATGCAAGCATTCAGCACATTACGTCTTTAAAATTATCATACATTAAGTAAAAATAGTACGTATACTGCACATAACATCTATAAAATTATCAGCTATTAAGTAAAAACTGCAAGCATTCAGCACATTACGTCTTTAAAATTATCATACATTAAGTAAAAGTGGTAAGTATTCTGCACATTACGTCTTTATATTATCATCTATTAAGTAAAAACTAAACATTCAGCACATTACGTCTTTAAAATTATCATCTATTAAGTAAAAACTGCAAACATTCAGCACAATACGACTTTAAAATTATTTTCTATTAAGTAAAAGCTGTAAGTAATCTGCACAATACGTCTATAAAATTATCATCTATTAAGTAAAAACTGTAAGTATTCACCACATTACGTCTCTAACATTATCAGCTATTAAGTAAAATATGCAAGCATTCAGCACATAACATCGCTAACATTTACAGCTATAAAGTAAAATTTGCAAGTATTTTGCACGTTACGTCATCAAACATTATCAGTTGGTAGGTAAAATTACAATCATACAGCACTTTGGATTTTTATCGTTTTCAGCTACTAAGTAAACCTAGTTTACGTTTTATAAATATAGTTTTATATGTTTAGTTGCTGTCCTATTTTAGTTTGCCTGTGTCATATAAATTAAATTTGATTGATCTTATCAGAGAAGGCAGAATTTTAATAGACTCGTTGTTTGTACTAATATACATTTTAGAAAAAAATAAGCAATATGTCATCTATGGTTTTAGCGTATATAAGCTTTATAAAGTCATATTTTAATAGTAACAATTGCCTTTTTAAGTTACGTGAAACTTTGCAAGTTTATATTACTTTCCGGATTTTGGAAGTAATTCAATCATAATTATTTTAATTTCATTATTGAAAGTGTAGGTTAGAAACGTATTTCCGTATTATAGTAAATGCTTCAGATTTTCTTTAAATTTTCGTAAATAGTATTAGTTGAAAAAATTAATGGTTTAATTTTTCACTAGTATTTTATTATTTCAAAAGTTTTAAATGATTTAACATTTTTATTTCGAACTAAAATATTTTCAATGTATGTTCCTCAATCCGTTATGAAGTTTAAAAGAAATGTAAACGATTGTAAATAAGCTTCAACATTACAATGATGAAACTAGTTTACATTGATCTATAGAAAAATTATGGGATATTTTGGTCTCTTATTCTTCTTCTTCTTGGCTTAATAACACCACTCGTTTAAAGTTACATCTTGAGCAATGCAGTAAGCTCAAAGCCAGATGCAATATCCCTTAAAGTTGGTAATATCACTGGCAGCAATATAGGAAAAGTGCTTATGTCATTTAAATGTAAGTGGAAAACACAGGCGTTCATAGTAAAACAATACGACAGTAAAGTAGTTTCTCAATAGACTATTGTCTAAGAAAAGACTAGAGTTAAAGTGAATTACTCAAACTTATAGTTTACTATACAACCTTCTCTCGGAAACAATTTAAACACCCATAATTGGTTTTGTAAAAAAAGAGAATTATTATACTATGGACTTTAGATAGGCCACTGAGAAAGTGATCTACTTAATGCACTGTTGCGAGAGAGAGAGAGAGAGAGAGAGAGAGAGAGAGAGAGAGAGAGAGAGAGAGAGAGAGAGAGAGAGAGAGAGAGAGAGATGTATTGATTGGTGGGAGTGAGATAGAGAGTTACTCTTCCTCCATTGTGTATGACAGTTAGTATTACGGTAGGCCACGTGCTGCAGTGCAATAACAAGCCCCACCCACTACGTAAGTAGCAGCTGAGACTATTGGTTAATTTGAGAAATACTTACGAATCAAGCATCAAACGATTTAGTCCAATCAATATTTAGTACTACAATTAATAATAACAATAACATAACGTGTAATTATGTAAACAATAATTAGAAACTTAACAAAATTTTATGGTTTATTAAATTTATTTTTTTTACCAAACTCTGTCGCGAAACTTGAAGGTGGGAGTTAGTCACGCCCGAGAGGGACGGCAGTTGACGGGTAGAACGTTTCCCCTCCGCTGCTAAAACCCTATTTTGCGCTTAATACAACATGCAGGTTACTTTATGCTTAGCCAAAATAGTTATATAAACATGTCGCTTCACTCTGTAAATGAGAATGTATTTAACCCATTAAATCATAGAACAACAATATACCTCAGTTGTCAAAACATTAACTTTATTCAAAGAGGGCGTAGTGTGGCGGCATGTGCAAAATTGTAGAATATTCTTCAATGACTTGTTCACTTTCCCGTAGTATTTTTCACACAAGAAAATCGTGGATTCAACGTGGATCAGCTGATTATTTAAGAAAAAAATTAGTAGATATCTATTTAGGCTGAAGAGACCCTAGTTACCTAAAACAGCCGTAGTTTCCTGTTACAAATTGATGATCCTGGTCCTCCTATCTATTTTAGATTTTTAAGGCAAGCTTTCACGCTCACGAAAAATCTGTCTGTATCTGTTATCATAGGGTGAAAACTAATTAAAACTGTACATCTTTGAACGAAAGTTACCATATTTTGTTGTTTTTTTCTTTCTTTCTTACTGTTGAGTTTCAGTTTATTCTTAATAAATATCTACAGTCAAATTCTGTTTTTTCTGTTTTAATAGAATTTATAACTATCTGCCTATCGATGATAAATAATGTCTTTATTAAGTTATTGTTTGTTTAAGAAATAACGTTACTTTATTTACTGTATAACTATCATTATTAGTGCCAGTTTTAAAGTATATGTAGCCCAATTATACATCTTTATTTATATAAATGATGTATTAAATAATATTAATCAACTAAAAAATCAACATGTACAAATACCAACAAATTGTGCATTAAAAAAAATCGGAATTTATGAGGAAAAGTTTAACTTATTAAAAAAACATTTAATAACTATGTTAATCACTCAATAAGAGATAGTAAGTTATCTGTACTTGGAACTGATAAATTTTAAGTTTAAGTTAATATTGCAGCATATGTTTATACTATAATGAGAAATAGGTTATCGACAAAATAATCTGAAGTAAAAGAAATATAACTAAATATATGTGAAATACTTATTTAAATAACACAATTCTCCTATCTGAAACAATGAAGCATTCACGACTTTACGAACTTTTAGATCCAGATTCTAAAGTACCCATGGTACGTCATCAACTTAAAAACTGGTATGATGATAGTGCTTGGGACCATCATTCAGAAAAATCCAAATAGTTCCAACTTGATGGTTTAAATGACATTTTTTAACTTGACTTTTAAATGTGTCACAATAAGATTCCCAAAACTCATAATAATTTTTGAAAGGTAATCCTTATTCATATGGTATATTTACCAGTTTAATTGACCAGTGGGTCCCGATATTAACGTCATAAAACGGCATCAAGTAATATCAAGCGTGGTTGTTCCTTGGATAGGTGACCGTCTGAGTGATCACGTCCTTGCACACAGCCCACCTGTCCAGCCACTGTTAGTGTTCAGTAATTACCCTTAAGCCATATGTCTCCAGCCCCAGGTTAAGAGTTAGAGAGGGCTTTGTAGCCCTAAATTTACCTGATAATATAAGACTGTGGTGGGAGGATCTTCGCCACTGTACGTGTATAGGTGGGCTGATAAGATAATAAGTGAACCGTCAGTAGCTATTTAAACATTGCACATACAAAGCTTAGTCAATTTAAGAATAAGCTAGTTTATAGCAAGCTTAACTTAAGCTTAAAATATACGATACGATAAATATACGATGTGATATATATGGCCTTTTCATATATTTTTCAATTCGATAATTTTTTCCGTTTTAGATTTCGTCCTTGATATTAAATTTAAAGGCCTATGTTATATAGGGGTACATTTACTTTGCTCAAATAAAATATTTACGACGATATTTTATCTCAAATTAAAATCGTGATCAGTAATTAAACTCTTTATTAAAAAAATAGGTCCTACACTTTACAAGGTTTTATATCGTAAGATGATTAATTTTTACCTGAAAGGTTTCCTAAATACTAAATAATCACCTTGAAGTTGATTATAAATAAACTTTGCTAGTATTTCTTTTTGTTTTGTTTTGAAAATAAACAAACTAATATTTCCAAAATGTATACTAATAGTGTAAGATTAATTCAGGGTCATCAAAAGTAATGGTTTAAGGTCACACCTGCTTCCTAATGAGCAGCAGAACGTGACATGATTTTAAATACAAGCATTTATGTCGCTTCTTATGGTCTTTAAATATAAATATATGCTAAATATAATAAATATTAAATCTGAAGTGCCTACACCAAACAACTCTAAATACCATTTCAATAGATTTTCTCACAAAAACACGTATTGGTATATTTAGTTAAAAGAAAATAAAATAAATAAATAATCAGTCTGTATTACAAGAATTGGATAAACAAATATAAGAATATTATTCTTAATATGTATAATACAAAAGCGATGCACTTACTCGTCACGACTGTGGAACAGTGAAGTGTAAATTTTTTTGATGAACAGCTTTTGATGAAATTTGGAGAGAAGTTAATGTATCATAGAGACCCACTGAGAAAGGAGTTTTCCAAATTCCATCCTTAAGGGGCATAAACAACCCCTACTTTTTTTTTTCATATGAGTTTCATTGGCATTAATTTAATTTAATAATTTATTTCAAACAGCCAATACAAAAATGATGACTTGTCACTAAAACTTGGATAATACGATTTTCATAGTGAAGTATTTAGAGTAATTTCTCCTTACTCTGTCATCATTGCACTTCTCTGCGTAAAGTAATAGTGGTTTATAAACTATAATACTTTGCTATCTAGAAGAACGACAGTAGGCTGATCTTTTGTTGATGTAACGATTCATATATAACCACGGAGGGAAGGGTAAGCAAGCGTAGAGAACCACCCCATAGTGAAGTAAGGACTGTTGGTTAGTAGTATATATATATATATATATATATATATATATATATATATATATATATATATATATATATTTTCTTCAACACTCACAATATAAGTTTAGTCCTAATGACACGCCGATTACCAACTCGGAACTCTTCACTTTTTTGATCAGTGGATACTTTTTCCGCAAAATCCTTGGTTTTCTACTTTCCAGTAGGCGCCGTACCCTTTTTAAATCACATTCCAGGGTAGTCTTCTAAGAGTCGTCCTTCAAAGTACCCTTAAGAGTATGCGTATCTCCCAGTATTCCAGAGTATTTACCAATACCAAGTAAATAAAGATATAATTGTCATCAACTATAGTTTCTATAGATCATCTAAAAATACCGGGTTACATCTTTCAGCATCCCTCATGTGTTAGTACGACGGACATAATTATTGTACGTCAAAGGGTGGGTAAGGTTGACGTAAGCTTTACACTTATATAACTTTTACGATGATGTTACGTGAATAGATCTATCATGTTAGTGCACTGGCAAATTCAATTGATCAAACGTAGTTATGGCTGGTCGGGCTTGATATCAGTCAGTTGATATTATTATTTTGAATGTTTTGTGGCAGCTGCCATAGCTGGGAGATCACAAAATCATGACAATCCAGCTACCAGATTTGTTGCTAGTTTTGAACTACCCAGGGTTTACGTACAGCTGGTTAAAGGATTGCTGTGGACGCGAACATCACACCCCAATCTGTGTGCCAATTGAACTGGCGTTGGCAGATGCAATTATTGGAAGTGTAAATCGGGATTGACAGTAGATCAGTCACGTGATTGCGGGGAGTCTATCCAAACAATGGATCACATAGTTACAGAGTGTCCCCGGCACTCTTTTACTGAGGGATTGGTCAGCATACACAGAATCAGTGAGGCAGGTGTTAGATGGCTCGATAGACTGGACTTAGCTTTGTGACAGGAGATCAATTTACATTTTTTAATCATTGGATATATAATCATGACTTAAGGATATTCATCCAAATATACATTGCAGCTTCAAAATTAACAAATGGTAGCTAACAACAAACCATACGATATATACATATATAATGTTTGAATGGTTCCACTTTAATTGTGTTTTAGTTTTTTTAAATTCAAGGCAATAATATTAAGACCCCAAGATCATTTATTGATCCAAAAATCATACCAAATATTGCTCTAACACATAATAAAGATTTTGTAATGAAGGCATACTCGTTTTAATTTTTAATTTCCAAAATACTCAAAGATTTTTGTTGCTCTCGTATCACTATGTGAAGTCGTCTTATCGAACATTGTAGTTACTAAATGAGTCAAGACAAGTATTAAACTGTCTTATCACTAGATTTACCGCTGTCACACTCAGTTACAAAACTGACGTGTCACTCACCTCTCGTCCACTCATAAATGTGTTCCAATGTTCCAGAGGACATGGAGAACTGGGACCAATCGATCGCTTCTCAGAGATTTCTCAAGTACGCTATTGAAAAAGATTACTTGGATCGCCAGTACACGGTCACTATGCTTCACGAGATTTCGGACTTGCTCGAAAAGTGAAAAATGTAACTAAAATCTCTTTGTAATATTCCCTTCAGCAGTAATGTTGTAGACTTTTAACTTTAGTTCTTAAAGTAAAGTTTAACTGTTTCATGTTTTTTTATTATTATTCTTATTTACTATGCATAAAATAAAGTTAGAAAAAATACTTAGGATTTTTTAACAAAATAATTTACCCGGATAAACACGTATAGTTTCCGTTGTGTTTTATTATTATTATTTAAACATTGTCGAGATGAAGTTTAAATTAACACATGTTATAATCTACTACATAAGTTTGGATTTGTATGTTCCCAGATGAGGCATTTTAATATAAAATTACTAAGCACTTTAAGGAATACTAACTGTTTAAGAATAAAGATTTGTTATCTAAGTTTTTAAATACAATATTTAGATCTTTTCCGTTAATCCATTACCACTAAATTTTATTTTCATTAATTCACTACCACTTCATAAATATTCCATTGCTCTAAAAAGTGTTTCCACGATCACTTTTATGTCCAATGTGGTATTCCTTGTCCACTAGGAATCCGATATCGCTGGCCTTAACTTAACGCTTTCCAATAACTCATACATGGAGTGTATTCGGCGGTAAGTCAATCATTGGATTTATCAGTTTGTGATCAACTTTAGTAGTCACCTGACCTAACCTAACCGTAATTATTGTGATAAAAAATAGTAGTGGTAGAGAAGTACTGTAACAGAAAAAGTGAATTAACAGAAAAGGTCCCAATATTCATTAGGAACCTTAAACTGTTAAAATAGGTAATTTGGAGTATCTTATTAACTAAAAGGAGTTTCATAAACAATATTTTTTATATTTTTAATACAAATTGTTAAAAGAAAAATATTTAATACCTTAAGGAAAAAGTAAAAAAATTAAAAATGTTTCTTTATAAAAGTATAGCTACATAATGTAGCTTATTTTACTTTCTAGGTTTATAACTCATTAATAATTCGCGTGATATATTTTAATATTGAGAATTACGAACAATAGGTACTAAACGATCTATTGTAAAGAAAAACAAGCTATGAGAAAAAGTGTAACCAATTCTTTGTCACTAAATAACAAATGTACACATTTCCATGTGAAATATGTACAATTACCTAGGCCTATGACTAAAAGAGTAGATTAATTATGTATAAAAACTTATTGCTATAGTTAACTATTAATAATGAAGATATCGTGTAATTTTGTATAATACGCGGGCCGGGGCAGGCGGGGAAAGTGAGGAATAGATAGGGGAGGGAAACATGTTGTGTATGTTGGTGAGGCAGGCTTTTTCCTACTCCAAGCGACAGTTGTGATAGCATTTTGGACTAAATTCCCTCGAGCGATGAACTGGGCGCTTGGATGAACAGTTCCAAGGTTAGTAATCCCAATATTGTTATAATATTACAGTGCGTTATGGATGTGCATTGTATTTGGAAAGCTCGTAATTAGTTCTACTAGTGCAAAGGAATCTAATCACAGATTTAATAATTTTAAAAAAAACATGTTACTATTAAAGCATTTTTTTTCACCCAAGCTATTTTACAAACTTATATATATATATACATATATATATCACGTATACTGTATTATTATATATGTGTGTGTAGCACAACCTTTATTATGTTGTAGTGTCTGACCTATCTACTCTCATTTTCCTCTTACTTTGATACAAACAAAACGTATCCTTTGGATATTTTTCAATATGGTCTATTCACTTTTATTTTTTTCCGATCATTGATAGTAACTGGCACTAAAATCCATTCGGTATATATTCCACCAATATTAATATCATAACTTGTTGAAGTAAGGAAATTAAGTCAATCTTCATTTATCTAATTGTAATTTTCGTATTACATAAATAGTATCGTAAAATCATTCATAATGACCTTCTCAAAGCTGAATCTAATACTAAATTATCAACAATCCATCAATATGAAAGAACTGGTAAAATAAACAAGCAACTCGTCCAAGTACTATTACTATTTATTTCAAAACCACAGGAACATTTAACTAACTTCAATTAATTATTTTTATAATTTTTCTTGTATTACTGCATTTTTTTAAAGCTCTTACGATCTCCTTTTTAACCTATCTCAGCCCATTCCCCATAGACCATTGATCTGTGCGAGGAACTGTTAGACAGAGTGAGGGGGAGAACCAGTACAGTAGAAGATGAACATCGGTAGTGACAAAAACTACCAGTCTTGGCCAGATTCGAACCAGTACTATCTCTAACCCAGGCTTTTTGATTAGACGTCCTGACGCCTTAGACCGCTCGGCCATCGTCTCGCCGAACGACTAATATGAGTTTTTATGATTACAATAATCAATTAGAAGATGTACACCAAATATCTATTTCAAAAGCTTCGTGACCAATTTATAGATGAGTATTTTATTCCATTTATCTTTTACACCTGTGTCATAAATTCGTTTTCTCTGTTTCAGAAGTGGGGCCAAACTGGGACCAAGCGGTCACGGCACAGAGATTCCTCAGGTTTGCGTACGAAAATGAATACTTGAAAGCAGAGCACACCCTTACGCATCTGCATGATATAGCAGACCCTTACACCTAGTCTACTACTTCAAATAACTCCTTATACCACCTGTATTCATTTTTATACGTCCAATAGCATAGCTATGTTTTGTATGCGTGCTATTTTTATATAAACCTGTTTAGAGAGAATGTTATGTTTTTTTTACCTGTTGAATGAAACAAGAACTCTAAGAATTTAGTTCCACCGAAGTTTTTCTTGCTACTTTTGTTTCTTAGATCGTGATAATCGTACTAAGAATGAGTTATTCCTTGAAGTACAAGTAAAAAAGGATTACTTCATCAGTATTTTAACACAATAAATAGAATTTGTAAGACCTTTTTCTAGCTAAAATTTTTCCGATAAATACGGGAGAAAAACAAAAACTTTCTTTCAATTTGTTTGTTGTAATAGTTTTGTTATAATTTGATTATTGTATAAATAATTTCAAATCAAATTTACTTAGGACTTAAAACCATTAAAAAGTAGAAAGAGGGCTTGACTCCTGTATGATAAATATACAAAGAGTCACAAAACTTTTCTCTGGCCATTATGGTCCAGGTACTGCACCAATTTTCTTATTATTATTTTTTTAAACTATAACTCAAAACCAGTTTGACCGACTCATTTGAAATGTTTCACAATTCTCAAAATCAACAATATGAGACAATAACAAATGTTCCATTGAGTTATCCCTAACTAAACCAAAAATAAGTTACTATTTAAAGTGTTTAGTTACAAATATCTTATGAATCAAACATATATTAAACACTTTACACTGACAATTTAGATAAAACAGCGGTATTTATTGTTTTGTTTACGTAATGAAGTATGAAAAAGAATTCAGTCAGTTGGTCAATCTATTCTTGAGTTATTATTTATATAAAAAACACAGAAAGACAGATAGACACTTAACTATGTATATATTCGATTCATACTTAATTTAGGATATATCTGTCTACATTTAACCTTCATCTCTTTCTCTAAAAAGTATAGTCCGAAAATTGATAGCCGAAACAACCTGTATATGTATACAAATAGGGATTAAACTCGAAGAGAGCGTATAGAAATACATCTGCACACTCCAGATACCAAAGAAGCTACACCATGTTTCCAGGCCATTAAAACTAAGATTATAGCGAATATTATACTGCATCAAAAAAAGGGAATAAGAATATCTTAGTATATTTAACGTTCGGATAGGAAACAAAGAGTAATAAAAGGACATATTAGGAGATAAACAAAGCATATTTAGCAGAAGGTAAGCTGGTGGAAATGAGCTACCATAATACGTGTTGGTACAAGGTCCATGGTATCACAGAATGTCATGGTACAAGGCAGAATGGTATCACTCATTCACCACCCCGGACCTGAGCTATTTCCATCAGCCATGTTGCACAATGCAGTCCTTCACACCAGTACAGAGTGTCTTGGAAGTATTTACATGTAATTTACATTACGTGTAAGTACAAGGTCCAAGCAGAATGGTAACACTCATTCACCTCCCCGGACCTGAGCTATTTCCATCAGCTATCTTGTACAATGCAGTCCTTAACACCAGTACAAAGTGTCTTGGAAGTATTCACATGTAATTTACATTACGTGTAAGTACAAGGTCCAAGCAGAATGGTAACACTCATTCACCTCCCCGGACCTGAGCTATTTCCATCAGCCATGTTGCACAATGCAGTCCTTCACACCAGTACAGAGTGTCTTGGAAGTATTCACATGTAATTTACATTACGTGTAAGTGCAAGGTCCAAGCAGAATGGTAACACTCATTCACCTCCCCGGACCTGAGCTATTTCCATCAGCCATGTTGCACAATGCAGTCCTTCACACCAGTACAGAGTGTCTTGGAAGTACTGACATGTAATTTACATTACGTGTAAGTACAAGGTCCAAGCAGAATGGTAACACTCATTCACCTCCCCGGACCTGAGCTATTTCCATCAGCTATCTTGTACAATGCAGACCTTCACACCAGTACAGAGTGTCTTGGAAGTATTCACATGTAATTTACATTACGTGTAAGTGCAAGGTCCAAGCAGAATGGTAACACTCATTCACCTCCCCGGACCTGAGCTATTTCCATCAGCCATGTTGCACAATGCAGTCCTTCACACCAGTACAGAGTGTCTTGGAAGTACTGACATGTAATTTACATTACGTGTAAGTACAAGGTCCAAGCAGAATGGTAACACTCATTCACCTCCCCGGACCTGAGCTATCTCCATCAGCCATGTTGCACAATGCAGTCCTTCACACCAGTACAGAGTGTCTTGGAAGTATTCACATGTAATTTACATTACGTGTAAGTGCAAGGTCCAAGCAGAATAGTAACACTCATTCACCTCCCCGGACCTGAGCTATTTCCATCAGCCATGTTGCACAATGCAGTCCTTCACACCAGTGCAGAGTGTCTTGGAAGTATTCACATGTAATTTACATTACGTGTAAGTACAAGGTCCAAGCAGAATGGTAACACTCATTCACCTCCCCGGACCTGAGCTATTTCCATCAGCCATGTTGCACAATGCAGTCCTTCACACCAGTACAGAGTGTCTTGGAAGTACTGACATGTAATTTACATTACGTGTAAGTACAAGGTCCAAGCAGAATGGTAACACTCATTCACCTCCCCGGACCTGAGCTATTTCCATCAGCCATGCTGCACAATGCAGTCCTTCACACCAGTACAGAGTGTCTTGGAAGTATTCACATGTAATTTACATTACGTGTAAGTGCAAGGTCCAAGCAGAATGGTAACACTCATTCACCTCCCCGGACCTGAGCTATTTCCATCAGCTATCTTGTACAATGCAGACCTTCACACCAGTACAGAGTGTCTTGGAAGTATTCACATGTAATTTACATTACGTGTAAGTACAAGGTCCAAGCAGAATGGTATCACTCATTCACCTCCCCGGACCTGAGCTATTTCCATCAGCCATGTTGCACAATGCAGTCCTTCACACCAGTACAGAGTGTCTTGGAAGTACTGACATGTAATTTACATTACGTGTAAGTGCAAGGTCCAAGCAGAATGGTAACACTCATTCACCTCCCCGGACCTGAGCTATTTCCATCAGCCATGTTGTACAATGCAGACCTTCACACCAGTACAGAGTGTCTTGGAAGTATTCACATGTAATTTACATTACGTGTAAGTACAAGGTCCAAGCAGAATGGTAACACTCATTCACCTCCCCGGACCTGAGCTATTTCCATCAGCCATGTTGTACAATGCAGACCTTCACACCAGTACAGAGTGTCTTGGAAGTATTCACATGTAATTTACATTACGTGTAAGTACAAGGTCCAAGCAGAATGGTAACACTCATTCACCTCCCCGGACCTGAGCTATTTCCATCAGCCATGTTGTACAATGCAGACCTTCACACCAGTACAGAGTGTCTTGGAAGTATTCTCATGTAATTTACATTACGTGTAAGTACAAGGTCCAAGCAGAATGGTAACACTCATTCACCTCCCCGGACCTGAGCTATTTCCATCAGCCATGTTGTACAATGCAGACCTTCACACCAGTACAGAGTGTCTTGGAAGTATTCACATGTAATTTACATTACGTGTAAGTACAAGGTCCAAGCAGAATGGTAACACTCATTCACCTCCCCGGACCTGAGCTATTTCCATCAGCTATCTTGTACAATGCAGTACTTCACACCAGTACAGAGTGTCTTGGAAGTATTCACATGTAATTTACATTACGTGTAAGTACAAGGTCCAAGCAGAATGGTATCACTCATTCACCACCCCGGACCTGAGCTATTTCCATCAGCCATCTTGCACAATGCAGTACTTCACACCAGTACAGAGTGTCTTGGAAGTATTCACATGTAATTTACATTACGTGTAAGTACAAGGTCCAAGCAGAATGGTAACACTCATTCACCTCCCCGGACCTGAGCTATTTCCATCAGCCATGTTGTACAATGCAGACCTTCACACCAGTACAGAGTGTCTTGGAAGTATTCACATGTAATTTACATTACGTGTAAGTACAAGGTCCAAGCAGAATGGTAACACTCATTCACCTCCCCGGACCTGAGCTATTTCCATCAGCCATGTTGTACAATGCAGACCTTCACACCAGTACAGAGTGTCTTGGAAGTATTCACATGTAATTTACATTACGTGTAAGTACAAGGTCCAAGCAGAATGGTAACACTCATTCACCTCCCCGGACCTGAGCTATTTCCATCAGCTATCTTGTACAATGCAGACCTTCACACCAGTACAGAGTGTCTTGGAAGTATTCACATGTAATTTACATTACGTGTAAGTACAAGGTCCAAGCAGAATGGTAACACTCATTCACCTCCCCGGACCTGAGCTATTTCCATCAGCCATGTTGCACAATGCAGTACTTCACGCCAGTACAGAGTGTCTTGGAAGTATTCACATGTAATTTACATTACGTGTAAGTACAAGGTCCAAGCAGAATGGTAACACTCATTCACCTCCCCGGACCTGAGCTATTTCCATCAGCCATGTTGTACAATGCAGACCTTCACACCAGTACAGAGTGTCTTGGAAGTATTCACATGTAATTTACATTACGTGTAAGTACAAGGTCCAAGCAGAATGGTAACACTCATTCACCTCCCCGGACCTGAGCTATTTCCATCAGCTATGTTGTACAATGCAGACCTTCACACCAGTACAGAGTGTCTTGGAAGTATTCTCATGTAATTTACATTACGTGTAAGTACAAGGTCCAAGCAGAATGGTAACACTCATTCACCTCCCCGGACCTGAGCTATTTCCATCAGCCATGTTGTACAATGCAGACCTTCACACCAGTACAGAGTGTCTTGGAAGTATTCACATGTAATTTACATTACGTGTAAGTACAAGGTCCAAGCAGAATGGTAACACTCATTCACCTCCCCGGACCTGAGCTATTTCCATCAGCCATCTTGCACAATGCAGTACTTCACACCAGTACAGAGTGTCTTGGAAGTATTCACATGTAATTTACATTACGTGTAAGTACAAGGTCCAAGCAGAATGGTAACACTCATTCACCTCCCCGGACCTGAGCTATTTCCATCAGCCATGTTGTACAATGCAGACCTTCACACCAGTACAGAGTGTCTTGGAAGTATTCACATGTAATTTACATTACGTGTAAGTACAAGGTCCAAGCAGAATGGTAACACTCATTCACCTCCCCGGACCTGAGCTATTTCCATCAGCCATGTTGTACAATGCAGACCTTCACACCAGTACAGAGTGTCTTGGAAGTATTCACATGTAATTTACATTACGTGTAAGTACAAGGTCCAAGCAGAATGGTAACACTCATTCACCTCCCCGGACCTGAGCTATTTCCATCAGCCATGTTGCACAATGCAGACCTTCACACCAGTACAGAGTGTCTTGGAAGTATTCACATGTAATTTACATTACGTGTAAGTGCAAGGTCCAAGCAGAATGGTAACACTCATTCACCTCCCCGGACCTGAGCTATTTCCATCAGCCATGTTGCACAATGCAGACCTTCACACCAGTACAGAGTGTCTTGGAAGTACTGACATGTAATTTACATTACGTGTAAGTACAAGGTCCAAGCAGAATGGTAACACTCATTCACCTCCCCGGACCTGAGCTATTTCCATCAGCCATGTTGTACAATGCAGACCTTCACACCAGTACAGAGTGTCTTGGAAGTATTCACATGTAATTTACATTACGTGTAAGTGCAAGGTCCAAGCAGAATGGTAACACTCATTCACCTCCCCGGACCTGAGCTATTTCCATCAGCTATCTTGTACAATGCAGACCTTCACACCAGTACAGAGTGTCTTGGAAGTATTCACATGTAATTTACATTACGTGTAAGTACAAGGTCCAAGCAGAATGGTAACACTCATTCACCTCCCCGGACCTGAGCTATTTCCATCAGCCATGTTGCACAATGCAGTACTTCACGCCAGTACAGAGTGTCTTGGAAGTATTCACATGTAATTTACATTACGTGTAAGTACAAGGTCCAAGCAGAATGGTAACACTCATTCACCTCCCCGGACCTGAGCTATTTCCATCAGCCATGTTGTACAATGCAGACCTTCACACCAGTACAGAGTGTCTTGGAAGTATTCACATGTAATTTACATTACGTGTAAGTACAAGGTCCAAGCAGAATGGTAACACTCATTCACCTCCCCGGACCTGAGCTATTTCCATCAGCTATGTTGTACAATGCAGACCTTCACACCAGTACAGAGTGTCTTGGAAGTATTCTCATGTAATTTACATTACGTGTAAGTACAAGGTCCAAGCAGAATGGTAACACTCATTCACCTCCCCGGACCTGAGCTATTTCCATCAGCCATGTTGTACAATGCAGACCTTCACACCAGTACAGAGTGTCTTGGAAGTATTCACATGTAATTTACATTACGTGTAAGTACAAGGTCCAAGCAGAATGGTAACACTCATTCACCTCCCCGGACCTGAGCTATTTTCATCAGCCATGTTGCACAATGCAGACCTTCACACCAGTACAGAGTGTCTTGGAAGTATTCACATGTAATTTACATTACGTGTAAGTACAAGGTCCAAGCAGAATGGTAACACTCATTCACCTCCCCGGACCTGAGCTATTTCCATCAGCCATGTTGTACAATGCAGACCTTCACACCAGTACAGAGTGTCTTGGAAGTATTCACATGTAATTTACATTACGTGTAAGTACAAGGTCCAAGCAGAATGGTAACACTCATTCACCTCCCCGGACCTGAGCTATTTCCATCAGCCATGTTGTACAATGCAGACCTTCACACCAGTACAGAGTGTCTTGGAAGTATTCACATGTAATTTACATTACGTGTAAGTACAAGGTCCAAGCAGAATGGTAACACTCATTCACCTCCCCGGACCTGAGCTATTTCCATCAGCCATGTTGCACAATGCAGACCTTCACACCAGTACAGAGTGTCTTGGAAGTATTCACATGTAATTTACATTACGTGTAAGTGCAAGGTCCAAGCAGAATGGTAACACTCATTCACCTCCCCGGACCTGAGCTATTTCCATCAGCCATGTTGCACAATGCAGACCTTCACACCAGTACAGAGTGTCTTGGAAGTACTGACATGTAATTTACATTACGTGTAAGTACAAGGTCCAAGCAGAATGGTAACACTCATTCACCTCCCCGGACCTGAGCTATTTCCATCAGCCATGTTGCACAATGCAGCTGCTTGACGTCTCGCAACTGTTCCTTCATTCACAAGCCCCCTTCCCCTCCAACTCTCGACCAAACATTCCCGTCACTCACCTGACGGCTGTTTAGACTTCTTTGACTATGGCGGGCTCTGTTCTTGTGGCAACCTGAAGCTAGAAATATCCATGTAACTTCATCCATCTTCTAACAGTGGCAGAGTTATTTAGATTTATCTAAAACTCTTTTATAATTTTAAAGTTGATTGCAAACCTAACATAAAATATTGAATATTGACAAACTTCGGTACAAACGGACTTGTTTGTAGTAATCACTCAAACAATGTTGATTTAACTTGATTATTGACCATTGCTATTTCTCTGAACTAATTAATTTCTGATATAATTAGCAGGGAATTTGTAGCTATAAATGATTAAGTTTTAGATGGATTTTCTTGTAAACATGAACTGTTTAACATTCATGTTTTTAACATTAGCTTATAATATTTAATTTTGAATAAAGAAAATAGTATATTTTGTAAGAAGTAGGCCTTATTATAAAAAAATATTGACTTATTGATATTAAATAATAATTTTACAAAATACTTTTCCAATTTGCGATATTTTTTAGGTTTAGATTATCTTTTGTTTAATCCTCCATTTAAAAAAAAGGGTACAGTACCTTGTTTCTGTATTTGAATTTTTTTTAAAATTTTTTTTATCTTATAAACTTTTAACAATAATATCAATTATTAAGTACTGCCATTTTCAGCGAATCAATAAAATTATCAGAATATATTGATATATTTGTAAATAAGTTTGAGTTCTTTATAGAGAGCCGTGATGCAGAAAATTATGTTTTACCTTCTCTCAGTTTCAGGCTTAAATACACAAATATCTAATACACTCAGCTAATTACGAATTTGTGAAAATTCGTACTATTTTTTTCAAATAATAAATACCGTTATATTTACTCAGAACAATTCAGAGTAACATAAATAGTCTGTTCTTCATAAAACATAATATTTACAATATTTTTATATGTACCACCTTAAACTTACCTTGGAGAGCCAGTGAAAAAGCGGTCTATGGTGGCTGGACTTTCCACCTTAGAGATAACGCAGGCTAAAATCCTGGCCTTGACTGTTCGTTTGTATCAGTGATATTCACCTTGTACTGTATTGGTTCTCACCTTTACTCTGACTGATAAGTTATACTCACAGTTTAATACTCTATGGGCAATGGGTTCAGTAAGAAAATGGTTTCAGTAGACAGTGACAAAATATCTTATCCTTTAGTAGTATGAGAAAATATTTATTACAACTTCATTACAGTTAACACTTTTAATTAGTTTTAGTGAATTCAACTTAGTGTTGTTGAAGTCTTTACATTCACAAACCTTTATGTTAAACGATGCAAACAGTAAATAGTTATTTTTACATGGGATGTATGTTTGAAATGCAGATTAATTCAGTTTTTGTTAAGAGTGGCAGTTGTGAATAATACATAGCCAGTGAGCGCTACTCCCACGACAATGGCCCGGTCTGGCCCTTGACAAAGCCACGGATGCATTCATAATGATGCTAAGTCGAGGCCAGAGGCTGCATAAGTCATCTCCCTTCATTATTCCTTTCTGTTTTGTACATATAAGTGTCTTTTTCGGAAACTGGCCTCGGCTGTGCGTAGGTTATTTTGATACTGATGCCTCAAATAAGGTATGTAAATACAGGAAGTCAAAAATAACTTGTGGGCGTTTTTAGTTTTGAGTCCTTAAAAAGAAAACATGCATTACCTTTTTACAAAAAGGTAAGATCGATCTCTTTCAAACCTTATTCTACTAATTCCTCATAGACAACTTATTCTTGCGGAGAACTTATCGGACGGAAATCTTCTTACCGTGCTACTTGCTACATTGTTCCAAGAAGCGCCTACCAGTCATGAACTCAGGTATACAAGTGGCTTCAAGCCCTGCGGGTGATATAGTTCTCTAAACGCATTTTCCATGATCGGACAGGGGTTAGTAATAAATATTGCATATACGAATGGGATTATTCTTGTTCAGAACGTTCTCAGATTCATACAAGTAATATGTTGAGCAGAACGCTATCTTTTAACATTGACTTTGACTTTTTTCATATTAACTTTGTACTCATTACGTTGCAATACTTTCTAAACTGTTTTTTTTTTTTTTTTTTTTTTTTTTTTTTTTTACTATAATGTTTCAATGTGTCCTTGCAGACGAATGCATTTTAAAAGATCTTATTCCACATTTTTTTCTCGACACTCCCCGATCTTTTGTAAATATCAACATATTTTTTCCTTATTTTCTCGGTCTGAAGACCCAATTGTGCTGACATTAGCTTAACCTTTATTTCTTCTGCGTCTTATTTAATTTTACTAATGAACAGGTAAACGTTTGGATGTGGATTCATACAGGTCAAGTTATTTAGTTTTGAGTTCAACCCTTCCCCCTTTTTTGTCCTGTGCCTTTGTCCGAACGCACTCCACATACGTATGGGAATAAGAGTTTTCATGCCACTGATATGTGAAATAAAGTAAAAATTGTCTTAATTTGTTATTCTTTGAATGGTTCTCCATGATTTTAAGGAAATCATATTCCACTTTTTCTTGGCGAGATATACAAGAGCTGCACACTATCTGCATGCGTTTCTGATATCTTAATGTTATATCTACTCTACGGTCATTATCAAACTCTGAACCTTCTTCCACAAATATTGATGACAATTTATTGTACATCCTGTCACTTAAGTAAAAAAGTCAGCCAAATCTTCCTGAACAGCCAATCAAAGTCGATTTTTGTATATTTTACCATGCCATTATACGACTCATATAAGCAAGAGTCATGGGTGAGTATCCACTCATTGCGCGTCTCATTTCTAAGAAATAGTACCTGTCAACCCTCGTCAAGAGACTAGGTGGGATATAGCACGGAATCTGTCAGACAGCGCAAGGTTAATATTGCTGATAAAAACTAACGTCAAAGCCAGGATTCGAACCATAGTCATCTCTAACTCTCCTGACATCTTAGACAGTTAGACTACTGGGCTACCAGCTCTCCAATATTTTTAATTAGATTGAACTTATTATTTCCACTGGAAGTAGATTCTGTAACTGTCCCTCCACTGATGTATCAAACTAACACTTTAATGTTGATATTTGTAACCATAAAATCAATAAAACAGTCTTTTTTCTTTAGCTATCGACTAATCCTAATATTACACCAATCATATTATTATGTTATTTGCCATTATTGAAATCATATTTATATTAAATCCTTTATAGGTTTAATGATATATGATACCACGAATTTTTAAGCACGAATTCTTATTACTCAATATTAATTTTACAATGTTACTGTTGGGTAATATGTTTTATTTCTTTGTTATATTTCCAAATTTTTACTTTAAAAGCGATTGTTTTTGACACATGTACAATAGACGTTGTATTATTTGAACAATAACTGACGGTAAGTAGTGAGTCGTGTCCAGTCATTGCGTCTCGCCCACTTTGTCCCACTGCTCATGCATGACATTTCCTGCCGTGTACCATGTACCCGCACGAACCCGACCTCCTCCGCACTCCTGGTAGTTAATGAATTGTGGCCGGGTCTGTCGTGTCTAGGCCGGGTGGTCGGATGAAAGAGAGCTAATACAGGATCAGGAATACAGAAGTTACATCCAACTCAAGTAACCAATACTACCGCATGTGTAGGAGTGGGTGAATGAGAGCTACTGCAGGCTCAGGAATACAGAAGTTTCATCATGCACGAGTCTTATATACCACCGCATGTGGATGCCTAAGAGAGGTTGAAAGAGAGCTACTGCAGGATCAGGAATACGCAAGTTTCATCATGCACGAGTCTTATATGCCACCGCATGTGGAGGCCTAAGAGAGGTTGAAAGAGAGCTACTGCAGGATCAGGAATACAGAAGTTTTATCATGCACGAGTCTTATATACCACCGCATGTGGAGGCCTAAGAGAGGTTGAAAGAGAGCTATTGCAGGATCAGGAATACAGAAGTTTCATCATACACGAGTCGTAAATACCACCACATGTGGAGGCCTAAGAGAGGTTGAAAGAGAGCTACTGCAGGATCAGGAATACAGAAGTTTCATCATTCATGAGTCTTATATACCACCGCTTGTGGAGGCCTTCGAGAGGTTGAAAGAGAGCTACTGCAGGATCAGAAATACAGAAGTGTCATCATACACGAGTCTTCAATACCAACATACATGTAAAGGTGCGTGGGTGAATAAGAGCTACTACAGACTGAGGAATACGCAAGTTTCATCATACATGAGTCTTGAATACCACCGCATATTTAAGCCTAGGTGTGGTTGAAGGAGACCTACTAATTGTTACTTTATACATATTTAAAGTTAATTGTATCAATAATCGTTTAAAAATGTGTACTCCTTGTTTAGTTAAAAATCTATTACATTCATGGTATACATTTTTCACAACACTACTATGAGTTCAGCCGTTTTCGTTATGTGTTTACAACTTGCGAAACATCATATTTTCAACATCTGCCTACTGTTTACTACCGAAAGTAACATTGTTTACAACCGAACATTTTCCACAGTTAACAACACCCGTTTTTAAAACATGTTTCTAATTTAATAAACAGTTAACATTCCAAAAATGAGTTTTTATTCCATAGTGTAGTGAAAAGTATCGTTCAAAACTCGAGTGAAAGTGTTTTGTATGTTCTCGACCATATGAAGTGCTCGACAAGTCTCGCACTTCAAACATATGGTCTCGAACATGCAAAACCCCACTTTCCACCCTTGTTATGAAATATACTATTTTGTTTATATAGGCAATATAATTAATAATTAATCAAATAGTTGATTTGAATTAACCAACATATGCACTAAGTATTACTCCTTCACTTTATCAGCTTTATTACCAATCGATTAATAATATTAATATCATTACAAATTATATACTAAAATAGTATATTTCATAACAAGAGTGGAAAGTGGGGTTTTGCATGTTCGAGACCATATGTTTGAAATGCGAGACTTGTCGAGCACTTCGAATGGTTTAGAACATACAAAACACTTCCACTCGAGTTTTGAACGATACTTTTCACTGCACTACGGAATAAAAACAGGTGTTGTTGACTGTGGAAAATTTTCGGTTGTAAACAATGTTACTTTCGGTAGTAAACAATAGACAGCTGTTGAAAATATGGTGTTTCGCAGGTTGTAAACACATAACGAAAACAGCTAAACTCATAATAGTGTAGTGAAATGGAAATTATCAGACCACTTATCAATTATAAATATGAAAACTGTCACTAACAAACATCCCATCAACTATTTGACCTATTTGAGAAGATGAATGAATAAGAGGGAGTAAACAAATTAAAGCGAAATTTTATTTATATACAGGGTGGGGTCCCGCACCATCCTTGTATTATTTTAAATGAACAAGATGGGAATTAGAGTCTTTTACAATCTCTTTAGGTATTGGATAGATACTTTAAGGTAAAATTGGTAATCATCTCACTCAAATAGGGGACGTCCTATCGAGGGTATCGTCAATATTCATAATTAAAGCCTATGGTTTGTGATACGTCATTTTAAAGGGTATACCTTAACCAACTGAATGCCACAAATCCCGTCTCAATGGAGTCACCCTATCAGGAATTACATCAATTTGAAAATTTAAATGTTTAATGTTCAAAGTGCTATATTTTCTGATATAGTTGTCCCTCAGAGATGCAGTTTGTGGCATTCAAATCAGTAACATACGATCCTAAAAATTATGTATTACTAGACTTAGGATTCTTAAATAAATAATGATGGTTTCTATAGCTGAAAGTATAATGATTTTTTCCATTAAATGTTATACTTATTGCTACACCTCTTTAAAGGTTATATGTTACTAATTTGAATGGCACAAACTGCATCTCTGAGGGACCACTCTATCAGAAAATATAGCACTTTGAATATTAAAAATTTAAATTTTCAAATTGATGTAATTCCTGATAGGGTGACTCCATATAAATGGGATTTGCAGCATTGTAGTCTAATAATAAATACCTTTAATTTGATGTACTATTCGACCTATGCTCTCGTTTAAGATTTCCTTCTGACTTCTTGTGGGCTATCCCCTTGATCATGAACAAATCTAGTGAGTTTTTCAGTAAATAGATTTATAGGTGTAGTTATAATGTACCAATTTGTATTTCTTTACCTGTAATCGTTCAGATATTATGAAGGCCGTGTGGGACGTTTTCCCCACCTAGTATATTAAAGAAAGCTAAACATCATCATAATAAAATACATTGAAATGTTATATAGATACTTTTACAAGAAAATTTACTTTTACTTGTCGTAATTAGATTTATTTGTTAAATTATTCAGTGTTGGACCCAAGTAATTATCTAGGGTAAAGGGAAAGATGGAGAGTTTATTTTGGATTCCATTTATCCATCTGCTGAATTATTCCTTTGGAACTTGGTCTCAAAGAAACTCCTCTAAGGAAGCCAAGAATAAGGCCCTCCCTCTTGGTTTATGCAAGATGTTAATCTTGAGACCGTATTCTAGCAGGCCAGTCCTTAATTATAAATCCAACGTTTTGTCCACACAATAGAACTTGTTATGAGCGCTGTTGGAAATTACATCTATTTGGGAAACTGAATGTAATGTTAATTTATGTAGCTAATTTGAAGAGGGCGAATAAGTGTGATGAGTGTAGTTAACGAGTGTAGTCATTGTTACTAACTAACGACGAAACATCGTAAGAAAGGGACATTTATTAGTTGCCCAAAATCAAGAGCAAATAAAATACCTACAACGACAAGCCACGTAGAATTGGTCGGATTTTTGGCTAACTGACAAGCCTGATATTCAGTTATTTATTTTATTTATTTATTATTTATCTAATTTACAGATTTTTCCTCGCCAAGTTTGATATAACTTGTCGGTGATGTCCATGTAATGAACGTTACCGTATCTTCCCTACACAACATCCAGCCCCTGACTACCACCCAACATGAACACCCCAGCTTTTTCTAGTGGTGTCTACGTCGATAGCAACTAC
The DNA here is from genome assembly GCA_035578905.1 of Stictocephala bisonia. NCBI lineage: Eukaryota > Metazoa > Arthropoda > Insecta > Hemiptera > Membracidae > Stictocephala > Stictocephala bisonia. The sequence continues at coordinate 6,470,453 of JAQJVL010000009.1, read as the reverse complement.
TTAGAGTACGGTCTGTGTTTGTATTAAGAGGACCAATTAATTATAGATCACATTATCTAAAAGGTCCACAACCCTTTGTCCCTAAGTAGTTCGGTTACAACACTGCGCCACTAGTGCTTACTTAATTTAAAAATTGATATTCACAAAATGAAATTTTGACTAATCCTTATAAAAACAGTTGGAAGAGCCTTCTGTACATGCTAATGATATGTATTGTTAGAAATATTATCCTAAGATTGAAATAAAAACTGTAAATAATCATGGCATTCCATTGCCTATAAGTAAGCCCTTTTTTACTGTTTCAAATAATGTTTGGCGAAAAGATTTCTTTGTCAGCTAAAATACTGCAAGCTATGTATTTTTAGATGTTTTTTAGAAATAATTAAAAACAAGGGATTTTGTAGTTACTTTAAAATATATAATAAGGGATATTGTAAGGGAAATACATTACTAAAAGCCCTGTAGTAAAAAAAACTTAAATTAGTAATTTTCTAGTCTTTGGATGTTTAATGGCTGCCTTCAGGACAGTGATTCAAAACATGAATCAGCATTTTCATTTGAATAAACATTTTCATCTATTTTTTAAAAAAATTAACGACGTTGTTGAATTTTAAAACTAACATATTTGAGTTTCGTGCTCTATTTTTTCACTACACAACCGCAATTCATCCGTAACACACCACAATTCCTAATCCGAATTACGCCCTATTATGTATTTGCTTTCGTAAAATTTGCGAACATAATAAATTAGTTAATATTATTTTAAATTTTACATATATTTATATCTCACTAAAAATCTAAATAATTAATCTGTTTATATAATGTTTGAATATATTCTAAGTGAGTAGAGCATTGTTTCATTTCCATTTGTAATAACCATTGTCGCTCCGGCTAAAGAGGAAACAGGATTCTATGAAGTGTAACTCGCAGCTAATTAAAAGCTAAATATAAACACTCCATTGAGTGAGACTCACAGACCTCCCACAAAGGTACAATAGAGGGGAAGTAACGGCCTCAACTGGAGGCTACATATATCCTTCTACTATACGTGTTCTAAGCCACTCACCTCCAACATGAAGTTTTGATTTGGTTAACCGTACGTAGGGGTGGCAACGATATACCGTTACATCGGTAATATCGATAGTTATGTTTCGATATATCGATATATTAGTATCGATATTTTATTTACATTATATCGGGTATATCGATAATTTGGTCCGATATATCTTAACACTAAATATTGACATTATTATCTTTCCTCAAAATCATCACGATTTGAAAAAAAAAAAAACTTTTAAATTGCCTCTTATGCGTACAAAACATGCATTAATATAATAAAGTTACTTTATTTTGGTTTTCTTTTACGTGAGATTAATACACTAAAATGTTTATTATAGACCAGTGGGTAGAACATTCCTATACGAATGCTATTACATTATTGTTTTATAGCCTAAATAATATAATAATCGTTTTATTAAGTGTATAATTATTCTAATTTTGAATTTTCTTCTTTCAACTCCACAGACCACAAATTTTTTCGTGTAGATCAATGTTTTAAATTTTTACATTCAGAATGCTATTCTAAATAGCGACAGCAAATCATGAGTGTATTTTCGGTCATGGCATAAGAGTTAGTGCATAATTTTATGTATCGATATATTTTTCAATATCGTTAGATAGACATTTGGTTTGCGATATATCGGTAATTATATGTATCGATATGCTGAAAATAGTTGCCATCCCTAACTATACTTCCTTTACTACACAGTGAAATACTGAAACATTATTTTTATCTTAATACCAGAAGGAAACGCAATGGCTTTTTTAAAAACTTGAAAATTTGACATTTTCCCGTTCTTCCACTAGGAGTAATAGTGTTGCTCCACAAAAGTTGTGATTATCTTTATAAAAACTGTCACTATCTCATACAGGTACGTGTATGTGTAGGTGGGTGGGCGGGTGACTCACTAGCACCGTACGTGTATGTGTAGGTTAATCCCTATGTACAGATCAAACAAATTATATCCCACGGTCAGTGACAGCTGGACATAGGACAGAAGTGAGTAGAGGATTCTTTCATGAAAAAACCCGGTTTTTGCAAACAGTTCTTGTGAAGAAGTCTTGACTATCTATTATTACTATCATTTGAAGTTTATTGTTGTAATGCTGTTAGTAACACGGTGAGCATCAACACCTCCACGCATCCAGACTATCTTGTACTACGCGATGATACCTGATTTACAATTGTAAAGTACTCCTGGCATGGATAAGATCCCTAGCCCACCCGCTCGCCCGTCACTTACAGTGGTGTTAACCCACCCACACGTATACTTAATGCAGTGTTTTCGAGAGTCGATAACCTTGAATAGGTTATAAAACTCTTCACTGATACATAACATTGTAATTATTCCATCATACAGCTTCCATACAATCCATTATATAGATAAGCAAGACTAGATTAACACTTTTAACAACACAAGTAACTGAAGATATTAGTTTAATTAACTATAACAGATACAGTTTACAAAACGCATCCATTGGCCAGTGGGTACATTGGTACTTTATTTAATGAATAGCTAGACATGAATGAATATAGTGGCATTTTAGTAAAGCTCTTACGCACAGTGTTGGCAAGAACACTGACAGTGACTGACATACCACTGACAATAATTTCTCATTAAGTCATAAATACGCTTTGGGAGGCTTTTTTATTAGTTTACAAAATAATATAATATATAAATAAAAAATAAGAACAATCTGTAAATGATAGGAAAACAAATATAAAGATGATTAAAACTATAAAAAAGTCCACGATCATATGTTTACTCACACTCAAATACACTATAAAACAAGTAGGTCATGAAACATATTTAGTTAGAGCACTGAACCTTGATAACAATACAAGACTCAAAGGCGTTGCTACCGGTATCAAGTTAACTACCATCGGCACCACCCTTACCGCGTGGGTCATTGCACACTTCTGTATTTCTAGGACAATCCATTTACTTCCAGAAGTGGCTAAATGGGCAGTTAATACGATTTTAGTTGGAGCCAGAACCTTCCCGAAATGGGTCCAGAATTGTCTAGATCACTCTTTCAGAACAAACACTACCATAGCCTCAGAACCTTCTATACTTACACTGGCGTCTTCGAATCCTTGTTCTTCAACCTGAAGTGTAAGTGAAAGTTTTAAACATCGAAAGTTCACGAACAATGTCAGATATTGTATAAACACTAACTCTAGTGTGTTAAGTGATATTAATTATTATTTTAAATCATGCTCATTTCATTTCAAGTGTGTCTGTAAATATCACGTAGTGTGCAGTCTAGTTGATTAGTGAGTGTGGATTCAAGTAATAGTTAGTAGCCACAAAGAGGAATCACCTTTTTATTTAGGATCCTCTAGACCGTAACAACATAAATATGCAATAAAGTTTACACCATTTCATTTAATACTAATAGAATATAATTTACGACGAATAAATTCTGTTAATCTCATATTTTTTATCCTTCAACAATTGTAACTGCCTAGTTAATAATCCTTTTAAGGATCTCTGCCAAGTAACAAAGCGATAATTCTCTTAGAGTTTCCCTAAATTATCTTAATACGAAGTATATAAGAACGATTATATCCTTTTGAAATAACGCTTTTATGATATTAAAATGTTCACATATTTTACTGTAAAAACACTTTGAAATATTTGGCTTTTTTACAAAACCTATCTTAAGACCAACTAGAACAATCCTTCAGCCATAAAATGACAATTGAAGTGTTGTTGCACAATCATCAACACGTTTCGAATCCTAAAAAAAAACATTGTTTTAGTAATTTTGTGAAGTGAAATTATATCTGTAAAATACTGTTAAGACGTCAACATTTTAAAAAAGTAACCAAAATCAATAAAACATAAAATAATATTCAAACTACTTTTAAAATAATTTTTTAAGGTAATTTAGTATAGGTTCCATGTAGATAAAAATGTATTGTATTTATTCGACGTACTTAAATTAAAATAAACTATTACTTGCTTTAAAATATAAAATTTTTAAATATTACGTAATTTTTCTTGAAGATAAATTCAAATATATCTATGGTGATAGGTAATATATCTAATTTGACTGTAGTTTTTTCCTGTGAGAAGAAACAGTGTATATTCTGTCTATAATAATCGATTTCCATGGAAAATTAAAATTATTTTTTTAATTGGAAATGTGCAGTATATAAAAACGCGTCACCGATTCTGCCATGAATATATTAATATCTCTTCTACTGTTATACAAACATGTTACATATTTCGTTTTCAAAATACATATAGTCGTCAGGAATCAGATTTTATTGTTCCTTTTATTAGAAGTTTTGTTTAACCAAATCATCTTCTTATAACAGTTTTCTAATGGCATCAATAAAACGCCCCTGATATTTACGGTAATCTTCCGAATGCTCCCCTCTTTTCGTCCCGTTCCCGTTAAACCAACAATACGCCCGCACGTTACTTCTTTTTAGCCGCTAAAAGGAATTGCTGAGAAAGCTACAACTGACAAAACATGCCTTTAAGGGCTTAAAACAGGCTTTTACAAGTGAACATTCAAGCGATGTCTACATGGGCTTATGGCAGCCTACATGAGTTCAGACATAGCTGACTGGTTTATCTCTAAGTTTATGTTTTCGGAGAATGCCTCTATGGCTTTCGATTAATGTTTTTGATTTATTACTAAATAGCAAAGAAAGAATTCAAATGAACAACTGTAATGTGACTATGTTTAAAACATGTATCAATAATAATACATACCAACAAATATCGAATAAATATTAAATTTAAACAAAGCGAGAAAACAAGAGGGCAATATTGCATTAACTTAAGAAAATAGCAAATTTAAATTTTAAATAAATTATGATTTCCCATAAATAAAAATAACTATTTGACAATCAATGATAACAACTGAAGAAATGTCAGTACAAAATGTTAATAACGACTGTACGAAATAAATATCAAAGTAGTAAAAGTTGTTTTAATTAGTAAACTATCTGATAAATATGTTTGACTACTTGCCGAGGTAATATACATAACTATTCTTAAAATTCTAGAGAAACAAGGAACAAAGGTAACAAACAACAAAATTACCTCTAATATACGTACAGTTTTATATATGAGTGGTAATGATTAATTCATTTATACATGAGGACTTTAATAATTGACTTTTATAAATGAGGACTGACAACGGTGCTGGCCCCGCAATCTCCCGGGCGAACTGAAGAACTAACTACTCCATATACTATTTGGAACCCATCCTGCACACTATGGGCCTCTCTTTCTTTCTTCTCTGTGATGAAAATTATCTTCCTAATTTTCCCAAAGATTACTTCGGATAGAAAGTTCTACCAATTCGGATATACATGGGTTAAGTTCTGGACAAAGACTTAACTGAATCAATAGTTGATTTACAAAAAGGAACAGCTGCAGGTTTAGATGATTTTTAGAAGTAGCTTATGTGGCTGTAAGACAGGGGGTAGGGTTACATATTTTAACTCTAGACTAGGGTAAAACTGGATACTGTGGCCGAGTTGAGATACAAGCTGTGGACGAGGTAGTAGGCGGGAAAGAAATGTTCAAAAATATTTTAAAAGCGAGAAAAACTACACATTCAGACAAATAATGCAAAAAGGATACTAGTTACCATTTCACATTATATATTAGTTATCATTTCACATAATATATTAGTTAACATTTCACATAATATATTAGTTAACATTTCACAGAACATATTAGTTAACATTTCACATAACATATTAGATAACATTTCATATAAAATACTAGTTAACATTTCACATAACATATTAGTTAACATTTCACATAACATATTAGTTAACATTTCACATAATATATTAGTTAACATTTCACATAGTATATTAGTTAACATTTCACATAATATATTAGTTAACATTTCACAGAACATATTAGTTAACATTTCACATAACATATTAGATAACATTTCATATAAAATACTAGTTAATTTTTCACATAACATACTAGTTAACATTTCACATAACATATTGGTCAACATTTAAAAGGACTTATAAATTAAATTGTCCAGTTTCAGAACTGATAGAAAACTACTTTTACTGTAAGAGGCAATCATTTCGATATATATTCTGGACAGATCATTTATATTTTAAAATAGATACATTTGTCCTTATACCAAAACTTAATGAACTATATATCTTCCGTTTGTTTGTAACAAAGACAACATTCACTTATTAAAACTCAAAATGTCTAACTTAGGTAATCTAGACTCTAGCTGTCTTAAAAATAAAAATAATATATATATAAATTAGACAATCAGAATTCATTAAATGAATACAAAATTAAAATAGTCGGATCTTAACCGTTTATTCACTACCATAACCATAACTTAGGTTAACCTAACATAACCACATCAAACCTAACATAACATAACTAAAGCTAATATAACCTCAACTAACTTAACAAAACCTAACGTAACATACCTTAACCTAACATAACTTAAACACACTTAATATAACCTAACCAAACCTAACATATAACTAGAGATAACCTAACCTAACCAAACCTAACATATATAAACCCAACCTAACATAACATAACCAAAGGGAAAATAACCCAAACAAACCTAACATAACCTAACTAAAGTAGTGTTAGTGAATTAACGGTCCATATAGTCAAGAAAATATCTTTCTAATGCAATATTTCTCTACTTTATTCTCATTGAACTGTAAACAGCGTACTAAATGTATGCTAATATACATCAAATGGACGGTTTGATGGTCTTTTTATGGAAGTCTACTCGCCACCCCATTGTGGTAGAGTTGAGTACCCACATGATTCGTATGCTAATCTTGCAACTCGTGTCCACGCACTTCACTTCACTCATTTATGAAGCCTTAATAGGCAAACCACTTTATCTCCTTGCATACTCAAACAAAATGGATGATTTATTTTAACAGTTTTATCCTGAACGATTACTTTTTGTATATTTCATAACATCGCTTCAAACATTTATGAACGTGACGGACCAAGGACGGACTTACATTCCACGCTTTCCCCTATAAAACTTAAGAGGGGAAAGCGTGTAGTCACACATCCGCTAAAGTACAGATCCCCACCCACCACTTAACCAGGTACTTACAGTGTTAGTGATCTTCCCACATACCCAGACACAAACGCACAGTGGTAATGAAAAGGCATGTACAGTAGTAGTGACCCACCCACCAACCTAAGCATGTACAGTGAGGATTATCTTCCCCCTACCCAGGCACATACACTTTTGAAGACTCTCTCAAATATCCAAGAACACACAGTGGTGATGAAAAGGTATGTACTGTAGTGATGACCCACCCTCGCAAGTACAGTTGTGCTGACCCTCCCACCTACCCAGGCACATACATTGGTGATGAAACTTCCATCCACCCAGCACGTAAAATGGTGACCTTCCCACCCACCCAGCACGTGAAATGGTAATGAGCCTCCCACCTACCCAGGTACTTACAGTAACTGACCCTCTCATATACCCGAATTTCTCCGTATAAACTCCATTTATAATACTAAAAGTAATTTCTTACAATGTTGTGTTTCACCTAAATTACAGTTCTAAACCTAAAATGTTTCTACATAAAAAAAAATATATAAATGTAAATAAGTGAGAGTAATTTATTTGTTCTTAAAAGAACCTTTCGTGAATAATAAATACATATACTAAATGTTTATTGGTATCTTACATTCCTTTTTGAAAATCGTATCATAAAACTACAATGAACACTATAAAGTTTTGCAGCACAAAAATATTCACGAAAATGTATTTATATTCTCTAAAATATTAAAAATAATATTAAATTGCATACGAGTAAAACTCTTTAAGATGAAATAAATTTAGTTTTGAAACGTTTATGTACATTGAGTTGATTGTTAATCAGGAGTACCACCGATAAGATGGATAGCTAGAGGAATGAAATATTTCCTCAGGTCAACAGGTTGACACTCTACTGGCAGGATGAAGGAGACAGTTGCTGGACCATAAACAACTGTCAGGACATTAATCGCAGTCATCACGCTAAGCCAGGGCACTTGTACGACAAACATCCTGTTACCCGCCAGGACACCTCAGGTGTGAAAATGTCACACGTGGACTTCCAGACATCTCTCTGGATTTATTGTCAACGGGATGACCTTTCTGCGTGACCATTTATATGAAAATACCAGTCTCCTCATTCCTTTACACAGTGAGTAGTAATTAGTCGTAAGGTTAAGGCTGTCTAATACTATTAGTATTCAGGTTTAAGATGACGTCAAAGCTAGGACTCATTTTGAGGCAAGTATGAAATATTACTTGAGTGTAGGATGAATATGAATTAGTTGAGTGTATTGTTACTATATGAGTTCGGTTTAGCTCAGAAATTACCATTTATTAATAGCCTAACAGCTAAAGCATCTAAGGGATCTAGTTTTACGTGGAATCCGGACCACATAGTATTGGTATGATTTTTAGCTAATAGATAAGTCTGATACTCAACTATCTTCCCTACATAACATCCGGACATTGACTGCGACTTCAGATAATAAAAACATATGTCCCTTTCGTATGGCCACAACGAACGACTCAGTGGTCGTTATATAGAGATTAAGGCCTACAACTATTGTACATTGTAGTAATAATTACTACGTTTGTACTTGTGGATTTGGCGGGAATAAGGGAGAGACTAACATTGTTCTGGCCCTGCTATCGCATGACATACTGGAGAACTAACAACTCCACTCGATTTAGCGCACTATCGGATGCAACTTTTGTTAATGTTTTCTCTGTGCTGCCACCCAAGACCTCTCTAGTAGTGTCCACATCGATCAAAACCGTAAAGAGGATGCCATGTGAGTATTAAGATGACTGAGCATAGGAACTGTCGCCTACAATCTCCACAACACTTTGTCCCTAAGTAGCTGGGTTACAGTACTGCGACACTAGCACCGATTAGTCAGCCCATGCTTTGATGATGTATTTTGTGACTAACCGGGTGGGAAATCAAACCCGATCGTCATCTCCCACGTACCAATCCCAACAACAATGCTCGTCCACCATTGTCTTGTGTATAATGAACCTGCAATAGACCAGAATCAATTGCTCGCTATTGTTGGGTGACATTGTTGTATCGTGGCCGGTGTCTTGACGGAAATTCAACTTTGTTATTTAAACTTGTAATTGTTAATTTTCTTTTAGTTAGTTATCAATTAATTAAAATAAAATGTATACAATTTATTTTATGAAAGGAAAACAGATTGAAGTACAAGAAAAAATAAGAGTAATAGATTAATCAAACTTTGAAGTGAAAAAAGACGTGTACATTACTATAGATTTTTTTCTAAAATAAGCATTCCTAACCGGCCAATTTCCTTGAATCGTCCCAGTACTACCCAAATAAAGAAAATTGTAAGTGGGTTACGATTCATTTCAATGAAAATGATAATACCGAAAGCATCATTGTTACATCTTTTAAAAAAAATATATATAAGAAGCTGCTTAATTTTTGTTATAAGTCAGTAAATTATTGGGTATAGCACTTTAACAGTGTTCACCTAATAGTGTTTTTTAATACTGTAAACACTGTTCTTTATTGTTTACTTTAAAAAATTACTATTTTAGAGTAATTGAAGGCTGAAAGTTTAAAATTTTTGTTCTTGAAAAATAAGTGTCCTTCAATAATCAATAACTTTATTGGCATTACATGTATAAAAGTAATTAAGAAGTGGATCATGTATTTTATTAGATGCACTTTTTTAAAATGTTGCAACAAAATGAAAGAAGGATTAGGTAAATCTTGGAAAACGGTTAAAAAACGATATTTGTCTTTCGTAAAAAAAGTACATTTTCAGTCATGAATGCTCGGGAAGTACTGATATAAACTTACAATAAAAAAAAAAAAAATATATATATATATATTATAGGACGAAAATTGCTCATATTTTTCAATCTATGGATTTCCACATATATTTTGATTAAAAAATATGTCATATACTCGAAGGGATAGCTTCCACCCCTCGTGGTAAAAGCCAACCTTGCCACATAGTATAATGTCAAGCAAGTCATAGAGACTACCCAAATCAAAATAAAAAAAAATCTCAACTTTGTTTTTGAAATTTGTTAATGATGGAGTATCAGATGAGGGAGACAAAGGTAGTTGGACATTTGCCATCATTACGTGAAAATTACCAATCACGACGTTTCGATTTGGTAAAACCCAAACCTTTTTTAAGTGCTAAAAACTAAATTACATCTACACAAACATGTTATAAAACTACGTTCTTAAACTAATAAACTTATCTACTTTAATAATTATCTACATTTTTACCTAGATCCTAGAATGGGGTACAACAAAATCAACTTATACTAAATATAAAATATTAACATGGTTAAATTAATACAACCAATTAGGCGCTGTCAAGGTCACGATATCAACGAAAAAATTTTAAAACACCATTAAAATTAATGCTCAAATCAGACTGAAATAAGATTACATTAACCAATCATAAATATATGGTACCTGAAAAACACTATTAATTTAAAATAACATTCAACATGCACAAAATTTATATATATGGCTCGGAAGGGCTGAGACTACTATTACAATTACATTTTACTATTACAATTACATTTTAACCTGAAAAGACAACAATTATTAGGAATAAAACAATACAATAAACAAATATTACAAAAATGACGAAGTCTTACGACTCGCAGTGACGACGGCATCTAGACGTCCCAGGCACGAAGTGAGGATGATACAATCCAAATGCAGTGTCTACGAAGTTCCCTCCAAGGTGATAAAACACGGGGACAAGACAAACATACACACTACACTTCACAACAACCATACACAGACTGACGAGGTCAGGGACGTACGCTCCGAGATCGCCAAAAATGCGGAAACGTCGTGATTGGTAATTTTCACGTAATGATGGCAAATGTCCAACTACCTTTGTCTCCCTCAAAAAATCTCAGTTGATTACCAAAGTTACCCATATATACGTGGTTTTATCGTAGAAGACTGTGTAGCTTACCATTTTATTTTATTTTATTTATCTCTTATTTACGTATTAATATATAAACTTTATGTTCTTTAAAACGTCCACCTATTCCAATAATAAGGGGAGACGGACGTCAAAATTTTAATTTTTTGTCTTTTTTTTTATTTTTGATTTTTATTACTTGGAATTTTCTGAGCATTTTAATATAAAACACTTGTATATTTGTTGATCAATAAGTGTGTGTAATATTTTTTGAAAAATATTTGCACACGAAAATCTGAAGAGATTTAAAACACACATTAGATATAGTACCGAATCTCTCAAGAATAAAGTACTTTATTTAATTGTTTAGGTTGGCTACACTGTGCACTGTAGTCTGCTGTTTTGACAGTGTATTCTGATCTATTTATTTATTCTAACCTCAATACAGTATTGGTTCTGTCAGCTGAGAAAACGATTTATTGTGAAGTGATAGTCTGTGTTTGTGTTTGATTTCAACATGGGAAAGCCTAAAAAATCTGTAAAAAAACGCCGTTCCCGTGGAAATGAATACACTAATAATATAGCCAGAGTTGGCGATATTAATACTACATCTGTGTCTGAGAAAAATGAAACTAACGCTGAAAGTGTGGATGATTTTGAGGCTAGGCCTAGGCCTATAGTAGAGCAAGATTCTGCTTCTAAAAGAAAGATTGGTAATGTTTCTCTGGTTGATGAAGACTGTAATGTTGGATCAGGTAACATGATTGTAAATATGGATATTCTTTCACAAGCATTAGCTAGTTTCTGCATATGCAAAAATTGTAAACAGAATACGGTTGACATTCTTGAAAATTTGAGCTTGCGAAAGGGCCTAGCAAGTACTTTATCATTAGTATGTAAACATTGTAATGAGAGCCTTTCATTCAACACTTCTCCTAAAGTTGATAAATTCTTTGACATCAATATTAGGTGTGTATATGGGTTGAGAGCCATAGGTAAGGGAATGGTTGCGGCTCGGACGCTATTCGGCATTTTAGACTTACCAAGCCCACCACAGAAATTTGAGCGATACAATCCACTTTTACTAAAGTCCCTAAAAGAAGTAGCCACTGAGAGTATGATGTCAGATACTAATGAAGCTGTAAATTGTAATGTTGATGAAGATGGCAACACATCAAATAACCTAAGTGTAGGCCTAGATGGGACATGGCAAAAGCGTGGCCACACATCTTTGAATGGTGTAGTGACTGTCTCCTGCATTGATACAGGGAAAATTTTAGATGTAGAGGTGTTTTCCAAGTACTGCCATGGCTGTGCATGTAAAATAATTGGACATGATTGTAAAAAAAATTACCAAGGGTCAAGTGGAGTCATGGAAGTGGAAGGCGCATTGAATATGTTTGCTCGTTCACAGGCTTCCAGAGGTGTACGCTATGAGTATTATTTAGGTGACGGGGACTGTAAAGGTTTTGACCAGGTTGTTGCATCTAAGCCTTATGGAGAGGAGATTCAAATAAAAAAATTAGAATGTGTAGGACACGTTCAGAAACGTATAGGGGGAAGGTTGCGCAAATTGAGAAAAGAGTACAGGAAAAAGAAACTTTCAGACGGTAAAGGTCTTGCGGGAGCAAAAGGGCGACTTACTGATGAGGCAATCAATAGCCTACAAAACTATTGTGGATTAGCTATCAGGAGAAACAAAAATGACCTACAAAACATGAAAAAAGATGTGTGGGCTACATTTTTTCATAAAGCGTCCACCAATGAAAAACCGCAGCATAATTTATGTGATATATCGTGGTGCCGATACAAACAAAGTCAACGTGACGGAACACCCTATGATCACAAGAATTCTATAGATCAAGCTGTTATTGATATAATAAAACCAACTTACCAAGCTCTAGCCAACCCAGAACTTCTCAAGAAATGCCTTCACGGTAGAACTCAAAATGTGAATGAGTCCTACAATTCAGTTTTGTGGTCTAGGATACCAAAAATAAATTTTGTAGGAATCAGTACTCTCCAATATGGCACATTTGATTCAATAATTACATATAATGAAGGTAACAGAGGTAGGATAAAAGTTATTAAAAGTTTTGGACTGCAGCCTGGGCCTAATTGCATCAACATCTTGACAGAAATTGATACCATAAGAGTGCGGAAAGTGCAAAGATCTAGCCAAGAAGTAGTCAAGAGAAAAAGACAACAGTCAAGAATGCTCAAGAAAAGAAAAAGGGACATAGAGAAACAAGAAGAACCTGAATATGCTGCAGGATTGTTTTAAAAAGTAAATAAATACAACTTTGTTATCTAGTTTTCTCTTTTTTTCCGAAAGTAAGCAATTTTGTACAGAAAATCTGTGATTACTCATGAACCGCTTATTGAAAACACTTGACATTTTTACCACTTGTGAAAAACAACCTTATACATAGCCCCTACCACTTTCAATAAAATTAGTAAACATTTGTTTGAATAACAAATTATTTACTACTTAAAAAATAAAGTAAAAAAGTTACCAAAGAAAAAAATCATAAAAATTTATTTTTTATTATACAATTTTTAAAGTGGTAGGGTCCATTGAAAAAGGTGATATTAGTATGTAGTAAAAATTTCAATTAAATAACTTTAACAGTTCTTGAAAAAACACAATATTTGTAACAGTAAATTAACATGGCGCGAATAGGGACGTCCGTCTCCCCTAAATTGAATTGTGTTATTTTCAATACAGTTAAAAGCTGTAAATGAAGCCAAATCCAACGGTATACAGCTGAATCCGTTAATTGTTGTACACTCATAGTTATAAACGAAATATAATGTGGAAATATCGTGGAATATGAAAAATGTCATGTTACGTGACTTGTTATACTGGTGACAGTAATAAGACAATAATTAAATTACCACCAACAGTTGTCATCCCTCTCAGAGCAGCTTTTTCATTGACATCATCTCAGTTCAGCTTGTATCCCTAGTACAATGCATATTGTATGGGGCACAACGTTGGATTTTGAGTAAAAACTATCCCTCAGGGCCTGCCAGTTGGTGTTTGGGGACTTTTGAGTGAGAGTAGGGGTTGTAATGAAAAACAGCCCTTGAGCATAAAGATATGAATATTCAGGATTTGATCACTGATGCCCGTCTCCATTCAAATAAGTCTCAAGTTTCTAGTCGTATGGTTTTAGAAATACTTTTAGTAAGCCACGAAAATAATTCTTGGGGAAACTATAGCGATTTAGCTGGCATTTGATAAATATGGAATACAATGGTCCCTAACGATTTTCATGATTTATTTTAGTAAACTAGTCAATATTAACTCAAAAACATGAATCCATAGATATTTTTCTTCGGAAATATCAAATTGAACAAAAGAAGTTAAAAAAATTAAAATATTTTTACACCAAAAACTGTGTGTTTAACATTAATCTTATGTATTTTTCTCCTAAACATAAATATGACATCCAGTATATCATACTGTAAATGTAGGTACTCAACAAAAATTTTGATTACATCGTAGGTTAGGTTAGGTTTAATTAGGTTAAGTTGTTTTTCCAAGTTATTTTAGGTAGGTTAGGTAAGGATATTTTAGGTTAGATTAGGTTTATTTAGCTTCGGTAAAGTTAGGTTATGTTCGCGATAAGTTATTAATAGATAACATTTACCCACTAAAATACTAAGTAACTAACTTTAGCTAAGCTAATATTAACAGCCTAACCTAAAATCATTTAACATTTATTAAATAACACAGCTAAAAGTGGCTCACCCATACATAGACAGCTTTAGTGACCCACCCACCTACCCATAAATGGAAAGTGGTAATGGCCCTGAATGAGTCACCAATAACATTATGCAGTGGTTTACTTTATAATTTAAAATAAATTAGGTATATTTCTGATATATTTCTAAAACCCTACCACCCACTCAGCACACAATACGCTTGATATTAATATGTACACTTAATGAACACCCACCCACCCAGCACACAATATGCTGGATGCCGTATCACCCACAAAGCACAAAATACGCTTGATGCCCTGATACTCGGTGCGCTCCTCAATAAAAAAATCCTGACTCTAAATACCACCCAACACAGACACCTCAGACTTCTTATCTGGCAGTGTCTATGTCGATGGCAACCATTGAGTGGACGCCGTTTCAGTACTAATTAACCTTTTACCTACAATCTTCACAATGCTTTGACGCCAAATACTTGGGTTAGAGCTTTTGCACCAAGGTGACGTTGACAAGTACCACCTGCCCACCCACACATGTACAGTTGTATGACCCACCCACCCTCCCACACACGTACAGTTGTATGACCCACCCGCCCTCCCACACACGTACAAGAGGGAACCTAAATCAACCTGATATAACTTATAATAACCTAACTTAACTAACCTATTATTCCAACTATAATATCTCGGTTATTATCAATCGTATGATGAATTTAAAAATTTTTTGTTTTTGGTGTAATTTTTTTTAGTCTTATAAAATCCAGTGTTTTAAAGGAAACAAAATCTGTTGGATTGGAGTTTGAGGGATTAGTATTGACAATTTAAAACACGACTGTAAAAATTAGGTGGGACCAGTATATCCCATATTCACTCGTGTTTTTAATTTCTTTCAAATGAAAACCTCTACGTCATACTGCAAATGGTTCTCTTCTAGTCCTTATTGTCTTGAAAGCAAAATTATCAATATTCTAACAAAAATTTAAACTGGCATTTTTATGACAAGAACAATACTGTTTTAGTTACCAAAACATAAATACTGAGATGATACATATTTTTAACAGACATAGAAAAAAAAGAAATAATAAAAATGTAAATTTAATCGGCAAGGCGGCTCTTTTTAGGAAAAATATTACTTTTGTGGAAATGTTACGACTTCTGATATGATATTACCTAGCAAGCAGTGTTTATGTTAAGTCATAAATACATTTTTAATGAAAGGTAATATATGGAAATTATGAATGCTTGTGATCAAATTCATTAATTAGTTTCAGTTTATTTTTTAATTACATATAATTTACTCTAACCCAATGCAAGTCTAAAACAGATTTAAACAATTTTTGACGGTA
Organism: Stictocephala bisonia; assembly: GCA_035578905.1. Taxonomy (NCBI): domain Eukaryota; kingdom Metazoa; phylum Arthropoda; class Insecta; order Hemiptera; family Membracidae; genus Stictocephala; species Stictocephala bisonia. The sequence continues at coordinate 6,454,349 of JAQJVL010000009.1, read as the reverse complement.
ATAAATATTAAAAACAACACTTAATATTTTTTCCTTCGAGGAAATACTTTGATAAATATTTAAATGTAGCCTACAAAGCATGACAGCTATATAATTTGATGTCTATTAAATAATCAAATTTATGTCGTACGATTCTTGGATAAGCTATTGTGTTTAAGACAATTAAATATTATACTTAAGATACACATTTTAGTATAGTAAATTTTACAGAAAATCATTATTTATATAGCCATTTCATAAACCATCACGTTGTTTTTTTCAACTGAAATGTATTAAGGGGAGATCACGTAACACAGGGTCTTTTTGTTTTCCCTTGATGGATGGTTGGTATTACTGTCAACGATGGCTGCTCCTTCATTACTCTCAAAGTAATGATGGCATTAGGTAATGCCCTAGATCACCTCCTCCGTAACGGCTGCCACCTGTGAATCGCCCTTGGCTATAGGGATGGGGAGGGGGGAGAAAACCTTCCTGTATGCAGAGAGAATATTCACTTGGTACAGTAACATCATATCGTAATTATTAATAAATTAACAATTTTAAGTGATTACCACAACAATTGTTGATTAGTAAAAACTGAAAATAATTATAAATCGTTTTATTTACAAAGAACACAATATTTAACAATTCTTATGATGAGCTGAAGTCAATGAAGTTCTAGTTTTTCGTGTTTTTGATAACTTAATACCAAGATTAAACAAATTGTACAACATTTTGTCATCTCCTAGTGTAAAATAATACACAATACAAGTCATTATAAATAAACAAAACACAAAAAAGAGAGCTGACGAAGAAAGAGAACAAACACAAGTTTCCCCAACAACAAGTTTGTAACACAACAGAGAAAGTTAGCTGCACTGATTGATTTGACGATATCGTCTGATCTCTTTCAGAGTCTGCAGCTTTCGAGTAGTAACGATATATGTTCTAACAACGGAGTTCCTTCAAGAATAAATTATTTACATTAGTGTTCATAAACCGTTAAATAATAGAATATTTACAGCAGTGTTCAAAAACCGCTAAATAATAGATTATTTACAGTAATGTTCATAAACCGCTAAATAATATATTATTTACAGTAATGTTCATAAACCGCTAAATAATACATTTTTTACATCAGTGTTCATAAACCGTTAAATAATAGATTATTTACTGCATTGTTCATAAACCGCTAAATAAGAGATTATTTACAGCAGTGTTAATAAACCGCTAAAGAATGATTTATTCACAAACATGCTCATAACCCGTTAAATAGATTAATTACACCAGTATTCATAAACCGCTTAAGAATAGATTATTTACACCAGTGTTCATAAACCGCTAAATAATAACTTATTTTCAGCATTGTTCATAAACAACTAAATAATAGATTATTTACAGGAGTGTTCATAAACCGCTAAAGAATGCATTGTTTACCTCATTGTTCATAAACCACTAGATAATAGATTATTTACAGCAGTGTTCATAAACCGCTAGATAATAGATTATTTACAGCAGTGTCCATAAACCGCTAGATAATAGATTATTTACAGCAGTGTCCATAAACCGCTAGATAATAGATTATTTACAACTGTGTTCATAAACCACTTGTGGTCAGAAAAACTTAAGAGTATATTTAATTGAATGGTATTTTATTTTGTTCTAAAGAATAGCTTTATGTGTACGAAGTTAGGACTGAATAACATATCTCCTAAACTAAGCATGAGACCAATGGCAACGTTGATTCTGGACCACGGGATACATATGGGAGGAAAGTTCTTTATATCTCGGATTATTCTCGGATATGAGACACAATAAGAAATATCAAACGTGTGTTGGATAATTTTGGATGAACTATGTAGTCTGTTTACAGTACAGACTGTGCTCAGAAAGTGCCTTTTATCAATAGCCCCAAAGCCTGGGCTACTAGGAGACCTACAACTTTACATGGAATCCGAGCCACGAAGTATTTGTCTGATTTTCGGTTAATTGAAAAGGCTGATACTCGGTTCTCTTCAATACATAACAACCGGGTACTAACTGTTAAGATTACATTATGGGGTTTACAAATAATCTGTAAGCACGGAAATTTAATTTTAAGTGTCTCGTGAAAGAACAAAATATAATTGTACCCTTCTCTGATAGGCAATTTTAACGAGTCACTAACCCTAGTATTATTGTAGAGAAAATATGATTTATCCAGTGTACTATATAGTCAAAATACATTTCTACATACTACGACAATATTTAGGCTCTTTAGGCTTGAATTATTGCAAAACGTTGGATTCGAGTGATTATAAAACATTAATTTCAAGGTTTTTATAGGATAATCAGACTAAAAGAGATTATTACCATTGTATCATGCTGTATGTTTGAAACCCTCATTTACACTTCCGAATAACTTAAATATAAAAAAAATTTTTTACGTAGTTACTTTTGTGTTGTTCAGAAAATCAAATTTTTTGCATGTTCATTTTTCTTACAAACGAATCAAGATTTTAAGAAATTTCAATCCGTCATCTGTTTTACAACTCCTTTACGAGTAAAAGTAAAATTTATTTTTATAAAGTATATGAATTTCATTATTGTAATTAGGACGGTACAGTTTTAACTTAAGTGGCTTTCAACTTTGAGCCCAAGGCCACTGCTCTTAGATTGAGTAGCATACCCACCTCCCCCCTTGGCTTCTTACAATAACAAGACGCCACTTTAGAGTCATGAAGAGTGGGAGAAAGTCAGCCAGGCTCAGTACAACGTGTAACTTACGACGGCCCACCCACCTGCCCCCCACTCGCCTACCGTAAAAATATTGCACAGACAACGCCCAGAGTTCCGGGTTATTTATAGTATGAATTAACGAACTATGACATATGTTTTCTTAATGAATTATACACGTAACTATATAATTATATAAATTTACATAATATATACTCTATAGTGTGGAAGAAAATTCCCGGAAAGGCTTAATAATTTCTAAACAGTAAATAAGTAATAAGACTTGGTAATTATTACTTTACCTATTGATCTACTTTTTGAAGTAACTACAATTTTTCTGTCATATCAGGGGGAGAGCACGGAAGGATTCAGAACAAAATCTTACATAAGAGCATACGTCAAGTAGTAGGGCCTACATCAAATTAAACGTATTTAGTAGTAGAACGTAAAACAACAGATACAACCTCAAAAGGTTCGCTCTTTAAATAGTGGCGCTGCTTTAAATTTCTAAAAATTGCAATAAAGGTCCTGTTCTAGACGGTTTAATATTCTTTTCTTAGCTCATGTTGGGAAAATTAAACTTTGTAAATGGAACATTTTTGTACGGTAGTTTATGACTCTGCACTTCCAATATAGAATTGTCCACAAGTAGTTCGAAAAAATATTAAACGTAAGCTTAGTTCAAGATTTACATCATTTTAAAGGGGTTGCCTAGCATAGATGAATGCTTAAAACAGCACTTACAAAAGTTTATCCAGTACAAAACGGCATATATTCAAATATTTTACTGTAACGAAAAAAAAACTATGTTTACACTACCAAATGTTTTAGAGTAAATATTCGAATTGCTAACCTTTGTATACGACTAATTTCATAATGTATATTTATCCATATATACGATATGCATAATGTATAAAGCAGCATTTTATTTTTAATTTATTAATGCAATTTAATTGTGGCCAGAAATAAGTTACTACGTCTTACTACAACGAAGAAAATCTTCGAGCATCTGCAATTTTGTAATGGAACCACCTATCTTAGAGCTGTTTGTTGTTCTGTACTAGAAAATCCCTTTAAAATGATGTAAATCTTGAACTATGCTTACGTTTAATATTTCTGTCAAACTCCTTGAGGAAGTGTAGAGTCACTAACTGTCGTAAACAACTATTTCTTAAGTCCAGTAGCCATCAACTTTAACTTGCCCAGTTTGAGCTAAGTATGGAATATTAAACCGTCTAGAACCGGACTTTTATTGTAAAATCGTGTAACTTTAAAACAGCGTTATTTTTAAAGATCGTAAACTAAAACAATTAAAAGAAAGATCACTTTATAATGATCATGCAAAGTAGATAGAACACTTAGACATAACTGACTACGTGACTCATTCCATGTTAAGTGATCCATCACATATTAACATGTGACCTATAAGACCTTCTGATGACGACAGTCACAAAGGACATGCCCAAGCATCAATGTAGTCCTTAATTAGCAGAACTGAAGATGGAGAAGATAAAAGTGTCCGCCGGATGTGATCTGAGTCACAGTCTGTCTCATTACTGGACCCCCCACACGGCTACCTGCGACCTCAACTGTCTCACCTACAGCCCTGACTCAGGGTCAATTTCACTCTTTCATATTGAATATAGGAATGGCAAATATTTGTAACATATTGATAAATCGAATTATCGATATATCGCGAAAAAAATATCGATCTATCGATAATATCGAAAGAAAAATATCGATATATAGGTTAGCCGATATATCAAACTGTAAATGATTTATATGTTTAAATTATGCACTAACTAAAAAAATACATTCCCGTTTTGATGTCAATATTTAGAATAGCCTTATGAATGATATAATGAAATAAATTTATCAAAACGAAAAAAGTATATGTGGGGTAGAATGATACAAAAGAAAATCAAAATAAGAATAATTATATCTTTAATTATTATGTTAATTATAAATGAATAATGTAACAACGTTATTTTTGTTTGTCATGTTAAAATTCCCATGGGCTTCTTATAAACACTAAACTTCCACTCACTTGTCCATATTAAACTACATTTGTGCGTTAACCTCACGTAAAAAAAAAAAAAAAAAAAATGACATAAAGCTACTTTATTATTTCAATGCATGTTTTGTAAGCATAAGAGGCAATTTAAATGTGTTTTTTTCGAATCGTGATGATTTTGAGGTGAGAGAATAACGTAAATATTTAATGATATGATATATCAGACCAAAATATCGATATTGCTGATCGGAAGAAAATACCGATACTATTATATCGATATATCGAAACATATTTATCGATATTTCCAATGTATCGATAAAACGTTGCCATCTTTAATTATATAGTATAACCTCCAGACCAATTCTCAATGTACATATATACTTGTACAATTACCTTATTGCCTAGAAATTCTATTGTCCTTTTTTGTAAGGCATCCGGTTTTGATCCTATCTTCGGACATCAAAATAGGGTTATTTTTCTCATCGAACTTGTCATTAGTTCAAACAGCACTGAGTGTTGCATATACACACCCATATACGTATAAAATGGATGACCCCTTACATATAGATAAGGGGTTTTTTTACAGCCAGTTGTGCTATATTTTGCATAAGATTTTGACTGTAAAAATGCACCTTAACTATAACAATATCGTATCGTTGATAACTAAGAGAAATCTTACAAACAGTCAAAATGTCTCAACATATTTCCGTATTTTTTATCAGGGTAAAAAACCTAAATTTGAACACATATAATACAACCGTTACTACTATTAACTTGACTTTATACTTTTGAAGGTCTTTGATAACTGTCAAGCTTGTAGCACGCTACAAAGCTTAGTTGATTTGAAATAATTGTTATACATATATTGTCCTAAACACGGTAGATAACTTAGAGAGCGTTCATGTAACATATATCGTATACATAACTTGATAATGTTTTCATCTAGCTAAACTCTGACTATAGCTTTTCTTGCTGAAATACTTAACCTCGATTGACTTTAAAAACTACTGAAGTTAAGTTTAAAACTCTTGAAGAAAAAAAGATGGTACTTTCCAGACGTAACTGAATTTCCTAGTGACATAATGATATAATTAAACGTTTCATATTTTTTTCAACAGATTATCTCTATGGAGCACATCTAAGTCAGAAAATTACGATTCTTACTTTTAAATATGGAAAAGGAAATATGATTTTATGATGACCTACTTTTGCAAAAAATCACAGACTATAACAAGTTTTTTTATGCCTCAGGTTGTCAGTCGATGAGCAACCAAGGTGCCCCATGTTGCTCATCGACAAAGAAGAAGGGACTTTCTAGTCCCAACTTCGCCTGGTTAAATAAAGACGTATTTCATTTAATTTCCATGTTTGCGTGGCCACAGATAAGAAAGAAACAGAGGTCGCAATCAGTAGTAGGCTAAATGAGTGTCAAGTTAGCGTGTCGAGTAGTTATTTCTCCAGTTTGCCATGTGATAGCACGACCAGCATCTTGTTTATCCCCCCCCCCTTATTCCTCCTAAATCCTCAAGGATGAACTTTGTCATTATTACTTCAGATGCATAAAGATTTTCATTAGTTTTAATGTATAACTACCATTGAGGCCATAAGAAAGCGTCCTTTGTTTCCTTTTTCTCTTTGAATTGGCTTAACTCTCTCCCGATTAATCTCATAAAACCACAAAAAAATTTACATAAGGATGGATAAAACTTACAATATTTTACCTTAATTCTAAGGATAACACTTTACACCTTTCTAAATAAGGTTCTTTACCTGTATTTATAATTAATCTGGGATTTTAAGGATATTAAAAAGTTCTTGATTTTTAACATTTTGCATATTCCCTTATAACCATGTAAAATCAGAAATATGTTTATAAAAAAGAAAGCTGGATATCAAAATACTAGATGAAAACACTTCACAAACTTGTTATTAAAGTTAGCTGGATAATTGAAGTCAGTGTAATTGAAAGTCTGTCGTTCCTTTTAACTCTTAAGATCAACTGGATGACTTTTTGTTTGACTAGAATAAAAACTTCTTTCTTTATTTCTCAATGTCATCAAACTTTCCGAACAAACAAAACATAAACTTGTGTATGTTACGAGTCTATTTTCATCCAGAAATGATCTTATTGGAACCCAAACTTCCTTCACTCGGACAACAGTTTTATTCCAACATTTCTTGATCAAATTAACTATCACACTCGTTTAGTAATGTCTTTATTAGACTTTTCAAAACTTCTATATTTTCATACTGTCTTTATATAACTAATATAAATCATTTTTAGGTGAGCAATACAATATTCCACGATTGGAAGCTTAACTTTTTAAAGATGACAAATTGATTGTCATGAACAAAATGCAAAAAAAAAAATTTTAAGGATTAACAAACAAAACCTTTAAAAAAGTAATATAGCGTACGTTTCGTAAAAAACTGTTATTGTTTTATTATATGTGTTGCATTACTATTATTTTTTTCAATTACTAATATCTCAATAATTATTTATTATTATTCAATTACTTTACTGATGAGATCCTTTTATAAACCGGTTGATATTTCCTACTGGGAATCTATCTTTTTTGATACTAAGCATGAATTGATATATTTAAAGTATCTTTTTATTTATCAATACTAAATTTTAAGTTAAGTAAGTTATGACCAAAATATACAATATATGACTGAAAAGGTTTTTTCCAAAACATTATTTTATAAAATAATAGTTTCAAATAAGCAGGAATAAAAATATGTGGGCTAAATAGAATTGATGTAAATACACTAAATTTTAAAGAATATTTGAGATAAATTATTTGATGTAAATACTAAGCTATCTAGAATATGTGAGATAAATAGAATTGATGTAAACACGCTAAGTTACATAAAATATGTGTGAAAAATAAGATTGATTTGTACAGACTAAGTTATTTAAAACATGTAAGATAAATAGAACTGATATAGACACACCAAGTTATTTAGAATATGCGAAATAAATAGAATTGATGTAAACACACAAAATTATCTGTAATATGAGAGAAAAAAAGAATTATTTGACGTAAACACACTATGTTATCTGAAAAAATTACAAAAATTAATTTAAATGCTTTAGCTCTACCGGTATTTGAAGCAATAGTAAATTACAACGTTAGCTTTGACGTCACAGTTAAATACCAATCCACGAAAATACCACAGTGCATCCTCGGAATTTATGAACAAAACGTAGCGCGTTTTTAAATATGGCATTGCGATCTGTGAGGTATGCAACCAAACGCGAGTTGCGTTCGATTCACGAGATTTATGCAAGCCGAATGGGGAGAAAGGATTTTGAGGACGTGGACATTTCAACGTGGATAAAATAAATTTTTGCAGGGGAGATTAATGTTAAAACCGTTAAGGCTGTATATCACGGGTACAGCGCACAAACACGCTCCATAAAAACGTTTGGATTTCAATTTCACATTTTATTGGCTTTCACAATGAGCAGTTATGTTTAATGGTTTCACCAGCTACATATTTCCATTGTACTTTGTGTGTACTTCAATAACTGTTTTGTAATTTTATAACCTTATGTTGCAAGTCAATAATTGACTTACAATTATTGTTCCGACAACGGATCAAAGGAAGAGATTTTATTGTATGTAAGAAAGTAAATGAATACAAAACAAATAATATATTGAAATGTATTTTAAGTGCATTTAATTTATAATCACACTTCCTAAATGTTTATTTTTCTGTTTCCTTTAGTAATAAGTGGCATTATATTTACAATTTTCGCTTCTTAAATCTGAAATTTAAATTAAGTTTATTTATCAGGTACAGATATAATAACAATGATATAAGCAAATAAAAATGAACTAAATATATTCATGGGTAAGTTAATTATTTAAATCTAATATGAAAGTAATATTTTGTATGCAATTTAACTCTCTTCAACTCTCCCTTAAAAACTAACCTACATATTAGACAAGGATTACTTGATGGCAAATTGAGAGTGTGGTAAAATAGAATTCTTTCACATAAATTAAATATTACACGAAAGGAAGACAAGCCTCCTGTTATTGTGCAGGAGCACCAATTGAAATTATATTACATCAGTTCATTTTTATTCTTCCACATAACTTATAAAGTGAAAGGTAGAGGATGTTTTGTCTTACCATACAAAGTTAGGCATAAGGAGTCCTCTAACTCGCAACCTTGGGACAAATGGATTATTTCCGAACTACCACCAATGACTGAGTTCAAGGACGGGATCACTCACCAGTCACCCATCTAGGAACAGCCACACTCGATGCTGCTTGGCCCCGTTATCTTGCAAACCCTCGGCTCAAGACTACTGGCAAAGTCTGTATTCAGCATAATTAGTGGTTTAAGAACAAGAATCGTATGCACGACGTGTATAAACATTATATAATTCCACCTACTAGCCCTATGTTCAGATAGTTACTAACGCTCATCATATTACAACACATTCAGATGGGTACCCGGCTTTGGGTCCCTATTGAGCAATGAATGTGTACATATGGGTGGCGAAGTATTTTTGTAAAGACTTCATGAAACGAAATGGAAAACGTCTTTATTTGTCACAAGAGGTGAAGTTATGGCTGCAAAGCCCTCTCAACCACTTAACCTCAATACAGTATGTTGTTTCGTTTTAAGGCCCTTACCAAATGGCATGCTGTTTAATCATGCATCATTGGCCATATTAACTATCTACCTTGTATACATAAGTCAAAATAGCATTCAGACAATAGAATTGTAATGTTTTACTTAGTGTTCTTTGGCTTTGGCTCACGCATATATACAGTATTTTCACATTCACTTCCAAGCAATGCTTAAAACCTAAACCGAAGGAGGGTAGGAAGAAATATTTAGCTTCCTCTGAACAAAGTTGACAATCAACCTATTTTCTCTACACTCTTCATAGAACTTATTACCTCTAACCACCCATCCCAGGAAGATATTAGTGAATTTATATCCTTAGTCGAAGCTTAGTTTCAGAATTAATCTCAGTAATCTTTTTTCAGTATTCATTCAGGCACCAGTAGAGTGCTCGTAGGAATTTAGTTTTAGAATTAATCACAATTGTCGCTAGGGGTAACAGAGCCTGCCTCACTAACATACACACAACGTGTTCCTCTCCCCTCAATTTCACTCACTTTCTTCACCTGCCCCATCCCACAATTTGTACAAAGGAATCAACTCTCCATTTATAGCATGTATTATTGATCTTTCAGCCCAAATTAACTGTACAAATTCCAACTCAACATTTCAACAGATTTCGTTTATAGACAAAATATTGTTTACGTTTAAAAAAATATATATATATATATTTTTAGTTTTACTCTACACTATGTTGGTTATAGTACCTTTTTCTAATTTTAATAATCAGTATTACATTTTTTTTTTTTTTTTTTTTTAGTTAAGTACCAAAAAGGCCAAATTAGTGGTCTTACAAGTCCCAGATGTTAAGGCTACTTGTTGAGGTGTTCATTTAGTGTGAAAACATGACCAAATCTACTCATGTACACAGGCATCGCTCAGGATTCCAGATAGTTCAGGCTAATCCCAAATACATATGTTCTACTCATTTACAGAGGCACCAAAAATATTCATATTTAGCCTCAAACTTTGTGATCCCCCATTTTTACATGGGGTTAGAGATAACCCATTTTCGAATCCACTCTGAACTGGAATAGTTTATAAGTTATGTTCACCTTTTCCTGTACTGTTTCACTGTCTTACTATGACTCAAACAGCTCTCCGATAAATTGTTTACGAGGATAAGATATGATTGGCATCTCCTTCACAAAAGGTCTTAATGACTTATGTTTAAGGGCATCGCTCAGCCGATCATCCTTAGGCTCAATTGACGTCCAGAACACTTAGAACTCCGTGGCTGGCCAATGGCCTCCCATCGCTCATTTCGTCAGGGACTACCGTTTAGTCGTACACGCCATTCAATTTAGGTCTAATGACCACGTCACTGAGATTGATTCTTCCAATAAATCTTAATGTGTAACGCCTGTCTAACTCGGTTTCTACTGGTAGTAGTGTTTTGGTTCAGTTGTCGACATCCGTAGACAAACCACGTATGGCTCCTTGTCTTTCACATACAGAGTAAAAGGCGTACTTTATCCCTTATCTATACCTTGAAACAAAAAACAACTGTAAACAACTACACACTACAAGATACGCCCAACTCCATTACTGGAAGAACTCCGTAAAGCAAACACACATCCAGGAACACTGCAAATGCCTAACACGATTACAGGAGAGAATGGAATAGATAGCTGAACAGTATTGCCTATAAAACCTCCAAGCGTATGGCGACGTATTCTGCTGAGTGCACTTATGGCCTGGCAGATAAAATACTATAATCTGCACTATAAATATTACACCTTGAGAAATTTTCTTTTGATTATAGGAAGTTTTTTTCAGGGAGTATTTGGATAACAGAAATTCGTTTATTTAATGTTCTCTAAATTGCAGCTAAGGTTTATAGAAGACAGTTGATACAAGTATTGTATTGTGCCCTGCAGCGTCACTCTTGTAAATTTATTCTAAACCACCTCTGTATACCTAAAATAAAATGGCATTCCTAACCTCCTTAAATATCCTTAAATGCTGTGGACTTTTAACAGAGTATAAATTTTATTTATCTCTTCGTTATGACTAATCAGTTGACCATAAGAAAACTGATTTTTTATATAAATTTAAGAAATGTTTTTACAAATTTTCATAATTACATTATTATAGTCACTTTTCCTGGACTAGCAACATAAATACATACAAATTTATTACTTTTGTTTATATCTAAAAATTAATATCAGTAATATTAAAAGATATGATTTGAAAAAACCAATTTATAGTCGCTAACACGCCTATGATTCATTTTTGTCCAAAATGTGCACTATGTAATGCTGAGAACAAGTAATATTGTTGAAGAACAAGTTTGATTATTGAATAATGAAACTAGTTTACTTAATAGCCCCACAAATACGTATGGCTAAAGGTTGTTCGGTTGTTCGTCTTGTGACCATAAAAACATGTATGACTGACGGCTGTTAATCGTGTCATTCTAAAAACGCGTATGGCTAACGGTTGTTCAGTTTTTTTTACCTTATGACCCTACAAACACATATGGCTGACGTTTGCTCACCATGCGACCCTACAAACACGTATAACTATTGGCTGTTCACCTTGTGACCTACGAGCACGTATGGCTGGTGGCTGTTCCCCACGTGACCATCCGAACACATATGGCTAGCAGCTGTCCATACCTACAAACACGTATGGTTAATGGCTCTTTACCTTATAACCCTAAGAACACGTATGACTGATGGCTGTTCACCTTTTTACCCTAGAAACACGTATGGCTGACGGCTGTTTCGTCTTGGACCCTACAAACACGTATGGCTGACCACTGTCCACCTTGTTACCCTAGAAACACGTATGGCTGACGGCTGTTTCATCTTGGACCCTCCAAACACGTATGGCTGACGGCTGTTTCATCTTGGACCCTACAAACACGTATGGCTGACTACTGTTCACCTTGTTACCCTAGAAACACGTATGGCTGACGGCTGTTTCGTCTTGGACCCTACAAACACGTATGGCTGACCACTGTCCACCTTGTTACCCTAGAAACACGTATGGATGACGGCTGTTTCATCTTGGACCCTCCAAACACGTATGGCTGACGGCTGTTTCATATTGGACCCTACAAACACGTATGGCTGACCACTGTTCACCTTGTTACCCTAGAAACACGCATGGCTGACGGCTGTTCCATCTTGGACCCTCCAAACACGTATGGCTGACGGCTTTTTCATCTTGGACCCTACAAACACGTATGACTTACTACTGTTCACCTTGTTACCCTAGAAACACGTATGGCTGACGGCTGTTTCATCTTGGACCCTCCAAACACGTATGGCTGATCACTGTTCACCTTGTTACCCTAGAAACACGCATGGCTGACGGCTGTTCCATCTTGGACCCTCCAAACACGTATGGCTGACGGATGTTTCATCGTGGACCCTCCAAACACGTATGGCTGACGGCTGTTTCATCTTGGACCCTCCAAACACGTATGGCTGACCACTGTTCACCTTGTTACCCTACAAACACGTATGGCTGACCACTGTTCACCTTGTTACCCTAGAAACACGTACGGCTGACGGCTTTTTCATCTTGGACCCTCCAAACACGTATGGCTGACGGCTGTTTAATCTTGGACCCTACAAACACGTATGGCTGACTACTGTTCACCTTGTTACCCTAGAAACACGTATGGCTGACGGCTGTTTCGTCTTGGACCCTACAAACACGTATGGCTGACCACTGTCCACCTTGTTACCCTAGAAACACGTATGGATGACGGCTGTTTCATCGTGGACCCTCCAAACACGTATGGCTGACGGCTGTTTCATCTTGGACCCTCCAAACACGTATGGCTGACCACTGTTCACCTTGTTACCCTACAAACACGTATGGCTGACCACTGTCCACCTTGTTACCCTAGAAACACGTATGGATGACGGCTGTTTCATCTTGGACCCTCCAAACACGTATGGCTGACGGCTGTTTTCATATTGGACCCTACAAACACGTATGGCTGACCACTGTTCACCTTGTTACCCTAGAAACACGTATGGCTGACGGCTGTTTCATCTTGGACCCTCCAAACATGTATGACTGACGGCTGTTTAACTCGTGACCCTCCAAACACGTATGACTGACAGCTGTTCAACTCGTGACCCTCCAAACACGTTTGGCAGATTCTTTACGTTTTATGCGTACGAACAACTTTTAAGAAAATTAAGCTAATTGTGTGCTTGAAGCATTATTGATGGATGTATTTATTGCTTAAATCAAATTCGAATCTAATTCCATTAGACAATGTTATAATAACTAAAAAAGTAATACCCATTTTGATAGTTGGACATTACTGATATATGTTTACATATATCACATAAAATGGTCTGTTTTCTAATTCCTTTTACAATTAATATTATCCTTTAATAAACGTAATTCAGGCCTTGGCAATAATGAAGCGAGGCAATAATTACATAGAGCTGATGTTATCGGATATGGACCCCCCGTGAAGTTAATTAAGCCTTCTAATTGAGATACAAGTTTCATATAGTTTACTTTCGTAGTCTGTTTAACGTGTGTTATGGGCTTTAGAGAAATTTGAATAATATCTTTTAGAAAATGGAAATAGTATAAAAATTTGCAAAAACTGTTCAAATGGTTGAATATAATTTTGAAACATTAATGTAACTAAACAATGCAATTTTTCTGGCAAAACAAATTCTTATTTATTTCAGTCAAATAATAAAAATTGTAAGTACCCTATCACGTAGCAAAATATGTCAACTGCGGTAAATACTATTTTGTGTTTTAGTATTATATAAGTCTGCATATTTACAGTCAAAAACTAAACATTCATCTTATTTTCTTTAGGGGTACGTTTGTATTTTCTTATGTGAATATATTAATGCTAGCCGATAGGCCTTGCTTTGCTACTGGGTGGTTCTCAACGCTTGCTTATCTTTCCTTCCATCGTTATATCGGTGGTGCAATCGGTTTTCGGTGACAATTATTTCCCAATTTTGTAATAAAATTAGTTAATGTACCTTCCATTAAGACAGTGAAAATATAAAAAGTTGTTTAACAACTACATTAGAAATGTTGGCCTTTTAAGGAGGTGAATTTAGCTGATTTTAATTCAGCATTAATAAAAAACCGTTCGAAGTGTACATTTAATTTTTTATTACTACATTTTTATCCATAACAGAAGGGTATAAGATTTTTTTCATTTTTTAAAAAGTACAAATATTTAAAATTTAAAGGTTAAAAAATATATTTGTTCACTTTTAAAATTATAAAATGTAAAAAGTAATATTTCTTCACTTTTAAAATTATAAATATTTTTTTTAATGAAAACATCTTAATCCCTTCACTCATATGTAAAAAACGTAGTTAAAAAAAGGTATACTTGGAACGATTTTGTCTTACCGCTGATTAAAAATTTGCTAAATTCACCACTTTATAAGGCCATGAGTTCTAATTTAGTGCTTAAACTTAATGTTATATGATTTTTCTGTCTCAAGGGAAGGTATATTAACTAATTTTGACTATAAAACTGGAAAATAATTAACTCACCGAAAACCGTTTTTATCACACCAATGTAACTAAACAGTGTGACACAACCAATGATAAACCTTAATCTGCGGCCGTTATTATAGAAAACAATGTGTTATAATCATCAAAATCTTATATAATACTACTTTAGGGAGATACAAAGTGGTGCCGTCATGTAATTGTTAATATAAATGACCTTAAACATTTCGCAATAAAACGAAATTAGCCAAGCTTTTATTTATGTTCATGTTTTTGTATCACCTCTTTGAAATAAAATATTAAGTTAAATTATGCTAATTGTACTTGTTAAGAAAAAATTAAACGTCGAGGGACTGTTTCTACTCCTCAGGATTTGAATCCTGAAAATCCCTTTTTTAGCAGGTCTCTATGATATAAAATATTTTTAGTGGTTCCATAAATGTTGCGATGAGTAAATAGATTGATTTTAGATCATATATATTACGAATACTCGACAGCCCTTACTTCGCTACAAGGTGGTTATCCGCACTTGCCTACCCTTCCCTTAGGGGCTTTCTCTAAAGCATCACATCAATATAAAAGCTCACTCTGCTGCCGTTATCCAAGATAATAAAGTTTTGTAGTCTTGAAGACACTATAAGTCTACTTTAGGGGGGTGGACAGTAGAGGAATCAAGTTGGAGTTCGTATAAATTACCTTAAACATGGCTTTTAGATTTAATATATTAGTATTACAACTTATTTTGTACTACTAGTAAAATTGTGTTAAAAGCTATATTACTCACGCCTAAAAAATCAAACATCGAATAATTTCAGCTAGCTCAGTGAACTTGTAGAAATTCGAGAACTTCAGCTCATCGATCTTTTTTTTTAGTTAGAACACATATTCTTGCCCCTCCCCCGACACATCGATCTGCCTGCCAATGGAGCACAATGGACCAAGTGTCAGAATCTGATAGGGGTAGTGGACTGTCCATAGCAGTCGGACAATCTATCTCCTATTGTCCGAGCGTCAGCGCCACGCTCCCGTCAACAATTGTTAACCCTTGGATGACAGTTGTCAGGGACTGCATATCGCAAATTACTTTCCACCATATTATGTAGTTTGATTATTTTTATTTCATTTACCCATGAAAATCCAAATATAATTGGGAAAGGTTGTATTTTACTTTCTCCCATATACGTTAGCATGGAGAAAGTATTGAGGTCGTAAAAAAAATTTTTTTACAGGTTGGTCTAAAATCTATTTTAGGCTCCCCTGAACCAAGAAAAGTGTGCGTATGTGTGTGTATTTGCAGTTTGCAATGTCTTCAGACTTTTTTTCACTTTTTTGAAATTTTAGTTTTTTTTATTTTTATGGCCAGAAAACATACAAAAATGGAATTTTTCCAAACAGGATCTACCAATTTTGATTAAATTTTCAGAAAAGATTTAAATTACAATTTAATATATTTTAGTAAAAACTGCATGTCTCTAACTTGACTAGTTGAGTTAAGACAACAAAATATTTGGGAATCAAACAGGTAATTTTCAAAGTTTATTTTTATTGTTTAATATGTGGGAAAGTTTGTGCCATTTCATTGGAACCATTTATTTTATTTTATTTATTTTTATTTTAAGAGACCGATGTCCTCTTTTGACTCTACCCATTATCCATAGACGGTTGATATGTGAGGTGAACTTATCATACATAGTAATGGGGAGAACTAGTACAGTACAAGGTGAATATTACTGATAACAACTAACAGTCATGGCCAAGATTAGAAACTGAGCGATCTATAACTCAGGTAAAAAGTCATGTCACCTTAGACCACTCGGCCACTGGCTCTACAAAA
Organism: Stictocephala bisonia; assembly: GCA_035578905.1. NCBI lineage: Eukaryota > Metazoa > Arthropoda > Insecta > Hemiptera > Membracidae > Stictocephala > Stictocephala bisonia. Next base: position 6,437,688 of record JAQJVL010000009.1, on the reverse strand, counting down.
AAATGATTTGTTAAAAATAGAGGTAGTTTTATCAGACATGTTTTATTACTAAAATTTCAATGAAAAGTAACTGCTGAAAAACTTCCACTAAGCTTTTAAAAATCTACCATACTTTTTACATCTTCAATACAGATATGTTACCTCCAAACATATAGTCACGATATGATGGTAGACGGGTAATTGATTAGCCTTTTTTCATTACTAACACGCCGAAAGCAGTGATATGGGTGAACATGACGGATAAATTGGTGTGATGTGTATAGGTGAACGAGTATAGTCATTGTTACTAACTGAGGTACAATGTTTCTTCAAAAGAGCAATTTATAAATAGCCAAAGGTCAGTGAAACCAAGGAACCTACAGCTATGTGTGGAATCCAAACCACGTAGTATTGGTTTGATTATCAGCTAAATGACAAGCCAGATACTCATTTTCCTTTCCTGCATAACACCTTGACCCAGGTTACCACCCAACACGGACACCCCAGACGATGCCTACCAGATAACATTTCTGTACTAAGAGGATTGAGCTTAGAACCTACCGTATCGCCTACAATCATCACAACTCATTGTCTCCGAGTAGCAGGTTCACATCACTACGCCTGCAGCACCAACAACGAAATCTTCAATGTAAGCCTAGGTCGAGTTTGATAACAAATGAAAGGTCTCTTCAAGAGAAATTAATTACCGCAAACCGGACTTCGAAAGGTTTATCCTTTCCAGAGAAGCGGCCATTTGAATTGAAAAGTAACTTATTTGAACAATACTATTACTCCACTATTTAACGGTTTCAAGTAAATTATTCTAATCAAAAATGTTACTTTATGGAACACAATTATTAAAAAAAGTAAATTATCAAATTATCTATGGAAAAAATAACGTTGTGAAAGAGTTTCCAATTTTTTCCCAACCTGTTATTACTATAATTTTTTTATACATTCATCTGTAGCTTAAATTTTTTTAGTAATGAATGAAAATAATCAACATAACTCGACTCTCTCGCATATTTGCAAACTGCTTTACATATTAATTTTTTCCAGTAAATACTTTATTCAGATAATTATCATCACCAAAATGTTTACTCCAATAATTTTAAGAACAAATTAAATAGTTAATTAAGGCCGAAAACAGAGAGTTATACACATGGAAAAAACGCCATTCATAGTTCTCACCTCGCAGATGTGAACATATTGTCTGCCAGATTTTGTGAAGAAATGATGCCGAGCTTTGCACAACAAGGAATCGCAATCTCCTTAACTCGATTTCCCAGCTGAGTGAGCTTTCTCTTCTCCAGTCAAAGTTGAACGCCTCCAAAGCTCCTCAGCCTCGGCAATTAATACAAGCGGATCACTTCAGAGTGCTGCGCGTGAGACGTTATTCCTTGAGAGGAATAAGTAAATAGATGAGGCTGGAATAAAAATTGGGAAACTAATAACGTCATGTAAAAATAAATACAGGGTGGGGAAAAATATGGAAACTCTTTCACAAAAACGTTATTGTTGTCCATCGATTATTTTATAATTGAATCTTTTGACTAATTTTCTTCCATAAATTATCATTTTTTGTCAGAATAATTTACTTGAAACCAATAAGTATTGGAGAAATAATATTTTTCAAACTTTTTTTTAAATTAAAATGACCACTACTCTGGAAAGGATAAACCTTTCGAAGTCTGGTTTGCGGAGATTTTTTTCTCTTGAATATACCTTTCATTTGATACCAAATTTGACGGTAAAAATCTTCGTTCAACTCCTCGTGAGCCGTCCCCCAGAAAAGATGAAATGTCGCTAATGGCGTCGCAAAGTATGATCATTGTAACCATGATCATGTAAAATGTTTTACTTTTACATGTGAAGTCATACAAAAGTTGTGAAAGCGTTTCCATTTTTTCCACCCTGTATAATACGATTAGTTCAAATAGGCTGGAATCAATTTTCCAAGAGTGAAATCTTCCAGAACATGTAAATTGTTGAGGTTATAGTCTGTCACGATGAAAATTAACAATATGATAAGTAAAAATTAAGTAAATTTAGATCCATTTTCTTAAAGAAATAGGTAATAATCAATGATTAGACAAATAAACAAAGGTCCGTACATTTGCCAATAATGTTTAATTTATTACGAATAAATTGAATAAAACATTTGTATGAAGCTAAACCATGGTTAGGTTAAAATAATATTCCAACTTTCATAGTATTATAACATCCAAAAGAATGTTCTAAAAATGTAAACAGATGGAAACAAAATATACTGCAAAATGAGAAATTTAACTCTAAGTATGGACATTACGTATAATACTTTGCTATACAACTTGTGGTCTGAAAATAGGTACACGGCGTTAGTTCAATGGTTATCATTGACGTGGACACTACTAAAAAGTCTGGGGTGTCCATGTTGCATGGTAGTCAAGATTTAAATGCTGTGTAGGGAAAATAACTTAGTGTCAGGTTTGTCAGTTAGCTTAAAATCAAACCAACACCACGTCTTTCGGATTCCACGTAAATCTGTAAGTCCCTTAGTTTACCCTGACTAGTAAGCTATTAATAAATAGCTCTTTCTGAGGAACAGTCGAACTTGGTTAGTAATAATGACAACACTCGTTCATCTACACTCATCACACTCATTCGCAACTCTTATTCGCCCATATCTTGACGATAATTATGAATAATTAATAATGAATAGTGACAAGTTATAAACATTTAATATTTATTAGTATAATTAATAATTGAAAACTATATTACGCACATGAAAATTTTAAATTATAAAAGAAAGATTTGTTGAACGGCGACCTATTTTTATCGGAATAATAAATACCTGCAGGACACTGTATAGAAAATCTATCTACAGTCATTAGCTAATAGAGAAGCTAACAATCAGTTACCTGCTGAATAATTCTAGATTTGCCAGTGAAAATTAAAAAAAAAAACGTTCTTTTGAAACATTCTTTTTATTACTTATTTTATGACAGTATTTTTTCAGTCTAAACGCTAAAAATCATAAAAGTACACATGAAAAGTAACTAATGGACCATCTTAAAAAAAATGGGACCCTTATAAAAACTCAAATATCTGAAGTAAATATTTTGGAAAAAGCATACTTCTGCTAAGTAAGCCAGCTCTAATGACCGGAGGCCTCACCCGTCCCAAGCCAGGTGATTGAGAACACGGCTTACAGTCTTTAATGATACTCATAACGAGGTTCCGGTCAAATGCATCATTTCGTTAAAAGGTTTTGACTAATCGGTATCTTTAATTATTGCCCAATATTTCAAAACATCCAATATGAAAGACTTTAATGTACTCGTAATGTAAGTAATGGATTTCGACAGTTATTAGGACCGAGTTTCACAGGTGCAGTTAGTTTCCATTTATAAATTAACTGTGAATTGAGTAAAAACTCTCTCAAAACATAAATGTATTTTTTGTTTTAAAAATATGTGGATTTCGAAAAGCGATTATTTCTTTAATAACGTCATGACTGAATAAGATAAGAAGAGTATGTTTTTGAATCCATTTACTTTTAATTTTTTTAATTATTGGACTGCAGTTGTATTATTCAAAATAATTCATACAGCAAAACTTCTCTTCTGTTTAGTAAGATTTAATGTTATCATTCATATATTTTAAAATTATCATATACATATTACAAAAAAATATATATGTATATATTTAAATTTGGTCAAAGTTGATTTTCCATTAGTTTCCTTGTTGTAAGAGAAACATAGTCTAGTTAACCTTAATACTGCAGTGGATGAACTGGTATGTCTATTTACACCTACGTAATTTGGGTAGGAAGACCTTTAAGATACGTATGTGTGGGGTGGGTAACACTTTAAATCTACATTGGTTGAGTGAGAGAGATATTCAATATATACGTTGAAGAGAGGAAGGTATCATTAAGCTCAGGTTGGGTGGGTATTTAGGCCCATCTAGACCTAAGTGAGGTTCAGTAGGAAAGGTACTAATGAGGTCTGAATGTCAACAATAATAATACAATGGATGAGTGATAAAACCACATCGTAGGTGGGTTGTGGGTGGGAGAACTCATCAAGCTAAATTAGGTTGGGTAGGGGGGCCTTCATAGGTGTCTGTGGAGTGAATAAACAGTTAAAAACTAAATTGGGTGGGTGAGAGAGTGTGAAATTACATACGGTGAAGAGTGGGAGGGCTCGTCAAGCTTACGTAAATGATTGGCTGGCCCTTCCTAGACCTAAGGAGCGTTAAGTAAGAAGGCTTTTCACAGATATCTGTTGGATAGGTAAACACTTTAAGACTAGGATGGGTGAGTACATAACAATGAGTAGGTTAGGGATAGGTGAGCTTGTCAAGCTTACGTTGTATGGACCCATCTTTACCTATGATAAGTTGGGTAGGGAAGCCTTAAAATGTCGTCTGTTGGGTAGGTTGGTCCTTTAAGATGTTCTTTGTGTGAGTGGGAGTTCCCGTGAAGGAGTACGTACACTGTATGGATCTATTTATGTAGGAAACATAGTTTAATTACTCTGTAGCGAATTACAGAATAATTTTATGAAATATTCACAAACATTTTGAAAATTTGTTAGGGTTTTCCGCATTATGAACCCACGTTTTCTCATTTTAATTATCATCTTTAAACTGTATCAACTAATCGCTTGAGGTACTAGGAAGATACAAAGTCAACTGAATGAAATGCAAACACTGAAACCATGTTACGTTGGGTTAGGTTAGTGCCAGACTCAATCAGTTAAGCATTGTTTCTTAATTATATTGACGTTAACTTCTAGACTTAGTTAACCTAAAACCTAATGTGACATGTAAGAACACAGAAAAAAGACACTAGAGTTAACATAAAATATTTGGAAATCCAAGACGTCCACAAAATTCCTAAAGTTTTAAATGTTAACAATATCATCCTTTTAAAATAATCAATAACACAGTCTCACGAGTAAGAATTTTTCAGTCCGTATTAGATTATAAAGGATTACTGGCGGGTTTTTTCCAGAAGTAATTTAATCATCAGAGACTCCCCTTCTTAGAATCAATCCAGGTTTCTTACGTCCGCTGTAGGGTTTCAAAGACTTACTCCCCTTCAGTTGTAAGACATCTTGTAAATCTTCGCTGCCGATGCGTCTTTCCGGTCATCGGATCTCAGACCGTCTTTCTAACTGTGAGTCAAAGTTGTGAAAAAGAATATATACTATTTTTTTTATTGGATGTATATGTGCAGTTGAAATAATAGTGTTGTTCTCACCTCCTTCCCCCCTCCAAATAAGTATAAGGGATTTAAAAAGAGAACTCTGTGGTTAAGAACTTTACTCAAACTCTTCGAATTTATATATAATTATGATTAATTATATATAAACTTATTTAAATATTAAATATATGATTATTTACAGGGTGGGAAAAATATGGAAACATTTTCACAAATGTTGTATAACTTCACTTGTAAAATTGAAATGTTGTACATGATTATGGTTACAAATAACATACTTTTTGACACAATTAGTGACATTTCATCTTTTCAGGGGGACGGGCCACGAGAAGTTGAACGAAAATCTTCAACGTAATCCTAGGTCGAGTTTTGTATCAAATGAAAGCTATATTCAAGAAAAATGAACTGCTGTAAACCGAACTTCGAAAGGTTTATCTCTGGAAAGCCAGAGAAGCGGTCATTTGAATTTCAAAATAACTAATTTTAACAATATTATTTATCCACTAAATTAATTATTCTGATCAAAAACTATACTTTATGGATCACAATTATTAAAAAAATAAATTATCAAATCAATCTCTGGAAAAAACGTTGTTATGAAAGCGTTTCCATATTTTGTTTTCACCCTGTATAAAACATAATCAAATCAGTAATCAAATAACAAGTCAAAAAGATGCAACAGTTACCATAAAACAAATAAATTACTCTTAATTAATTAAAAATTATTCAAACGTAAAGATATATTGTAAAACTACACCCACATAAAACAAAAATATAAAAACAAAACCATAACAATAAAGAACAACAACCATAGAATATGCAGGCCTATATACAAACAATAACATGCGTATAAAAGCAATAAACAGATTGAGGGCCTAATAAACACCTTGTTAGCTTAGTGCTTTAACATGTGTACTTCCAATGCAGAGGCTCACGGTTTCAATTTTCGAGAGGTTCACTTAATATTTATTCAAAGAGGTTTGAATCGTTGTTCCTCACAAATATCCAGGTACATTCATACAAAATGTCCCCGGTGTAAAAAGAAGGTAAGAAACAAACTATAAATATATACTGGGATTCTATCTGTAATAGCATTAACATCGAGATATGACCATATGAAAAGTGTTAAAAAGAAAAATCAGACTTTCGCAACGGTTCAGTTAGTATTTCCTATAATATACTATATAGTATATTCATATGAATATACTAAGTTCGTACATTTTCTTTTACTACGGATAGTTGTTTTTTGTTTAGTTTGCAGAAAAATTAAATGAATCTAGATTTTCTTAAGATTTATTGAACAGCCTAGGCATATTATTTACAGCAGAACAATGAGTTAAATTATTTTGAACCAAAATTGTTGTTAATAGTATTTATAAAGTATTAGTAAAGTAATAAAGTAATTTATTTATGAAGTATATACAGTTTGTTCTTAAAGTAAATTGAATTTATTAAACCCAGATTTATCGAATGGAAATGAATTATTATACATTATAAAATTAAATTCCTTGATAAGCTTGTCAGTACATAACTTTCTTATAAAAATAAATTTTGTTATGAACTATAGTATCCTTTGTAAAAAGTCATTGTTGATAATTTTCAAATCAAAATCGTATTTTGTTATAAAAGGATCATTTATTTTATGAGCATAAAGATAAATTTGCCTTATTATTTTAAATGTTGTCTTAAATTACCAGATTTTCTTGTCGACCATTGTGGAGCGCTAGTGTAGCTCCATGTAAATGTAGGCTAATGCAGTTTAAACCAGCTGTGGTAGCAGAACTTACTAACTAACAAAATTACTGCCACAAATAATCCTATTAGATGATATATATATATATATATATATATATATATATATATATATTTGTAAGTAATAATATAATGAAGATAATTATTACATATTTAAAGATTAATCGTCAAATTACATCTTGAACATAAGTTCAAGATTTTATAAATTTTGGTGTTTGTTTAGTAACTTTACACCAGGAACATTCATGGAATATTTAATTGAGCTAAAATAATGACATTTGCATTAAAGAAGACTAATAACTATTGTTTTAAATGTAACTAAAATAATATTTTCACGTTTCAAATGCCAGAAATCATGTAGAACAATTTTACGGAAAAACGTTTTCTGTTTTTAAATTAAAATATGTTGACACTATAATTATTTTAAATAAAATTTAATTCAATGTCAGTGACATATTTTTCCTGTGGCGGTGACAGATTAAATGAAAATTAACATAATCACGACAAATAAATAGTTAAAAGCTTTTTTTAAAGCGTCCATCGCTTAATCAATTGAACGATAAAGTTAAATCAAAATAGTTTAAACACAAGGAGAGGAAAAGGGTTGGATAAATCAGTATCAAAGAGTTGTTTTGTAGTTGGGCCACGCTCGGCTGGTGTCAAAACGTGAATGAAATGACAACAACTGGACTCTTGGTGTTGGAGTTAAAAAACTGTAAACTCTTTTACAAAATCCTTCCCCGTCTTTCACATTGTCTCTTACCACCACTTATGTTTTTTTTTTTTTTTTTATCTTTAAGGTAATTGGCTCTCGGAAAATTAATTATATATTTTGTGTAATCACTATACTACTATATATCAGCTTTATACTATACATATATAGTATGGTTTTCAAATCCGGCTACCAAAATCAAAAGGAGGAATGAAAAATAAAAAATCAGACCTATAAATACAATAAAATCTAAAGTAATTATGTCTAAGTGTATAAATATTTATCTACCATCCGTTAAATCCAGGTTTCGTAACCATTCAACACCAGCTTCTCCTAATGACGTAAGATCAGTTAATCCTCTATGAAAACAACGCAATGATTGCTCATTAACTATGTGATCCATAGAATGAATTTCAGCTCCACAATCACATCATCATTTAACATTCCCCGCTTATATTTCCAGTTGGTGCATCTTCCCACGCTCGTGCGAAAACATCTCAACGTGGTCTATTAGGGAAGGACCACTTCACCAATACCAGAAACGAGTTTTGAACGTCAAACAAATCCGAAGGTAACTCACAGTTGATTTTTGGCAAACTTTTAACTGTGAATGTTATCGAAGACGTGGTTTTCTAGATTTGCATGTGAGTAGTCTAATGTATACTATTAGACTACTCACATGATAATCTATTGAGTAAATAGATGCGTGTTATATAAAGCTGGCTTTGTAATAAAGGACATCTTTATTACACATCACGTAATGTACAACATCTGTTTACTACGTGTTCCCAATATAGTTAAACTTTAAATTGTGCTAGTGGAGCTATCTGCTTTAAATAGGAACAATTCAGCCATTTTGTGTGTTTGGTGTTATGGCTATAATTTAAATAAAATGTTATAATAATCATAAATAAATATGTCAACAAGGTTGACAATGAGTTACCTGAAATGTCCCTTCAATTTTTGTAAATACAATTAGTTCATATTTTAGGAAAGTGTGGTGCTTGGATTTCTTTAAATGGACTTAAATCAGTATTTAATATCTATTTCACATATACAGAAAAATCTTTTTAAAAGAAGGCATAAGATAATTAGTACAATTAATAGGCATGATAAGCATTTTTTACTCAGTTTTAATTGTACCTAAAATTCACGTTAAATCCTTAACATCATGCACATATCAATAATTTATATTAAACAATGTTTGTGTTACAATTCATCCTACACAATTCTAAATCTACTTTAACAATTGGTTAATTTTTGGTGCCTGAAGTGTTCAATAACCACATAATATTACCTACCATATATACAGGGTGTTCTAAAAATGTGGGGAAATATTTTGAGATATGGTATAACAAGTAAAAATAAACAAAAAAGTTCCTCTAACACTATGGTCTATCTCGCTTCGTTTACCGTTTGTCTGTCTGTTTGTGTTTTTAATAAAAAAAAGCATAACTCAAAGACGGTTTGAGCTACAGCGTTCTAATTTTACATAGTTGTATGTCTCATTAAAACCTAAATTTATGCTAAAATAAAAAAAATATCACCAATATTTTCAAAATGGCAGCCTTTTTAATATTTTAAAGCGAAATGTCATGGAAACTGACTAGAGGATAAAAAACTATGAAGAAACATAAAAAATAGCTCATGAAAAGACAAATATTTTAATACCTTATTTGTTAAAAACGGTTCATAAATAATGCAATTAATACATTTTTCTATAGCCATGTTTTACTATTAATGTGCAGCCTTTAATCAATGTTAAATTAAAAGACATTTTTACTCACTGGTAAAACAGCTGTTAATGTCAGACAAATCAGCTGATGCTATTAACCTTAACAGTAAGCTATTAATCTTAACAATTAAACAATAAGGGTTATGTCAATGCTCTTTATTTCTTTTAATAACATTGCTTCATTACTTTAACGAATCTTTACATATTTGAACATGGCAGTTGTGTATTCAAATAGTGAAATGGCAGATATGCATTTTATTTATGGTAAAGCGAATGGATCAGCACTTAGGGCAAGTCAACTTTATGCTGAAACATATCCGAACAGAAGGCATTCTGAACGAAAGTTGTTTTCAAAAATCCACCAACGTCTGTCTGAGCATGGTAACTTCAAACCAATTAATCGTCCAAGTGGACGTCCTATGTCTGTGCGCACTCCAGACATTCACTTAATGGACAATCATACTTAGATTTTCTTGTAAATACATTACCTGAACTATTAGATAATACTCCTTTGGAACAGCGAGAAATACTGTGGTTTATGCACGATGGTGCGCCAGCACATTTCTCATTAAATGTAAGGAGACACTTGAACAATACATTCGGTGAACAGTGGATTGGACGTGGTGGTCCTGTTGCTTGGCCTCCACAGTCACCTGATTTAAACCCTTTGGATATTTACCTATTGGGACACTTGAAGAGTATTGTTTATGCCAGACCAGTAAACACTGTGGAAGAGTTGAGCGATAGGATAAGAGCAGGTTTTCAGCAAGTGAGAGCCAATCCAGGCATTTTTGAACGTGTAAGGGGCTCCATGTTAAAACGGATTGTGTGCTGTGTTCAGGAAAATGGAAGGAACATTGAACACCTACTCTAAGTTTTAGCTAATAATGTTATATCACGACATATGAAATAGTTATTAAAACAATAGCGGCTATTTTATTTGTTCTTAACTGATGTATTTTGAAGATACACAAATGTCTGTAGAAAAAATGTATTAATTGCATTATTTATGAACCGTTTGTAACAAATAAGTTATTAAAATGTTTGTCTTTTTATGAGTTATTATTTATGTTTCTTCATAGTTTTTATCCTCTAGTCAGTTTCCATGACATTTCGCTTTAAAATATTAAAAAGGCTGCCATTTTGAAAATATTGGTGATATTTTTTTTATTTTAGCATAAATTTAGGTTTTAATGAGACATACAACTATGTAAAATTAGAACGCTGTAGCTCAAACCGTCTTTGAGTTATGCTTTTTTTTATAAAAAACACAAACAGACAGACAAACGCTAAACGAAGCGAGATAGACCGTAGTGTTAGAGGAACTTTTTTGTTTATTTTTACTTGTTATACCATATCTCAAAATATTTCTCCACAATTTTAGAACACCCTGTATATATATATATATATATATATATATATATATATATATATATATATATATATATATATATATATATGTATATATATATATATATATATATATATATATATATATAGTATATCTACCTTTAACTTTCGTGAAATCAGTAGTAAAAGGATAACTATGAAGTACGTATCACACCTAATGAACACGACACATTTATTTATTTTTATTTATTTTTTTTTAATCCTGATTGACAAAGGCGCCAGAATTTTGAGTAAAAGTTAGAGATGGGGTAGTTTTGAATCGTGACCTTCTGTAAATTTTAACAGTAATATTCACCTTGTATTGTACTGGTCCCCTTCCTCTACTCCCTCTGATATGTTCCCACACACAACTATCGTCTATGCGGAACGAGCAGAGCAAGGTAAATAGGAGATCGGCCTCTCCTTCTTGTTAAAAAAAACATAAAATTATTGTTGGTGTTGTCAGTTCGTTATTACGAAAATAATTAATAAACTGTAAAAACAAAATTTAAACAAAAATATATTACGTAAAATAAATCGATTTCCTTTTATTCATTTACAAATGAAACTTAAATTTATTAGCTTCTTTTTTTATTTTTTTAACTTTACTCGCTAATTCACATTGGTCTGCAGGCTTGTGCGTGAACTTTGTTCAACGAGTTAAGAACCGACTGTTGGCTCAGTGGGAATTCGAACCTTGGACTTTGCCCTCCACAGTCCGAAGACTTAACCACTGAGCCAGCAATCGTTAAGTATAAACAGCAAATAAATGCTCTGTATTGATTTTAAAGTTATTATCTTGAAAATTGGCAATACGAGTAATCATGATACAGAACACGTAATAAAGTTTTACAAACTTTAAAAAAATTGTATTCTCAACAAAAAATGTTTGCAGCTCAGTGCATACTGTGGCAATTGTCTCATTATATACAACAATACCACGCCTTCAACTGCCTGAAAGCGTGTGTGACGGGTAAATCTGCGAGCATTCATGTATTCAGCCTACCGAACTGTATGATAGCTAAACTTCTGGTACCTACGTTAAAAACCCCAAAGTCTGTTATAAAAACAATTTTTTTTCAAACAACCATTAATTCTTTAAATCAGGCCCGTTATCGAATTAAAGTGTCTTATAACGTCATCAAAGTGTAGCCACTGATTGTTTCACATACTACATACCCAGCCTCCCCCTTCTTCCACCCCTCACCCCTTTCTGTGGGTAATGAAGCCTCTTTGTTTAGTCTTGATTAATGTATTTGCTGAGTTCCCTATATATTACATCAGCACCGTGCTGATTACCCCTATTTGTATTACGCTAACCATGTCCCACCCTTCTCAGTCTGGGAACCTTTCTTCCAGAAGGTCGTTACCACATGTCTCCTCCCCCGACATTCTGTAAACAGTGATTACCTTTTGTATCCCAGCCACAAACAATGTCTGGTTTGTCCTGGATAAGTGTCGGCCTTTGTTTTTACAACCGTATTATTTTTAGAGTGGTTTATTTTTAGGTTTTAGTTTCTTTTTAACGATACTTTATTTTAAAATATGATCGTTTTGAAGTTTCCATTAGCTCACAAAAATTTTAATTTGCTGTTTCAAAGCGGTTGAAATTGAAATTGAGACTATCAGAAGACCATCATTCTTTGGTAAGCTTGATTTTTCCAAAAAAATCAGATATCTCTTTTTTTACAATAAACTAAAACAAATAACTTTATTTAATCGTCATTTTTAAATAATTGTTTATTTAATGTTTATTTTACGCTTAGCAAGATTAGTTTTGAGACACAAATACGATGTTCACCCCTAAAAACACTTTCCAAAAACCTAACCAAACTTATCATATCCTTCATGAAAATTTGAGATTTGGGTTCCTCGGGTATCTGGCCTCCGGGATTGCTTGACCGTCGTGCCTTCGCAAATATGTGGATACTTCCTGTTTTGTCTTTAGAAGTTGATGTTTATAATAATCACGTAGTGGCCGTTAACCGTGATTTTCCGTGAATATTACCATCATATTTCCATAAACAATTAACCGTCATATCGCAATATGCTAATGGAATAATTTATGTTGATTACAGTAAAATGATTGTATTTGAAAATATACTTGACTTTGAGATCCAATATTAACTAAAATCAGTACTTAGAAGTGGAAACATTTAGATACATTTATTACAAATATATATATATATATATATATATATATATATATATAATATATAATAAAATAAATAAATATAAAATAAATAAAATATATATATATAAATATATATATATATGTATACTGCACTGATATATAATTTTAGGACTTAAATCTAATAATATAACTTAAGAACATATTTATTTTGAATTTAATTTTGATAGTACGGCAAGGTGGTAGGTATTTACCACAAAAACTCATAATATAAGACTTATAATATTTCATGATATATTATCACTAAAGTCTAGTCATAGACCAGTAGCATGTTTTAACTTCAAAATCTAAGAAATCTAAAATCCTAGGGGAGGGGTATGCTCTGATTCCTACATAACTTCCTCCTGTTCGGTTCTCCCTGGCAGTTCAAATAATTTAATATTGATCTCTCTGCAGAGTGTAGTCTTCCCAAAATATTAATAAAATTATTTTAAAAATTTAGTAATTATAGCACATTCAAAACTATAAAGTTTTACAGGAGGTGAAACTAAAACTGGAGAATGATGGTTGGGTTGTGCTGTAACGCCCAGGACTTTCGGTGTCCTTTGTCTTCCCACAGACTTGTGATCGAAGGTTTGCGATGTACATCGGCCCGCGCCATGTAACAGTCCACTGCTACATTCCTGTTATCTGGCAGAGACGGTGTTTGCAATAAGAAATAGATTGTGGTATAACTTAATACTGTAAGTAGCCTATTTACGAACCAAACAGTCCCTCTCTTTTTTTGAGAAAACAGTTTCTCTCGGCTTGTAGTACAACTTACTGAGCGAAATTAATTACTTCAGATATCAACAAAAATTTATTGGAAACACGGCACTTCTCTTAGTGATAATTGATCCATTAGTTTATGTGATAAAACTACTGTCGAGTACGAACTGTGAAGCAGTCTGTATGCAGCCACAGTCTAACAATATACAATCAAGACATTTCCATCGCTTAGGAGCTAGCGCGACCCTAGCGCTCCGAGTATCCAACCAGCACAACTACGCTGCATTACCATTGAACTGCATTGTAACTACAGTTATTCCGCTTAGGAAGGTCCTACTGGAAGGAACTGAGCCAAAAAGATGCAATTAATAATATAAGTGTGATAAAGAACTACTCTTCCCCCATGGTGTTATTCTATTTAAAACTTGTCATTACAACTGAGAAGCCATGATCTTGTCAGCGCATTAAAAATCCGCACCCACTACGTTATTAGCAGTAAGAACAGTGGTTGGTTTGATTTACACTAACGAGTCAACCTTAGAACGATTACGTTATTATTTACTATTAAAATAACGATTAATAATAACAATAACACAACGAATATGATTGTAAACAGTAAATGGCAACTAAACAAACTTATGCAGATCACTAAAGTAGTTTTTTTTTTTTTTTTTTTTTTTTTTTTTTCAACTAAACAATGTTGTGGAAGGATCCATTACACATGATGGATGGCAGCTGAGTAATGGAATGATTCCCTTCCGCTGCTGGAACCCTTAGAGAGCTAAATATAACACGCAGGTCACTTACTGTCCGGCCCAACTATAGCAAAGAATTTGAATAATAAAAATACAAAAAATTCTATGAAAGATTACCAACAATCAGGTTATTTTATATTTACTAATCACAGCTATAGATAGATACAGTGTAGAGATGCGCACTTCTGCTGGCTGGCCGCTAGGGTCGCTAGCGTCGCGCTTGTCATGAAAATCTGACAGAGTATCACTGTGTTGTAGTGTATGTTATTAGATTGAATTTTAAAATTTCGTTGTGCTTCCATTATGCCTATAAATTGTACTAATTTGCAGCAAATTAACAGAAAAATTAGCAAAAAAAGCAACAATATGAAAATCATACCTAATATTTAAATCGATAGACAGTGCCAACCAGCTCCAGCTCTTGAGTAAGAATGTAAGAACTGATACTTCTTAGAGCCCCTGGGGTGGTTTCTTGATGGAATTTCAAAATAAAGATAAGCCTATGTGTTAAGCAGATACCCTAAGAATGTCCATGCAACATTTCTCATGAATGGGTTCAGTAGTTTTTGCATGATTGAGTAACAAGCAAACGCAAAAACACACGCACGCACGCACGCAAAGCATTTGTGTGTGTGTGTGTGTGTGTGTGTGTGTGTGTGTGTGTGTGTGTGTGTGTGTGTGTGTGTGTGTGTGTGTGTGTGTGTGTGTGTGTGTGTGTGTGTGTGTGTGTGTGTGTGTGTGTGTGTGTGTGTGTGTGTGTGTGTGTGTGTGTGTGTGTGACTCAATCACGCAAAAACTACTGAATCCATTAAGATTAAATGTTGCATGGACATTCTTAGGGTATCTTGTTAACACATAGGCCTATTTTTATTTTAAAATTCCATCAGGCCGTATTTTTCGATCTATCTTAAGCATTTGACTATGTTGACCACATATCCTGCATGACACATTGAATATCACATGGTATTCGTGGTGTACCCCTGAATTGGCTTGGTTCTAAGCTCAGCCAAAGATTTAATTTCATTTGAATTTCAGAACAATCTTCAACATTAAACAAGGTATGTTACGGGATCCCACAAGGATCCCTAAGAATGTCCATGCATTTTATTGTATCTTGAGGTTAAATCTTAAATACAAATTACAAATACCAAATATATACAATAAAATGGTAAATCTTACTTCCCAAAACACAAATCACAGATGCTCAGCACCAGATCTAAAATTTAAAATCACATATACCAAATCTCACAGCAACCGCTAATTAGTGAGTACGCCGTACGTGTATGGGAGGGCGGGTGGGTTAGTACCACCGTACGTGTATGGGTGGGCGAGTGGGTTAGTACCGCCGTACGTGTATGGGTGGGTGGGTTAATACCGCCGCACGTATATGGGTGGTCAATACCACTCTACGTATATGGGAGGGCGGGTGGGTCAATACCACTGTAAGTGTATGGGTGGGCGGGTGGGTCAATACCACTGTAAGTGTATGGGTGGGCGGGTGGGTCAATACCACTGTATGTGTATGGGAGGGCGGGTGGGTCAATACCACTGTACGTGTATGGGCGGACGGGTGGGTCAATACTACTGTTCGTGTATGGGCGGGCAGTTGGGTCAATACCACTACGTATATGGGTGGGCAGGTGGGCCAATACCACTACGTATATGGGTGGGCAGGTGGGTCTATACCACTGTACGTGTATGGGCGGGCGGGTGGGTCAATACTACTGTTTGTGTATGGGCGGGCAGTTGGGTCAATACCACTCTACGTATATGGGTGGGCGGGTGGATCTATACCACTGTACGTGTATGGGCGGGCGGGTGGGTCAATACTACTGTTTGTGTATGGGCGGGCAGTTGGGTGGTTAAGATGTCTAGATCCATATGAATTATTAAAAAAATTGTTTGTTGAACGTTTGGGACTTTATTAAAGTTTGAAGTATTAACTTCAAACTTTAATACCATTGAAGTTGCCTTAACTTCAATGGTTAAGGCAACTTCCATTCAATGCACAAACCACCCCAACTGCCCGCCTTGTCATTACCGCACTCATGTCATTACCGAGTGAATATTCTCATGTTGTAACATCATTAAGGGCAGTTGCTTCAACTGGAGACCTAACAATGAATTTTGTAAGGGAGAATATTGAAGAATATGAAGAAGGACTACGAAATGTGAAGAAAAGAAAAGTAAAAATCTGAGTTTACATCAATCCGCATTTGCTAGTTTCCAACAGCAAGATTATCAGTTTCAACAAACTACTGTATTATCAAACACAACGTCCGTGTATAGGTGTGTACCCTTTACGTTGGATGTTAATATATTCTTTCTACACCAATTTCTCAAAGGAAATATTTATAACTTCTTGGCTACAGGTTTACCTGTGGGAGGATGTGTGCTGAGGGCGTGGATGCAGGTTCCGCACTCATAAACACTCTATAATTTGGATTAGAATTATCACTAAGATGTTCTAGTTTCTTTTCCAGGGCTGGCAACCACTTCTTCACCAAGTGGATGTTCTAAAAAGGCGTGATTAATTCAGTCAATACCTCAGTACGTGTATGGGTGGGTGGGTGGGTCAGTACATGTCTTGTAGTACATGTCTTGTAGGCATGAATCTTAGACCTATCTGTTGA
Organism: Stictocephala bisonia; assembly: GCA_035578905.1. NCBI lineage: Eukaryota > Metazoa > Arthropoda > Insecta > Hemiptera > Membracidae > Stictocephala > Stictocephala bisonia. The sequence continues at coordinate 6,420,625 of JAQJVL010000009.1, read as the reverse complement.
GCTTATATAAAATCAGTTCTTTATCTGAATGATCATAATACCTAATATACTAATCGTATTTATGTTAATTAATTTTGCTTAAATATTCGTAAATTTTAACGTGTTCTTGCCTTGACTTCATATTTACTCTTTTTTAATCATCCTATTTATTTAATAGATCTAAAATTTAGTTTTAAAACTTCCAAAGTACTAATTGCATCTTTTAGTTACTGTATGTAGCAGCAATGTGAACTTGCTTCCCATCCTTATTTTCTGTTTCTATATCACCTAAGTCATTTAGGTCGATCCATACAACATTATTTGAAGTAGAATAATAGACATATAAATAATAATAATAAAACTTTTATTGCATTAGGACAATTATAAACATTGTATTGCAAAAGTCATATTTTTTTATAATTTGCCATCCATTCTAACAATTCACCCTTTCAAACATACATGTATTGACAGACACCCAAATTCCCACTCATCGGCAATTGAACCTCTTCAACTTCACTTTTGTTATAATGTTATTGATTTTCCCCCTCCTAGTTATGTGCAAAGAATTCGTCTATACTATAAAATGCTTGTTTTGAAAGAAACTTCTTGAGACGACTCTTGAACGCCTTGGGCGTTGTAGCACTTTTGATAAATTCTGGTAACCTGTTGACTATACGAACGCCCATCTGTGAAGGTAGGCGTTCATAGACTACCGTTCTATGACGACCAGTTCGGTAGTTGTCCCTGCCTCTAGTGTCGTATGTATGTATATCTCTGCCTCTTGTGATAGTAGTCTTGTACCTACCATATGTAGCAGTCTCAAGAATGTAGAGGCAAGGTAATGTCAATATATTTAACTCTTTGAATTTTGGCCTGCACGACTCTCTGAAATTCAATTTTAGGATGATTCTAACTGCCATTTTTTTAATTCTAAATATTCTGTCAAAGTTAGTGTTGGAACATCTTCCCCATAGCACTAATCCATAGGTAATATGAGGGTAGATCAACCCGTAATAAGCCGTCATCAGTAACTGAGTTGGGCAGAATTTAGCTAAATTTCTCAAAGCATAAATGCCTGATGATAACTTCTTACACAAATTTTCGACGTGGACATTCCAAGTCAGCCCTCGATCTAGGTGCATTCCTAGGAATTTAGTTGAATTGTTGTCTTTAATTTCAGTTTCATTTATTATGACCGTCGGACCTCCTTCCGAGTCCGACGCCGGACCATACTTCATATATTTGAACAATTTGTGATCTATTATTAAGATATGACTCAAGCCACTCGAGTGGAATTCCGTGGATTCCGTGACCATGCATTTTCTTAAGAAGAATTGTGTGGTCAACACAGTCAAAGGCCTTGGAGAGGTACAGAAACACACTAAGTGTGGCCTTTCTATTCTCCAAGCTCTACAATTTTCTCAACCAAATTCACGACTGCATCGATTGTTGATCGACCCTTTCTGAATCCAAATTGATCCTTCGAAATGAGATTGTATTTTTCTAAGAAGCTTACCATACGGGATAAGTATAGCTTCTCAAAGACTTTACTTATTATTGGCAAAATTGAAACAGGTCGGTACTTTTGAATTGATGCTGGATCCCCTTTTTTGAAAATTGGTGTCACCTTTGCAGTTTTTAATATGGAAGGGAAATTTCCTGTTGAAAAAGAGAGATTTATCAGATGTTCCAGAGGTTTATAAATATGGGTTGAGCATTTTTTAGAAGCCACGTAGATATGAAATTCACATCACATGACTTTTTAGGTGCCAGTTCTCTAATTACTTTCTCAATCTCCTGTTCCGTAACTGGGGCCAATACCATAGAGGCTGCTGGACTCCATCTTACGGGAACAGGAGTCTGGCCTCGCTGTGAGTGCGGTCCCTGATTAATTCCTATCGAAGAAAAGAAGGAATTGAACTCTTTCGAAATTCTTTGGCCATCACAAATATGTTCATTACAAATTTCAAGTTGGATTTGTTTATCTTTTCGTGAAACTTTATTATCAATAATCGACCAAGCGGTTTTTGAAATATTTTTTGAAGATATAATGACTTTATTGACATCGTAGGCTTTTGCCGCCCTAATTACTTTTTTATACACTTTTTTATAGTTATTAAAAAAGATTTTGAAATTCAAATTTGTTGTGTCATGTGATATTTTTGAATACAATTTTATTCTTTCCCTTGAAATGAGTATACCTTTGGTGATCCATTTACATTTATTGTTTTTTGGTGTTAATTTTATTGTCTTTGCTGGGCAGTTCACATTAAAATGATAGTTTAAACAGTTTTGAAACTTTTCAAATTGTAACTCGACAAGATCATTTGAATTGAGAAAATTCCATCTCTCCATTTGCAACGCAGATAACAAGTGCAACAGATTTTCGTGCCTAGTGTCCCTTACTGTTCTTTTTGATATATTCTCCCTTGCCGGTTTACAATTACTAATAATAGCTTGTTGGCCGTAGTGATCTGCGATTGCTGTGTTGACCACACTTACTTTTATATCTGATACGTTTGTAATGATGTTATCTATTGCAGTTTTTGAAACGGTGGTGACTCTCGTGGGCTCATTAACGGACCACTTTAGACCAAACGACGTTAATAGATCTGATAATCGTTTTGTTATGTGGCTACTAACATCAAGCACGTCAATGTTAAAATCTCCCATTATTATGAATGTTGAATGTTTCTTAGTAATTGATTTAAGGATGGTATGAAAACTTGAAAAGAAGTTTTCTAAATTTTCACTAGGCGACCTATAAACCCCAATGACTGTAAGTTGGGAATTCTTTGTTTTTAATTTAATTCCGGTGGCTTCCAGATCTTTTTCTATTATATTCTTCAACATCATTGGGGTGAAGTTTATGCCACGTTTAACAAATATTGCAACTCCTCCACCTCGATGGATGCCTCTGCAATATGAATTGGCTTGTTCAAGATTTTTAATTTTGAAATGGTTAATATTGTTTTCATTGAAACCGTGCTCTGTTAAAAGGAGCACATCAAGCTCCAGTTCATCATTTAACAAAGTTAGTTCGTCTAATTTGTTAGTTGCTATTTATGAATTTTGATGTAGCAAAACGATTTTATTATTTTTTATTGTTTTTGTCTGAATAGCGAATTTTGAAGACATGTGGCTTGAGTCGATTAATTTAGCTCGGAAGTTTGAAGAGGTGTCCCTAAAAAAATGTTCTATTTGTTTTACTGGGGTTGGGATCTACACTACTATCACAATTAATAAAATGTCTATATGATAAGTTCTGTCTGACTGCTTCGGCGAAGGTCTCGTATGGAAGGGTGGTTGGGCTGGATGGTGGCGTCTCTTTATTAAAAGAGGTGCCCATTGCGTGAGGACGGCCGCTTTGTAGTGGAGACAAACAGGCTAACTTCTCCATTAAGAGTTCGGCTAGTAGACGTTTTCCACTCTTTCTCAGGTGCATGCCGTGGGTGAGTAGCATTACGGGATGAAATTGTTGCAATTTGTTTTGTTTTATTATTTTTTGATTTTGGTACTCTGCGATAACTAATGGTTTTAAATTCAGTTTCGTCAGGAATATGAGTGTCATTCTGGATATATTTCAACGTAAATGTAATGTCTGTTCCTTTAGATGACATATATTCACACCTTTTAACCCTTTTTTCACTTTTTCCCATATGCATTAGCATAGAGAAAGTATTGTGATCGTCCAATAAATTTTTTTACAAGTAGGTATCAACATCCATTTTAGGGTCCCCTGAACCCAAAAAAAGTTTTTTTTTTAGAAAAATGTGGTGTCTGTCCGTATGTGTGTCTGTCTGAGTGTATGTGCAGTTCGCTGAATACCGAACGGATGGATACATTTTATGACATTTCGTATGTAGGTGTATTTAGCCAAAATTCCCAGACCATTTTTTTTACTATTTTTAAATGTTCGTTTACAATTTTCAGGAAACATGTGAATTACAATTTAAAGTATTTTAGTCAAACCTGTATGTCTCTAATTTGGCTAGTTTTATTTATGGCAAAAAGACATATTCGACAATCAAACTGGTAATTTTCAAAGTTTTGATTTTTTTAGTGTTTAAATGTGGAAAAGTGTGTGCCAATTCCTTGGAACTGTTTATTGTAAACGCAATTGTTCTCAAAATTCAACGTAACAATTATTTTCGTTAGGTAGGATGTTCATTTTATTTTTTGTACCAATTATTGCTTCTATTTTCTTTATATTTCTTTTTCTATAAAATGTTCATTCACTAATTCTTCGTTCGCATTATCTCATTACTTATTGTAAAATGTAATTAATTCTTTGGTTATTAGTTATTTTACTTAATCTTACAGCTCTTTTATTTTCTTATTCTTTTGTTATCACTTAAGGCCTCAGTGGTATATAGTTTATCAACAATTATCAGCGCTCATCACTACTCTTATTATGGCTTAAATAATATAGCCGGCTTAAACTCTCTACCGGCGTGGTGGCTCAGTCGCTAAGGCTTCGGACTGCGGAGGGTAAGGTCCAAGGTTCGAATCCCACTAAGCCAACGGTCGGTATTTCACTCGTTGAACAAAGTTGACGCACAGGCCTGTAGGCCCATGTCAACTGGCGAGTGAAGTATAAAAAAAAAATATATATATATATATATGTATATTTTTTCAATAATGTTTCATTCAAAAAAAAGCAAAAATTTATCATGAAATCAATACTATTTTTATAAGTTTTAAGTCGCTTCCTGTCATAAGTGCATTTTAAATAGTACTTGGAACAAACTGTCAACCCTTCTAGAATGGAGTCTATGATTGGACTGTTTTTTAATCAATTAATATTTTAATGAACACTGCAATTAGTTATCCAATTGATGTTATATGGATGGGACGTTACAAGTCAATTGCATCTATACAACTCTCTATGAATAATATATATCTATAGTTCCATCATATATGACTCGTATATTATTTTCATGCCAAATACAAGTTTAAACCTAGTTAAATTATGGCAGTTCATAAAACAAAATTATACATGAATGACACAATGGAGATAATGAGAATAAAATTATAAAAAAACTAAAGCCTATAATGTTAAAATAAAAATTTTGATAACCTCTAACATTCTTTTCAAATTAAGACCAAAGGTGGAAAAGCATTATTAAATCTGAAAAACAGGATAAGCCTAACTGAACTACTTTACAATTTACTAATTAATGAATAAAAACATTAATTATTAGTAATTATATTTTATTTATTTATTATTATTAATTATTAACGTAATGTAATTACTAAACTTATGTCTTTACATATATATTTTTGTTTATGATATTGCAACTCTTTATATCATTTATATTATTGCTGTTATTAACACATATTACTCATTATTTTTATTTATTTCTTAAGTGTTATGATTATTGCTGCATTTCTTAATTCATTTAATTCAAAGTATTGCATATAGGCAATTAAGTACTTGGTGGATTTTTGTTTTTATATTTACGTATTATTTATTTCTATAACTTAATAGGTTTTGATAATATGCTACTTGAAAGACTTTTTTGCATTTGAGTTTGTTTTTTGTAGATTTATCTTTAATCTGTTTAGTTTTAGAATTGCTTATTTGGATATTTTGCTAGCTGTTTAGGTTTTCTCTTGTGTTTGGACTTATTCTCTATCTCATTCTGTTACTTTTGCATTGTGAACATGTATTATTCTTTTTGCTCTCTTTTTATTATTTATGATTTGGCTGTTTCTGTTAAAACATTTTGTGGCACAGTAACATTATTTTATTTTTGAACGATACAAATACCAGTTTTTTTTCTTAAAATAATTAAGTTTTTAAGTAAGTCATGTATCATACACCAGTAATTGTGATTTTTACGTTGATAAAATATTAATTACAATTGTCCAACCTGAATTTTTGTCCATCGGTACAAACTCCATATAACACTACATTACGTTTAGTTAACAATGCCACCATATGCATCTCAAAGTTGAAGAGGTGGTTTAAATTATCCTTATATGTGCCAACGGGACATTCTCTGCTAGGATTAGATTCAACTAGACACCTCCACGTCTCCAACAGTCCCATTGCCTGCTTGTATTCTCCGAGAATATAGGCCACAAAACAGATGAAGCCATCGACGTAGCCTTTATCGTTCCTCCCACGTGGGACAGTTATGTGAATCCCCTGGTGTCCCCTTACACTCCCACAGGAGATCTGCCCACCCTGGCAGACCAGACGTCTCAATCCCGGGGTTTTACTGGCAGCCAAGTCTGGTTGGATTGGTCGTACTTTGCTATAGAAAAGTTTTATATTGGCCACCAATAATTAGTTACTTGTGTCACAGATTCTTGTAAAAATTATTTTTAAATTGATTTATAAAACTGAATGTATTGTTTCATATTAGATCTGTCTACGAACTTCTGTGATTGGTGGCTTGTAATATTTGAAAATACTATCTTAGTTATAAATATTATATTAAAACTATACAAATTAAAATTAGCAAAAGTAAAAAATATATAGTTTTTAGTAATAAAATTAAAAAAAACCTGTTGGGATATTTTTAATTTATTCATTTCTAAGACGGCTATCATAAGATATAGGAGAACGTGAAAGGCGAATGAGTGTAAATGAGTGTAGTCATTGTTACTAACTAATAAGTCGACTATACCTTAAAAAGAGCCATTTATTACTATCCCAAGAGCTAGGACAACTAAGGGACCTAGTTATACATATAATCCGATCCACGCAGTATTGGTCTGATTTCCAGCTAATTGACAAGCCTGATACTTCTCAACACAAAATCCGGACCCTAACTAACACCGAACACGGACACCTCAGACTTTTCTAGAATTGTCCAACTCGATGGCAACCATTGAGAGGACGCAACGACGTTATTCTATGGTTGAATGACAAGCTTAAATACTGAATAAGTTTGCCATTAATAATTAAATCTCGATAAAACCTGTTTTCTAAGTAAATATCTATTACACTTTGTCAAATACGTTACCTACTAGTAAATATTTGGAGTAAATTTACGAAAAATTCCCAAAAACAGACCTATCTAAGAGTACAAATAACTCGTCACCTAAATGACTTATATAATTTTGATCAAGCAAAAATCTTGTTGTAAAATGTCGTCTTTTTATATAAATTATAAATAAATTACTACAGACCAAGAGGTATGAACATAAATTCACTTCCATAAGAGATGGATACCGAAATGGAAATTCCATAAATGGTAGATATGATGTGCAGACCTATCTACGTCACAATGGTGACGTCATAAATATAGCAACAGCTGACAACTGCTGTCAGAGTGACGAGCAAATATGCCCTTCCTCCACGAATGAATTACTTTGGGGAAAATAACAACAAAAATGAATAAATTTAAGTGTTAGTTTTTATTTAATTTGACAGAATATTTCTGAACTTTGATCTATCTTTAGGCCATGTATAAACTAGTTCACGTTAGGGCTACTATTTTAATAAATTCAACAATAAATATAATGAAGTACCCTTTTATTCATTTTTTATAAAAATATATTACTGGTTTCGGCTCTTAGGCCATCTTCAGATAGTAAATAATATAACCTAAAATAAAATAAAATAGTAGTAGTAAATAATATAACCTAAAATAAAATAGTTTATTTTATTTTAGGTTATATTATTTACTATCTGAAGATGGCCTAAGAGCCGAAACCGGTAATATATTTTTATAAAAAATGAATAAAAGGGTACTTCATTATATTTATCGTTGAATTTATCTTCAGGTCATTTAACAACCATTCAAACCATTCAATAGTATAATAATAAAAAATGCAAATAAACACGTGGAATTACATAAATTGTATGTTTGAGTATGTAAGTAAGAAATCATGAGTAAATTTATTATGAATTGAATTTAAATTTCTTTTTTTAATTCTATTATTCGTAATTATTTATGAATTTAATAGATTTTGTGAATATATTTGTATACCATTTTATTTTAATTTTTTGTTAGACCTAATTTTATCCACTTTATTCATTTAACTTAAAATATTAAAATTGTTTTTTACTTCTTTTTAAGTTTGGTTTTTACAAAGTAAATTCCAGAAAATGTTTATTTCATAGTCATGTTATTATTTTTTAGTGATCGATTGTTTTTTAAAATCTTGATTGAACATCCATACATGTTAGAGAAATATACAGTTTGTTACAGCCTGTACAATTCATTTTGTACGAGTCAGATTGGGTAAAGTAGATTGCTTCAAAATGATTTTTTTAATGTCGTTAATTTATTTAAGTGAACTGTTTTTAATTTTATAAATTAAGAAAAGTTTTTTCTTAAAAGTTTTGCTTATATTGTTGATGTAATTTTATGGAACGTCAATATTGATTTTTTAAATTGTGTGCGTGTGTGCCATACTCAAAACTATGGCCAAACGGCCGACAATATTTTTGTTGTTATTGTTATTATTTAACGTACTCACAAAAAGGATTATTTATGGTTTGAAACATTTAAAAGAACAACTCTTGCACTCTAGATAAATGTATAAGGTGTGTCATACCTGCTGATTTATTTCACTTGATGAAAGAGGTGCCATATTATATTATAGTTTTACTTTTATGACTTTTTGTTTATGAATGTTTATTTTGGGTATTTAAAATGTCGGGCCTCATAGATTCTTATTTATATTTTTTATCATTTTGTTATAAAAAACTAAGCTTAGTTAAAATGTGCATAAAAGTTGATTTTAGACAGTGTTTGACATATATGAATATCTGTTTTTTTTTTTTTTTAACATATCCATAATTTTTGACGAATGAAAAGGTTGTTCTACAATAAATAATAAAGTTTGTATCAATATTACTAAAAATCAAAATATATCGTTCATATTATTTCAAAGTTGACACTACAAGAATGAATGACCTTTCTAAAACTTGACAGAATAGTCTTTAAGTATATTTTCCAACATTTTAAGGAATAAGTTTTGTAAGGAGTACTTCACAGACTTTTTTAATTTGATGTTAAATATATCCTTGCACGCTATTGGCCTGAGAATAAACTAAGTTACAACATTTGTAATATTGTTTTTGATTTTCATTTAAATTAACTTATTTCTTCCACACATCAATATTTATTCATTATGTTCAGTTTATAATACATATTTATTACATTTTATATAATTTTTTACCATTTTCACAAAAATACTTAGGTATGCTGCTTAATTTAAAGTCTTATTGAATACAAAAAAAGCAAACTATTTATTTAAATGTTAATTTATTTGTTTATGAGATAATTATTAAAAATTATCTAAAATATTTCCACGCTTTTAATCTCAACAAGTATTTAAAACTTTTAGTAAATTTTTGAAGAAAAATATATTATAAACAACAAATATCTCTTTCAAACACAAAGAAATTTTCTGAAAGATATTTACTAAACAACCATAAACTGGTGACGTAGATTTAATAAATTCTTCGTTGTAATTAATTTTAAATAAGTGTATGATTCACATCCATTTTTAAATCAACACAAACGACTTTTGGTATTCGTTAATTACCACTAGAATGCTGATTACATTGTTTAAATTCTAGATAGCTAATTCAGATATCATAACAAATCGATGTATTGCAAATAATGAATTATTGCATACAGACATCTGTGATAACAATTACTTTTTATAACGACATAGTTTGTGATTATCTCTGATTTATTTTCAGAACTCACGTTGTTCCGATAAGTTTCCGCGTGAAAGCTGCCTATGATGGCTAGATAATAGATTGAGTGGAGTTGAACTAGTTGGGAGTTAGTGTTTTCTTTTCAGCCGTTTTGTTGAAGTTGTGAATAAACAAAGGTAATTATTTTTCGTCTAATTGTTGTTTTCAATAATGTAATAACAAGAATTATAATAGAACATATTTTATTAATTTTGGTTATGATTTGAAGTTGAAGTTTTGAAAAACTTTAGTGATTATTAAATTACTATTGAGAATAGTAACATGGAAATACTAAGCAGGAAAAAGAAAATTTAAATCAATTATATTTTTTTATATGTAACATTGACTTAACCAATAGACCTGATATAGCCTATGTTATCGTTTAGTAAGCTAATAAAATCATTGGTATTTTATTTTTACATTTTTAGAACTTTATTGAGCTATATTGGTTTCGGTTTAATTTGAAAGAAACATTAAAAAGTAGGGGTAAAAAGGTAAATAAAAATTTGGGTTTTACGCAACTTTATAGGGTTCGTATATTTTTATTTATTTTTTTTATGACGTCGAATAAGTTTAAATGTCGGATATTAAGGAATTATTGTTAATGTTCTAAATAGTTGATGAATATAAATTAATAGTCTAAATATAAATGAATTTTATTTAGTACTAAAAATCTTCTTCAGCTTTTATGGAAAAATCAATTAATTTATTGTAGAATTTTTTTTGAATCTTAATACATCAATCTATTACAATTACTTCATGTCACAGACAACTAACTTTAGTCATAGAATACTATTATAGAAAAACGTAACAATCTACAGCATTAAAAAAACACATTAATAAATATTTATCAACACTAAAATTTAAGACACCTAAAAATATGAACTCTGTACGATTGAAAAAACGTAATTATTTAAAAAAGGAATTATAATTTTTACAAAGGATTTGTTATTTTTAAGTGCTTGCTTGAAGACTGTCGCTATTCCCTTCTCTGCGAGTGTTGTGTGTCCTAAAAAATAATTCCATACATTCAACACATTGTCAAAAGTAATGTAGCCTATTGTACAATCCCCACTCAACATACAGTCAAGTAGTGTATTTAACAAAACAGTTCGCTGGTTGTGTAAAAACCTCAACAGGTATATATTTTCGTTTTTACGGAACAATAATAGGTTATATTGTTTATAATAATTTATACTGCATTATTTTTTGGGACGAATTTGAAAGTTAAAATGGAATGTTGGATAACTAGGCTTTAACTAAAACAATTTTACTTTGCTCGTCAAGTTTATAAATATATAACTCTAAGGAATCCTTTATTTATTTGGTAGGAGACGACTAAAACAGGTATATCTTCATGGAAGCAGGCATTACTTTCATTATCAGCAGCTCTTTCATGAGGTCATCTGTCATATAAACATGTTGCCTTTACAAATATCTTCTGCCCGCTCTTCCTCTTATCCCTAATGTTCAAACTTGATAACTATATCGGTAACGGAAACAAAAAAAAAACATTCAATTGAGTTAATCAGTTATAAACATTACCTAAGCTGCTTTTTATAGCACACGTTCCACGTAAACGTTAACAAAAAAATGCACTTTTATACTGCACCCTAGGGCAACCCTTTGGACCAAATATTTGAGTTGGGAGAGTCAGTGGCCGAGCCTTTTAAGAGTCAGCAGAGGATGTCGGCCATGTTGGTTTTAATCCCATAAGAACAATGTCATTTTTGAATTCATATTATTTCGTTATTTACTGACCAAAAGTTGTGTATGAGGTGTCATTTTAAACGTTATCATATTGCGCATTGGGTTTGCTTTCGATATTTTGTATGCATACGTCTAGTTTTGAAATATGGGTAAAAATAAAAACTTCACACTAAATATTTTGTATACATTTTTCTGTAAAACTAATTAGGAATTTTCAAAGCAATTCCAACGTGCAATTTCATTTTAGATCAAATGCAAAATTAGTTTGCAAAAATCCGTTTAAAAACAACTGTTTGGTTTGGATAACCGTGATCGTGCGTCCAGTTCCAAAATAAAATTGTTCTTATGGGATTAAAACCAACATGGCCGACAGCCTCTGCAGCCTCTTAAAACGGCTGGCCACTGGCACTAAAACTTAAATATTTGGTTCAAACGATTGCCCTAGGGTGCAGTATAGCCAGGTTCAGATGCTGATGTTGAGAATTACCATCATATATAATCTGCAATATTAAACTTGCTTTAAAAGATTAGTTTATTAAATTAGGTGGATTTTAATGGTAAATGATTACTGGTAACTGCAGTTAATTGGGGGCTCATAAACATCAATTTCATTTTCATAATAAAGAGTATTATGTTATTAGTAAGCTTGTTATTTTCTAACCACATTTTTGTTGATGATTTATCTTCTAGATTTTGGATTTTATTTATTTATTTATTTATTTTTTATTTGTTTATTTGTTTATTTATTTTTATTTTTTTTTTGATTAGGGATAAACAGTAAATATTTCAACATTTCCTAGGATAAACTAAAGAATTATTAATATGTTGATAAGTTTTTAATATTAGGATCCATAGAATTATTTTACTAACTACAATTAATTGACAAGGGTATTTTTGGAAATATTTGTTTAAGTGTACATATATATAGTATTTTTATCGTAATATTATAAAAAAATAACTGTTTTCAGGAGCTGAAAATGGACGACTTGAATTTTATGGACTATTTGTTGGACCACACCATCAAAGAGGTTTTAAAAGATACTACAGAAGAGGTCTTATCAAGAAATAACCAATCTTCAAAGACTCGAAATGAGACTCAAAAGCATTTTAAATCTTCAGATGAAAACGAATCTCAGTACTCAACATTTACTGATGAGTATAGAGTTCCGATGAGTGAAAAATCCCAGCATCAAACTCAATGGTCAGACACAGCACAGTACGAGAATATAAGAGATAGTAAGACACACTATCAAGATAAATGGTCTGACAAGTACAAGGCTCCAAGAGAAGACACGCCGGAGTATGAAGACATATCAATAAGACCACAGCAGTACCGTGATCCATGGAATAGCAAATACATGGCGCGAAGAGAAGAAATGTCAGAATGTGAAGATATATTAGGTAGCAAGCCACAGTATCGTGATGACAAGTACAAAACCCCAAGAGAACAGAAGTCAGAGTATGAAGATATATTAGGTAGCAAGCCACAGTATCGCGATGACAAGTACAAAACCCCAAGAGAAGGGAAGTCAGAGTATAAAGATATATTAGGTAGCAAGCCACAGTATCGCGATGACAGGTACAGAACCCCAAGAGAAGAGAAGTCAGACTATGGAGATATATTAGGTAGCAAGCCACAGTATCGCGATGACAAGTACAGAACCCCAAGAGAAGAGAAGTCAGAGTATCAGACTTCTTGGATTGACAAGTCTGAATATAGTGACCGAGGAGGAGGGAGTCCAAAACAACAGGATTCCTGGTCAAATAAGTCACAGTATTACAGTACCCAAAGAAAAGACTTATCAGACCACCAGCCTTCAAGAGATGGAAAGGCAGAATATAGAACTTTTAAGAGTGACCAGTCAAATTATCAGGGTCAGAACAATAGCAAGTCTCAATACCAAATTTCAATCCCTGAACAGAGTCAGTACCGAAACGCAAATAATTCACTCTCCGAAACTTCAAGAGCCAATAAGCCACAAGAGCAGTTATCACAAAAACCCGAGAGACACTTCACACCACCAGATTGGAAGGATGGCCAGGAATTTCTACAGAAACAACAAAGTTTTCAAGAAAGGTACGAACAGTTTCGGTCACAGCAAAAGGCTCTTCAGGATAAGGAATCAAGCAATAAGCAAAGTGCCAATAAAGATTTGTATGAAGACCAAATGGAAACAAGGAACACTTATAAGTCTCTAGATAATAAAGCATACAATACAACCAACGAATATCAGGATATGAATAGTGATACGGTACGTCTAACTTCCCAAGTCCGGACGGAAAAACAACCAGAAGAGAAGATAAGTATCAAGAGTAAAGAAGAGGCCTCAGAAAAGAGTAGGTTGTGAATTTTTAACATAACCACCTAACCCTGCTTTGAATTTTAGATTTTGCTTGGTTAAAATCTGCCAAGAGTCATTTGAATAAAATTAATTGATTTATATTCCACAATTTCATCGTTAAGTAATTGTTACATAACAATCATTATTTTTTATGATATCGATTTCCGGGACTTATATAAGACAATATAAAAAACAGTGGATTAATGTGAGGCCATATTTTATATAATATTTTCAATATTGTTATGCAAATACTTATTTGTCACTATCTTCTAAGCATGTTAAGAGAATTTTAAAAATTTTCTTTTACTTGTTTTGATATATACAGGTTGTTCCATAAGTAAAGTGCCAAACTTCTGGAATTGGTTATTAAGATCAAAATAAAGAGAAAATCAAGAATAAGTTTTTTTTTAACGCCCCGTTTACCAGATATCCACCATTTTGTTCTTTTCACTAAAGAATTGTTATCTCTCAATTTGGCTCAACAGATCCTTATGAAATTTGCTATGCATGTTAAAATTTAAAGACCTATTGTAGAAAAAACTATGAATTTGATCCAATTTAAAATTTGAAAATGTCGGCCATTTTGAATATTTAAACAGACATTACAAGGAAAGGGCCAAAAATACTAGAAATTACTAAAAGCACAACTTTTTAGATGGTTTTATTACCAATCTATCATTGCCAAAAAAAGTTAGATTCGGACAAATAATAACTGAGAAACATTGACCTTTCTGTTGAGAGGCAGCAAAAAAGCTATAAACAAACGGGTTTTTGATGCCTCACAACACAAAATGTCAATGTGTCTCAGTTACTATTTGTCCAATTCTAAAGTTTTTGGTACTGACAGGTTGGTAATAAAATTTCCTTACAAACTATTTTTATTGTAATTTTTAGTACTTTTTGCCGTTTACCCGCAATTTCCGTTTGAAAATTAAAATGGACGCCACGTTTTAATTTTAAATTTCATCAAATTAATTGTTTCCCTAAAATAGATCTCTATTATGGTACCATTCATAGTGAGTTTCATAAAGATCGGTTGAGCCAACTCGGAGAAAAACATTCTTTTGTGAAACAAAACAAAATGGCGGATATCTAGTAAACGAAGCGTTTTTGAAAGAAAATGTTTTCTTGATTAGCTCTTTACTTAGACCTAAATAACCATTTCCTGAAGTTTGGCACTTTACTCACGGCAACCCTGTATATAAGCTACTGAGTAGGTCGTTTTAACAACCTTGAAGTGAGTTCATCTGAGAAACGGTTTGGCTCTGCAAAAACCAATTTTACAATTACGTATAACCTACCTGATATGTTTGATTCAGTTATTACTCTGTAACTATACAAATTATTCATCCATGAAATATCACAGCTTCATCAACAAACACTATATTGAGTTTACCAAAACTGTGGTCGTTCCATTTCTATATTATCTCATACCAAATTAAATACATAATAATCAAGCCAATTATGTATTTAAATATATAGCCAATATACATCGTAAATAAACAGATTAATTGTAGGGACTTTTTGTTTTGAATAATTCTCAATAATTTATTTACAGAAATGCTTTCCATTTCTAATATAATTGATATAGCCATATTTTAATCAAACAATTTAAAATAAAGCTTTACGCAAGCTACGTTTACAGAAAATTAAAGACATTAAATTTCAACATCGATTTATTCGGATATATAATTGTAATCTAACTTTTTGTGAGGTTATAAAAAGTTCAATTCCTCACTTGAGGTTTTATTAAATAAAGATTATTATTATTACTGCACTCTTCTTTAAGACTTTTACATACTTACATTTCAATGTTTCATTACTCTGAAATTCTCTTTCGTCATGGGGTATGTGTAACTTTCCCCTACATTAAATTCACATAACAAGTTTATGATTTTGGGGTTAGTAAAAAAATTACAGTACAAGTAAACGTCACACAACACAATTTTTTTAGAATATAAGCACAAAATGCACAAATATATTACAATACAAGTACAAAATGCACAAATATTATGGTGATCGAAGGGATTCACAAAAGAATCTGATTCTTTTGTGAATACCTCTGGTCTGAGGAAGGTGAGCGTGGTTCACCGAAATCGATCACCATAATATTTGTGCTTTTTGTACTTGTATTGTAATATATTTGTGCATTTTGTGCTTATATTGTAATAAATTTGTGTTGTGTGACGTTTACTTGTACTGTATATGAACCAACACGTATTATGCTAATTAAAAAACTATTTTTAAAAAAATTACAAAAATATTTGAAATATGTCATAAACTATTATTTTAATTGTTATAAACAAAACATCCCTGACATCAGCATAGTACTAATATGTTTAATTTATGTGTGATATTTTAAATACTCTTAGATTATTTTTAATGAGTACAATAATTGTTTTTCTATGAAGATGTTCATTAAGAAGTTAAATTTTATCTTATGTGTAAGATTTCTTTGTAAACTATTTTAAATTCTTGTGTAACAAATATTTCTCTAGATTTGCTCTTTTTAAAAGAAATTTTAGAAGAATGTGATTTAAAGAAAATGTTAAATGGGATGTTATAATGGAATTTTAAGTTATTTAATAGCGTTTACTTCAGTTAATACGTTTCTTAACGTTTTATTTTAGAGTTAAAAATTTCATTTATTTTTGATGATTTGTTTTCTCAATAATTTTAACGTTTTGTGAACATACAGGAGAAGACGTTCCAAAAGTGGTGAGTCGACAGTTGTGGGGGGCTCTACCCACTATGACTACATTGCCACCCTTCCAACCACCAGCGAACACAGTGGTGTTCTCCCTCAACACGGGCACCAGCCCCTGTGACACGCCGAAGGAGTGCGTGAGGAGGGTGCGTGAAATCCAAGCCCGCCACATGGGCGAAGGACTGGGAGACATTCAATACAGGTGACCTATTAACCCCAAACAGTCTTAAACAATCCATTACAAAGGGTCAGAGACAATGGAGTACGTTAATTTGACCTTGGAAACTTAACTCATATTGATGGCTTATTACGTTAAGAAATTTGTAATCTGAACAGGCTAAAACATTAACAAAGGACCTGTGATTTTTAAATAAGTTGCTAATAGGCCTACTTAAGTCCCTTAGCTATATTTAATTTCATAAGTAATTATTACTAAAATTGACCGCTAAACTAAAACATTAGTTTTTTTCTGTACAATAGTTATATTACTGGCTTTTTTACCAAGTTTGCCTTGAGCATATACAGGGTGGAAAAAAAGGTTACACTTTCACAACAATGTTATTTGTCCATTGATAATTAATTTTTTTAATAATTGTGTTCCATAAAGTATAGTTTTTGATTAGAATAATTTAATTGAAACCGTTTAATAGCGGAGAAATAATATTGTTCATTTTAGTTACTTTGAAATTCAAATGGCCGCTACTCTGGAAAGGATACCTGTTGAAATCCGGTTTGCGGTAATTAATTTATCTTGAATATACCTTTTATTTGATACCAAACTAGAACTATGATTACGTTGAAGATTTTCGTTCAACTCCTCGTGGATCGTCTCCCTAAAATGATGAAATTTCGCTAATGGTGTCAAAAAGTATGTTCTTTGTAACCATGATACTGTACAAGATTTCACTTTTACAAGTGAAGTTGTACAAAAATTGTGAAAACATTTTTTCCCCACCCTATATATTTAACTATTTATAACGTATATAATATGGCGGGATAACAATTTACACGTGTGGCTGAGTGGAAGGATGATAGCCTCTATGTGTATGGATGAGTGTGTGGATCAGTACCACTGTACCTGTATGGATCGGTGGGTGGGTTAAACGTATACGGTTGGGTGGGAGAGTCATTACCACCGTGCCTGTATGGCTTGGATGGAGGGTCACTACCACCGCAGGTGTATGGCTGGGGGGGAGGGTCATAACTACCGTGGGTGTTTGGGTGGGTTTAAGTGTCATTACCACCGTGCCTGTATGGCTTGGATGGAGGGTCACTACCACCGCAGGTGTATGGCTGGGGGGGAGGGTCATAACTACCTTGGGTGTTTGGGTGGGTTTAAGTGTCATTACCACCGTGCCTGTATGGCTTGGATGGAGGGTCACTACCACCGTAGGTGTATGGCTGGGGGGGAGGGTCATAACTACCGTGGGTATTTGGGTGGGTTTAAGTGTCATTACCACCACGTACCACATATGTACGTTGTCGGTAGATATATTGACAGCCCCCTATCCCAGAATAATAAGTAGAGGGATAGACGCTCTCATCAGGCGTAACAACCCCCCCCCCCCCACACACACACACACATACACAAAGATAATACTAACAGATATAGGTGTGACACTAATCCCATGAATCATAATTTGTATGTTGACAGTTGAAAGATACACCTTGATTGTTTATTATAATATGATAAAATTATCAAAATAATAAAATATAAAATTTTATCGTTAATTATAATACGATAAAACCTATAAAATATTCAACTTAATAGTTTATTATAATATGATAAAACGATCAAAATTATAAAAAGATACGGTGATAGTTTACTATAATACGATAAGACTATAAAAATATAAAGCTTGATCGTTTATTATAAAACGATAAAACGATAAAAAGGTGCATGCCGTCAGCTAGTCCAAGAAAATGGTAGTACTATTAACATTTACTAATAAATAATTTGTTTAACTGATATATTATTTATACTCACTTTTAAAGTCAAAATTATTTTTATAGATAAGTTTAAGGCAATGTAGTAAACAAAAATATCAAGAAAATAAGTTATGCAGGTCAATTTTCAGCAACACTGGTATTGTTAGTTTCACTTAACTCACCACTCAGTATTACCAACAATTGAAAATATACCGTGTCCGTGTGTGTAGTAATAAAAGTTATTTACTAGTATAAGTTTTAGTATTTCTTAAACAAAACAATATAACATTATTTATAATTTATATTTTTTTAAATATTCACTTTTTATTTTCATTTATGTAATGTGTGGCAAAAGTATGGAACCACTTAACTGTTAGTTGATACACTTACATTTCGCAAAAGTCTTTAAACAAAAAAAAGTCATTTCATGCTATTCCTTGTTGTACATTTTAAAATGTTGCTGTAACAATTGCGTTGTATTTTGGAGTATTGAACTCTTGGTGTAATTGCCAAATATCTTAGTGATATTTAGTGAGGATAAAAGTAAGCATCTATAATGTAAAAAAGTTTAAATTTCAATCAAATATTTTAATGAATAAACCATGCTAAGATTAATGACTAAATTGCTTACTTATTTAGTATTACAATATTTGATATTAGTACATCCTGATATTTTAGAAGTTATAGCCCAGATTAACTAAAAATTCACCTTTTGAATTGTTACTGATGTAACTAATTGTTACTGATGTAACTAATTGTTACTGATGTAACTAATTGTTACTGATGTAACTAATTGTTACTGATGTAACTAATTGTTACTGATGTAACTAATTGTTATTGATGTAACTAATTGTTACTGATGTAACTAATTGTTACTGATGTAACTAATTGTTACTGATGTAACTAATTGTTACTGATGTAACTAATTGTTACTGATGTAACTAATTGTTACTTATGTGACTAATTGTTACTGATGTAACTAATTGTTACTGATGTAACTAATTGTTACTTATGTGACTAATTGTTACTGATGTGACTAATTGTTACTGATGTGACTAATTGTTACTTATGTGACTAATTGTTACTGATGTAACTAATTGTTACTGGTGTAACTAATTGTTACTGGTGTAACTAATTGTTACTGGTGTAACTAATTGTTACTGGTGTAACTAATTGTTACTGGTGTAACTAATTGTTACTGGTGTAACTAATTGTTACTGGTGTAACTAATTGTTACTGATGTAACTAATTGTTACTGATGTAACTAATTGTTACTGATGTAACTAATTGTTACTGATGTAACTAATTGTTACTGATGTAACTAATTGTTACTGATTTAACTAATTGTTACTGGTGTAACTAATTGTTACTGGTGTAACTAATTGTTACAGATGTAACTAATTGTTACTGATGTAACTAATTGTTACTGATGTAACTAATTGTGACTGATGTAACTAATTGTTACTGATGTAACTAATTGTTACTGATGTAACTAATTGGTACTGATGTAACTAATTGTTACTGATGTAACTAATTGTTACTGATGTAACTAATTGTTACTGATGTAACTAATTGTTACTGATGTAACTAATTGTTACTGATTTAACTAATTGTGACTGATGTAACTAATTGTTACTGATTTAACTAATTGTTACTGATAAAACTAATTGTTACTGATGTAACTAATTGTTACTGATGTAACTAATTGTAAAAGCTCAGGTTTTTTCAAAATTCTTTCTGTAAAATTTTATATTTCTTATTTTTAACAAACCTGTGAGGTATTATATTTTTTTGTTAAAAGAAAATAGCATATGGAGTAGAGCAAATCATATACTGTATAAAATACATACTAAAGTGTACTTAACGAATTCTTACAATAATCCTTCATAACTATTCTATTACAAAAATTAACTACTGCACAATGCAATGTTTGTTGAAATGTACAGCAAAGTATCTGCTAAAATGACTTTATTGATTATATTTTTGAGATTTCTGCGAAAAAAAGTGGTTTCATATTTTTGCCACACTTGATATGCTGACGAGTTTCTTGTTCGTTCACAGCTTCCTGATGGGTGGAGACGGGTACGTATACGAGGGTAGGGGTATCGACTTCGCGAGTGGAGCGAAGAAGGAAGGCGATGAAGGAGAAAACATCAGTATTGCTTTCATTGGAAAATGTGAGTAAACATAATCACTACTTAAATGTCAGACATAAGGGCCGTTTGAGCAAAAAACAATTTTTTTTAATTTTTATATTTTTTAAATGAAATTGTTGAAAATGTGTTGAAGAACAAATTAAAAACAAATCTGTATGGATATATAGCTACATAAAGAGTGGCTAGCTTGGCCTTTATAAGTACATAATTCACTAAGAAACTGTGTTTTTCTTTTATATATTTTACAATCCTTCTGCGGATACAGTGGACAACCGTTACTAACCAACCTAACCTAACCTAACCTAATCTAATGTAAAGCAAAACTTTGATTTTTTTTATAAGTGTAATTAATTATTTTTCTATAAATGTTTCTGTATTTTTCCGAATGTTGAGTTGGAATGTTTACAATTATCTTTTACTGAAAGAGTATATTAATAATAAACTAAATTTTTTTAATTTAATTGTTAGAGTTTGCTATAAATGAGGGAGTATGTACTTTTGAATAATTTTCGAAGTGGGGCGGGTGGGTACAGAGAGGGAAAGAGAGGAGGGGGCACGTTGTATATGTGTTAGTGAGGCAGGCTCAGCGACAGTTGCTAAGACCTAAATCTTTGGAGCCCTCAACTTGGTGCCTGGATAAACACATTTAATATAAACCATTAAAAATTGGATAGCTCACGTGTGATTTTAAGAAATATAAACGAGAGAGTAAAGGAAGAAAGATGTTATGAAGAAAAAAAGTTATAACTATATTTTGAATTAATTATCAAAAATTGTTCATGCATTGTCATTACATTAATTTTAAAATAGCCTGATTCTGTAATATAAGGGTTTTATGTGATTTTCAACTAAGAGTGTTCGTCCAGGCATCCAGCTACATTTCCTAAAAGATTTAGTAAAATATATCATGCAATGTCTTTTTAAGAGTTGTGTACTTAGAAAGGCCAATTTACACTTTAATAAGCCATTCTCCATGAACGATTTTTTTTAATTTTTTATTACTCAACACATTTATTACTTATAGACACTTTTAATAAACAAAATTTAAAAAAAATAATGTTTAATCAACTACCCTTAACACCTTCAAGTGGTCTAAGGCGTCAGGATTTTGAACCTGAGTTAACAGAAATATTAGGTTCGTATCCTAACATGGACTAGATGTTGTTGGTGTTATTCACCTTGTACTCTACCGACTTTCTCTTAGCCTAACTGAATAAGAACCCCAAAAGACTAACAGTATAAGGGAAATGAGATAAGTAAGTTTAAAACGATCAAGCTCTACTTAAAAAAAAAAAAAAAAAAATTTACCCATATTATGATGTAAAGTCTTTAAAGAATATGTTCGTACAGTTCCCGAAGGTAGAGCTGAAAATCAGGAATTTTAGAGAGTTGTTATCAATGTACTCAAAACTAATTATTTAAATATAAAATATTAGTAGAACATTAAATTTTATAACTTTAATATTTTTACTCAAACGTTTACTTAAAATATTTTCTTTTTAAAATTTAACTATCCAACAGTAAACTTATAAACAATATTTTAATTTGTTATCAAATCAGTTTTTATTGTAGTAAATACATAAATGCATTGCATAAGTCAGAATGGTTTTAAAATAAAAATAATTTTTTTATCAATCACTCATACAAAATTCACTCATACATACAGATTTAGAAAACATTCACTCTTCCAATTAATCCCACTCCCAGCATCGGTGTCAGCTTACCAACTATATGGTCTCCCAGTTGTTCGACAAAAACTCGTCCACAGCATAAAATGCTAAAAAGCCTTTAAGACGAGTTTTTAAGGCTTTCGGATTTGTGGCGATTTTCATAGTTCATAGTTATCAATTAAATCTTGATCAATTTCTGAATTGAATTAAAACTGGATTCCAATCTACTACGCAAATCAAATAACTTTAGTTATAAACAGGTTAGGTAAATTATTACACGAAACAAATACAAAACTACATTTTAGGTGATAATTATAGATTCAACAAAATAATACAATAAACTTTTTATTTGAATGTCATAACCTTTCAATAAAACTACAATATTTTCACCCATAGCACTCTTGAGTAATTACATAATTTTACGTTTAATGAATGCTTAGTTCCTCTTATTTTATAATATAAAATATCAAATATTTTCTATTTACATCCATAAATTTATTAACTATGTGGCATAATTTACAGATAACAAAGAGAACGTTCCAAAATCATTATTGAGCAACGCTCAGAATCTGCTCCAGGCCCTACAAGCAGACGGAATTGTACGGGATGTCACTGCTAGGACGGAAATCAAGGCTATAAAATAATATTCTATTATATTTGTATTTTTATCAAAGTACTATTTTTTACTAAAACACATTATTGAAACAACTATTGTGAAAACTTCCTTTCCGAAGAAAAAATGTAAATTGCTCTTTATTTATGTAGAAAATGTACTCATTTAGTATTCAAGATTGTTTTTTTTTCTTGTAATATAAAAATGTTATGTACAGAAACATTATATTTTGTATATATAACATATTTGTAATAATGTTTTTGTCAATTTAAAGTATTCACTACGAAATAAGAAACTACTTTAGTAAAATTTAATTAAATATTGAGTCAAATTTATATTTTTCGTGACCTTACATTATAATAATTCATATACAAGAAAGAAATTGGGGTCGCATCCATCAGTGCTCTAAATGTGTGTCTAGCAGTTTTTTATCCAGTTTTCCATGCGGATTGCAGTCCCTTAGTTTATCTCTCAAAATCTACAGAAATAGATAGACCTGGTATTTATTACTACAGATCGATAATAGTACATTTCATAACAAGAGTGAAAAGTGGGGGTTTACATGTTCGAGACCATATGTTTGAAGTGCGAGTCTTGTCGAGCACTTCAAATGGTCGAGAACATACAAAACACTTTCACTCGAGTTTTGAACGATACTTTTCACTACACTACGGAATAAAGACAGGTGTTGTTGACTGTGGAAAATTTTCGGTTGTAAACAATGTTACTTTCGGTAGTAAACAATAGACAGCTGTTGAAAATATGATGTTTCGCAGGTTGTAAACACATAACGAAAACAGCTGATCTCATAGTAGTGTAGTGAAAAGGTATATTATATATTAGTTGTAATGTATTTATAACAGCCACTGATGTGTTCAGTGTGGCCATAAGAAAGCAACCTTTATTTATGTTTTCTCTCTGAATAAACTAAAAACTTGTTAACTCCTTGTTGTCTGAATTAAAAAAAAATATTATATTTATGAGAACTTATATATATCAGTCAAAAAGTTTTCAAAAAACTAAAATCCTGCTACGCTTACATATTTGTTCAATTTCACTCATAAATAAATTATTATGTAGTTATTAGCCAACTGTATTTCTATTGTATACATTTTCTTTTTACTTTGTTAATATTCATTATGCGTCTCATTTGAAAACATCGTAATTTACTAGCTAAACCCGGCCATGCTTTGCCGTGGCTTCGTAAAATATTAACTATTTAGTCATTATATTTTACTTTAGTTATTAGAAAAATAAAGGTTTGCTTGATTTTATATAAAATAAAGTAACTAACAGTTGTCTTCATACAGGCATAATTTTGATATAAAATGCACATGTATCAGTCGTTCACATTAGTAATTTTTTTCAGAACTGACTTTTTTTTCATTTGTGAAAAATGGGTAGTTTCACGATAGCTAGAAGAAAAGTTACCGTGGGTAGGTCGAAAATGGTTGGAATGTCATTTTCCTGTAAAAAGGTTTAGGTACTATGTATATAAAAATTTTCTCTTAATCAAAACTCAATTTTGTGTAACAATTTAAAGTGAATCCATTTACCATCTTTCGAATGTTGTGATACATTGATGTATACATATTCTACAGTCGGTGAAAGTCTTCTTTTTAAAACGACTTGTCAAAACCGAACCAATGATCTGTAAACAGTCACAGATGGTATTCTTCGATTTACTCAAGATTGGAGAAGATGTTTCCTTGTCGTAAACAGAAATTCCAATATAGATTTTATAGTACTGAGTTTACTCTTGGTGTAAAAATACACTTTTTATTTTTGCGAAATTTCCATCATACCATATTGTGAAAATGCTTGCGTATATAACAATCAATTTATGTAGAATTCATCTGCAATTTGGTAAATGATATAATTTGTTTGTTTCATTTTGAGAACTTATTCAAGAAATTTTAAGCATTAAAAACCACTTTCAATTTATTTGGCTTTCGACGTTTTTGTTTCGTATTTTCCCCATTAATAGTTAGCGATCGATGTATTTTTTTATATCGATTTAATATTTGTTGTTTTGTCTACTTCTATATTATTAAATTTTTGCTCAATGACGATGTAAAAGAGAATTAAATTTGTTTTCATAATGAAAGCTTCTTAGCGGTACATGTTGGAGGCATGAAAAAGTGCTTTAAAATGTATTAATTGTATAGTTAGGGTATTTATGAACTTTTTTTATGAGTCATAGGGCAATTATATCTCATAGAATTACAAAAATAATAATACAAACAATTCGACAGAGACTTAATCAGTACGCAAGGCCAGATTACAATAGCGAAGAACTCCTTCCGAAAAAGATTTTGTTTTACGTATGTTTTTTCCTTGTGTTTTAAACTGTTTCAACAAAAAAATTATAATATTTCTAAAAGTGCTAAGGATCCAATAGTATTGTCAAGCGTAGATTATGTTTACAACTAAAACGTAAACTACATATTAAAAAGTAGTTATACGATGTTATTATGTAACTTACCGATGTATTTAGATGTGATGGGCGTTTTGTATGAATCGAATCAGAAATCGATGAATTGTTTATATCAAACACATCAAATGTTATCTATATACAAATACATGTCAAACTTGATGTCAGAGGGTCACTCTCGAGCTGACATGTCCCTCCACCAGGATAATCATCATATGGTGGCTCAGTGGCTAAAAGTCGGTACGTCACTCATTATTAAAGTTCACGTAATAGAAACGATTCGTTCATTCAGTAATAGAAACGGTGAGGAAAGTTTCAAGAAAAAAATCCATCGTACTAGTGGCTACGCAGATAGTAAATATTTTTCATATAACGTATTATATAATTTTATTTTATTTTTTTAGGAGAGGCCGATTTCCTCTTCAGTTTTACATTGCGCATTCCTCATAGACTGTTGATGTTGATGCGAAAAACTTAACAGACAGAGTAAGGGGAGAACCAGTAGAGTGAAGGCCAGGATTCGAACCTGCACTATCTCTAACTCAGGTACAAAGTCCTGACGTCATAGACCGCTCGGCCACTGGCTCTCCAATTAGGGAAATGTTTTTGATAGTGGATATAATTGACGACTAAATACAACATAGAAGGAAGTATCTGTCACTCAAATCATCCCCTGCAACTCCGGTTTTGCCTGCCTCTGATGTAACGCAAGTTTTTCTCTCGTTCAATGACACCATGTCACGTGATTCATGAAACTGTCAACCTGTCGCTGACTTAATATGACGCCCACCTGAAACTGTCACTGACATCGCGCCCTAATAGCAATTTAGACTGAAACTGTCAAAAACCCTAACTGATATTTTACTTCGCCGTCAAAAGAGGTTTCACGTGTATCCATTGCAATGAAGACTTTTTTTCTTTAGTGCAATAACAGCACTGTTATCATCGCGTGGATCACATGACTCTTGTTTAATTGAAATCAACCAGGTATTTATTTGTGATTCTCTAAATACAATTATGTTAGTATTCATACTATGACCAATGTTGATTCGTTTATATAAACAACACTTGAAAATAAATTAATACATTCGCTTGAAATGTTTATACAACATTGCATTTATAAACAAGAATGTTTTAAAATAATTAATTACTAAAATTGTCAACGGAAACAGGACATTTCAAGAATTTCCCGCCCTAATTTCATTCCACAAATGAAAATAAATGTCAGTGCTGAAAAAAACGCTAATGGAGCCAGTTGAGACCTTTTCCGTTAATTCACTACCACTACGTTTTATCGCAATTACGGTTAATTTAGGTTAGGTTAGGTGGCTACTAAAGTTGATCACAAAATGGTAAATCTAATAACTGACTTGCCATCTAATGCGCTCTTCGTGTGTAAGTGTTTGGCAAGCGATAAGACAAGGCCAGCGATATCGGATTCATAGCGAATAAGAAATACCATTGTAGACGTAAAAATGAGTGGGGAACAGTTTTTACAGCAAAAGAATATTTATTAAGCGGTAGTGAATTAATGGAAACAAAAAATGTAGTGGTAGTGAATAAACGGAAAAAATCCACCAACTGATTTACGTTCATATTATATAAAAGTTATATCCTGTAAGTTTATTACTGAAACCAAATTATCGTTTATTTTTTTTATAAAATAAGTGCAAGTTGTTTATTTCAGATAAAATAAAGTGAACACAACATTTTATTAGTTAGGAAAATAAAAAAGAAGACAGGCTGTTCGATTACAGGAGTTAGGGCAATATATCAGAATAAAATATTTAAAACAGACTAGGGGACACCCCTGCACGCTTCGCGTGCCAACCCTGTCACTCGCTGATCTCGACCTTTGGCCTCGGCATGTAACTTTTGACTTCAAATATTGGTAATAAAACTGTATTAAGTAATATAATATTATCTAAATTAATTTACAGTAGCTCACTCAAAGCACTTGATTTGCACTCCAATGTTATTACTAAGCCTATTTAAAATATTTTCAATTTATTTAACGGTTGATGATAGCATACACACAGACATACATGTATTCGCTATTTTAAAATTAACTTGATATTTTACTGTGCTGCTCTCTGTGTTTAACCTAACAATTATTTGGACCTTTTAACACTGTTATGCCACCAGCTGGTCAATTAAAATTAACCTCCTCAAGAATAACACCGCAACTTTGATGATGAATTAGAATATCTGTCTCATAGTTTAATAATATTGGATATATTGGGTAGTGTGAAAAAAACCTAGCACTTGCTATGTCTATGTCTGGTATGTCTGGTATGTCTGGTATGTCTGGTATGTCCCATGGCAGAGTGAGTTTCCATCCAGTTGGAAAAAACATATGGTAATTTCACAAATATAGCTCCGTTACGACTTAGAAATAAAAATTATCCTTTGGATAAAAAAAAACATCAAAATCGGTCAAGTAATAAGTTCAGAAAGTGAGTGAACTTAATGACCTGATTTTTTTAAATATATAGCATATTTTGTTTAGTGTGTAGAAAACAAATTTAGCAATCGTGTGACAATACAATACAAATAAAGCAAAACTAAAGAAAATGTTTGACTATGTCCTGCCCAAGCACATAATGACAATCCACGACCTCCCTGGTCGGTGAGGATGAAAGCCATCCTTGTGACGTCACAGGTGATATTTTCTCATCAGATAGGTTCCCTCACACCCTGTGGGAGGCAGAGAGAACTTGACCTGTGCACTCGACACACCCACGTGGTATTTACAGTGTCCATTGTACCCTTGTACACAATCGAGTGTTTAGACTAAACACTGACCCTTTGCCCATTGTCTGGGGTACATGTCCGTGTTGGGCGAGGCATGCAGGTCCTTGACTGATGTGGGTATTGTCCAGAGGAGTCTTCCTGCTGGAGTCCAGCCGTTAGTAGCCTGGAGTTGCGGCCGACTCATCTGCATAGTAGTCTTTATTCTAATTTTATTGCGACTCCGACCAACGGCGTTTTCTAAGGAAAGAGTTATGTTTAAAAAAATAACGATTTATAAACAAATTTATCTGGTTTGTAACTGAAGAATTTAAACAGAACGTGAATCTTCTTTTTAGAAACCAAGATATAAGGAACAGGTTTCTTTTGTAGTTGACATTGAAAAAATCTTAAATTTCAATATCTGAGACATCATTAATTCAAATTTATTTCCACTAGAAAATAGTTTTGAAATCATTTTTCAGCTGAACTAAATATACATAACTTATTTTTATTCTAAGAACCAAAATGCCTTGAGTTCTCAGTTATTGTTATTATGTTATACCAAGTTATTGTTATACCAAGTTTAAATTATTGTTATTGTGGGTAAATTATAAAGTTACTTAATTTTTGTATTTTTTATGAATTGTATTATTATGTTTCTTATTGCTGTATTATTATGTTGAAACACAGTAAATGATTTAGACAATTTATTTTATAAATTTTATTTTTTAATCTCAATATAAATTTAAATTTTCTGTAAACCTTACTACCACTTTTGATATTTTAATTTATTATTTCCGCTACTTACATTTTATAATTTCATATCAAAGTACAATAATCCTTGAAAACTCCTCACTATAAATCAAATAATATTTTACCTTTTTAATTTTAATCTTATTATTTCCTCGACATTATGTTAGTTTTTATAATGGTAAGGATGATTATATTTTTAATCAATATTAATATTAATTGTTAACTATAGTAACTTTCCATTTTCAACACCTGAAATACAATTAATTTACGGTTATGAATGTTTGTTTACAGTCATCAAATTTTAAAATATTCATATACAAAATAAACATTTATATTTTTAAAGTAAAATTGAGTGTACTAAAACTTAATATATTCTATAATAAATAACTGTACCTTAAAAGTTATAGCCAATTTAAAATAGAACCGATAATAAACGTCTAATTTAATCATTAAAAACAAATAATAACATACATTTTCATTTTAAATTATGAAGTTTACATAAATCTATAACCTACACCTTTAATAAATATATATATATATATATATATATATATATATATATATATATATATACACTTACAAATTATATTTTTTTACATACTATATTTATCTACAACCTTCCATGATTTAAATTGAAATCTCAATTTAGAGCGTAAAGTGAATTTTCCACTTCAATATGTGCAAAATGTATTTCTTTAACTTAATTATTAAAGTATTAACAATTTTATCTCGTAATGAAAATGTTTTAAACATTCTTAAAACAGTAAACTTATATGGTGTAGTGTACATTTAGTTTAATGATTTTTGTACTAAAAGTGCATCAATATTCTAAATTAACTCACAGTTACTCCGAGTTAAGATAAAAATTAAATAAATAGTATATGATACATGGAAATGATAATTTTACGACTTCATTTTAAGATTATAAGTTTACTCATAATCTTATTATAAGATTAAGTAATAATCATCCTTACAAAGGTTACTAACAATTTTTAAAATTTTATAGACAGATCACATACTCCAGTAACTATACACTTTTTTGTGGGGCATTTCGTTAACAAAGTTACCATCTTCAGACCGAAAGGCCTTTCAAAATAAAAAAATATAATTACTGGAGTATGTGATCTATCTCTAACGTTAAATTATAAATCCAGTAAAGAAGGAGCTTAACGAATCATTTATTATGTATATTTATTTAATATTTTTGACCTTTTATAACATTGATCATAAGTATATTTCGAGATAGATTATCTAATTAAGTATAGTAGTAGATTTAAATTATTCACTCTATTTTAAACCCGTCTAAACATTCTTCGTTTTAATATGTATCGGTTTTGTATAATTTTCTACTTGCCAAAAAAACATGTAGGTTATTTAATTTTTACAAACAAATCATATGCGTTACTTTAAATATATTCCAAAACCAGTGAAACAAAGTTTTAGTTCCGATTAAAGAGCTTATATGCAGGAATAAACAGCTGTGCATTATCCTGCGCGTTAAAAAGGCGCCACGTTTCCTGTGGAAAGTGAAAGGAAGACCGTGTTTGTTCTGTTGTGTCCCTAGATGGTCGGTGTTTGACTTGGGGCAAACCAAACATGACCCAAGACATTGGTCTCAGGCTTCTCGCTGTTTCCAAGGGGATTAACTTTTTGTTGGGAAAATACTATATTTATTTCGCATTTTAAACAAAATTAAATTAGCCTATTATATTTAGGGATGGCAACGATATATCGATACATCAGAATTATCGATAAATATGTTTCGATATATCGATTTATTAGTATCGATATTTTCTTTCGATAATATCGGTATTTTAGTCCGATATATCATACCACTAAACATTAACGTTATTATCTCTCCTCAAAATCATCATGATTAAAAAAATCAAGTTTAAATTGCCTTTTACGCGTACAAAACATGCATAAAAATAATAATGTAACTTTATTTCGTTAGGTTAAAATGTAGTTTATTGTAGACCAGTGGGTGGAACGGTCTGATATTATATAAATTCTTTTAAAATTTATATAATAATTAAAGGTTATTATTTTATAAATTATTCTAATTTTGAATTTTTTTGTCAACCCCTCAGACCAATTTTTTTTCGATGTTCGGTTAAGCGATATATCGATATTTTTCGTTCGATATTATTGTTAGCTTGATATTTGGTTTGCGATACATCGGTGATTCGAAAATATTTGCCATCCATAATTATATAGGTAAATAAATAGATAACTCGCGTAATTTGTAGTGATCACTTAGTCAGTAATGTAGTTGCTTAAAGTCCAACTTTGTAAGAGAATATTTCTCAATTCGACCTCGATCAGAGTTAAGTAAGTTTTAAGAAATCAGACATAAGCATTGAGTTTAGTTACAGTTGGCTTAGTAATTAGTTTTATTATTTTTTTTAAATGAAAGTGTTAGTCTTAAAATAAATAAATTTGTTTTGGGAAAAAATTCAACAAGATTTATTCATGGATATTTTGCTGTCCTGAAGCTGCTAATTTGGCATTTCTAGGCATAAATCAATAAAGTACTAACAAACATAATGTAAAGTAAAACGTAAAAAACTGTGTCGTTGTTTAAGTAATATAAATGACATCCATAAACAATATGAGTTTATATTTGTACAATAATTATCTCTGGATGAAAGAGTAGGTTAAAAAATATCAAAACTGCATTGCTAGAGTTAACAATGAACGAGGGAGTTATGTACTTTTGTACAGTTTGCATGTTGGGAAGGTGGGGACAGTGTGAGAGGGAAAGGGAGGGGAAAAACGTTGTTTGTGTTAGTGAGACAGTCTTTGCTACTCATAGTGACAGTTGAGGCAAAATCTACGAATCTAAATTCCTTAAAGCACTAAACTGGTTGTCTGGATGAATAACCTTATGAAATAATCAGCCTTATTTTGTAACAAAGACTACATTCGATTATAACTATTTATCAAGCTCACTGTAAATACGTGTTTACCCATATTTTAACGATTGACGTCTTAATTATACGTAAATTAATAAACTGTTTACATTCTTTTAAATTTTAAATAACAACAATCAGGAGATATAGTGGGTTCTCAAAAAGTAATTAACTAATATCAACAATTTTAATTGTACCCTGATTACAGAAAAGAAAAAAACAGAGGTCACACTATATAGTGTGCTAAATATAAGTCGATATAGAATTTTGATTAGTAATTTCTCCAGTTTGCCATGCTATGGCAGTGCCAGTACCTTATCAATCCTTCTCTTATTGCCCCCAAATCATAAAAGATAAACGTAGTAATTATTACTATATATGTACAAATGTGTACATTAGATGTATTATATTTATAACTGCCACTAAGACGTTCACTGTGGTCATAATAGAGTGACTTCTATTTCTTTTTTCACTGCGCCAGGAACCATAGGAACATTCGTGTAGGAAACAATTAAAACCATTAATCCAAGCATAGGTAAAGTAAAATCTAATTTAAAGTTATTCACGACTCGTCCATATGGAAGTAACGAAATTAAACTTTAGTAAACTATGACTAAATAGCAGTCAAACAGATTAAACATCAAATAGGTCAAGTGGTTTAAAAAACGAGCACTGAGCTAAGAGGTATTTCACTCAAAAATTAAGTTCTATATACAGTATGAAGTTCTACCTGGGGAGATTGTGATGTAAAATTAATTTATGATCAAGTAAAATTTAAATAATTTAAAATCCAAAATTTAAACAGATCTATCAAATTAAATTTTTTTGTATTTGAATGTTATTTTGAGATTAAACTTGAAATTTTTTAACATATTTTTGAGTTAAATTCAAAGGAGACAAAAATACTCTCTCTCTCCTAGACCATTAGTATATATTTTTTATTTAGACTTAAGAAAAAAACTGTATTGATAGTAAAAAAGAAACTATAAAGAACGAAGAATATAAGAGACATTCTTAAAGATGATTTATTATACTTTTTTGGAAGCAATTGGCTGTATTTTTGAAGATGTTTACGTCTATTCATATGACAAAGTGGAGTCATTTATCACTTGCCGGGAGCATCAGCTGTTAACCGACTGTACAATACATTGTTTGTAAACCTTCCTCACATGTCTGTAAACTCTTTGTTTAAACTTTGTTATTAACAATGGAGTACCGTGAGACTGTGAATATTGAATACAAAGATAGAGAGTTTCAAATAACTGGTTTGGAGGTGACAGAATATGGCTGAGAATTTGTTGATGTACATTATTGATGTTGTTACTTAATTCCGGTGTTTAAAAACTAAGAATCGATTGTAATTTTTGCAAGTTACGTACTAATTACAATGATTTAAAACCTCTTAACTAAAGACTATCCAACGCACCCTTCAATCATAAACTATTAATTATGGCACCCCACCCATCATATGGCTGTAACAGACTACTTGCAACCTCTCCATCCATGGGTGGATAAGATTTTTTTATGACTCCTCCAACCAATCTATTGGATTTACAAAATTTCGTAAAAATTGTTATGACCACTCCACCCTCCTTTCAGTTGCTTACAATTTCTTTGAACGTCCCTAACAAACCATTGGATGCACAGAACTTATAACCAACCCACCAAATATTTGGGTGTACAGGAATACTTACTAACCACCTACTGACTCTTTCAATGCACAAAAGTACTCATAAACCTCCTCCTGACCCTTTGGATATACACCAGTACTCATAAACCTCCTCCTGACCCTTTGGATATACACCAGTACTCATAAACCTCCTCCTGACTCTTTGGATGTACACCAGTACTCATAAACCTCCTCCTGACTCTTTGGATATACACCAGTACTCATAAACCTCCTCCTGACCCTTTGGATATACACCAGTACTCATAAACCTCCTCCTGACCCTTTGGATGTACACCAGTACTCATAAACCTCCTCCTGACCCTTTGGATATACACCAGTACTCATAAACCTCCTCCTGACCCTTTGGATATACACCAGTACTCATAAACCTCCTCCTGACTCTTTGGATGTACACCAGTACTCATAAACCTCCTCCTGACTCTTTGGATATACACCAGTACTCATAAACCTCCTCCTGACCCTTTGGATGTACACCAGTACTCATAAACCTCCTCATGACCCTTTGGATGTACACCAGTACTCATAAACCTCCTCCTGACCCTTTGGATGTACACCAGTACTCATAAACCTCCTCGTGACTCTTTGAATGTACACGAGTACTCAGAAACCTCCTTGTGACTCTCTGGATGTACACCAGTACTCATAAACCTCCTCCTGACTCTTTGGATGTACACCAGTACTCATAAACCTCCTCGTGACACTCTGGATATACACGAGTACTCATAAACCTCCTCCTGACTCTTTGGATGTACACGAGTACTCACAAACCTCCTCCTGACTCTTTGAATGTACACGAGTACTCAGAAACCTCCTTGTGACTCTCTGGATGTACACGAGTACTCATAAACCTCCTCCTAATTCTTTGGGTATACACGAGTACTCAGAAACCTCCTTGTGACTCTCTGGATGTACACGAGTACTCATAAACCTCCTCCTGACTCTTTGGATGTACACGAGTACTCAGAAACCTCCTTGTGACTCTCTGGATTACTCCTTTATTGATCAAACTTTATTGATCAACGATTAAATATATATCGAATAATAATTGCTTACATATTGAACTAAAACAGTAATTTATTATTGTTTTTATTTAGATCCAAACTAAACGATCCTACTGAAATAAAATATATTAGAATAGTCTATTAAATAAATACAGATTAGCTAAGGATGAAATTGAAAACATTGCGATGTGTGAGTTGAAATATTGCCAGTGTGGGATTGGCACCTCTGGGAACTTGGCAGTAAGGAATGCGTCATCGGAGCCTGCCAGGGACATGTAATGGATGTGAAGGAGAGGCGCGGGGGAGGAGACATCAATTTATCTCTTTTTAAAAACAGTTTATCACAAATCTAAGTACATTACATGTACTAAACATTGTAATAGAAAAGAGACTCTTTTAGACGTATTGATTTTTTCCTTTTTATATATTTTCTACTGAATATATAGTTTCAAAATTAATTACCAATTGGTATAAAACTTCCTGTAAAAACCGATAGTTTATCTACATACAACCTCCAATTTCCATAGTATTTTTTGTCAATTGCCACTTTTCGTTTCAAATAAAAAAGAAAGAGAAACCGTTTCTTTTTATGGCAGTAGCAAACAACTCAGTGGTAGTAACTAATAATATAAACCTTTATAAATATATAGTAATAAATAATTACTCATAAACCTCCTCCTGGCTCTCTGGATGTATACGAGTACTCATAAACCTCCTCGTGACTCTCTGGATGTACACGAGTACTCATAAACCTCCTCGTGACTCTCTGGATGTATACGAGTACTCATAAACCTCCTCGTGACTCTCTGGATGTACACGAGTACTCATAAACCTCCTCGTGACTCTCTGGATGTACACGAGTACTCATAAACCTCCTCGTGACTCTCTGGATTACTCCTTTATTGATCAAACTTTATTGATCAACGATTAAATATACATCGAATAATAATTGCTTACATAATGAACTAAAACAGTAATTTATTATTGTTTTTATTTAGATCCAAACTAAACGATCCTACTGAAATAAAATATATTAGAATAGTCTATTAAATAAATACAGATTAGCTAAGGATGAAATTGAAAACATTGCGATGTGTGAGTTGAAATATTGCCAGTGTGGGATTGGCACCTCTGGGAACTTGGCAGTAAGGAATGCGTCATCGGAGCCTGCCAGGGACATGTAATGGATGTGAAGGAGAGGCGCGAGGGAGGAGACATCAATTTATCTCTTTTTAAAAACAGTTTAACACAAATCTAAGTACATTACATGTACTAAACATTGTAATAGAAAAGAGACTCTTTTAGACGTATTGATTTTTTCCTTTTTATATATTTTCTACTGAATATATAGTTTCAAAATTAATTAAACTTCCTGTAAAAACCGATAGTTTATCTACATACAACCTCCAATTTTCATAGTATTTTTTGTCAATTGCCACTTTTCGTCTCAAATAAAAAAGAAAGAGAAACCGTTTTTTTTTATGGCAGTAGCAAACAACTCAGTGGTAGTAACTAATAATATGAACCTTTATAAATATATAGTAATAAATAAGTACTCATAAACCTCCTCCTGACCCGTTGGATGTACACGAGTACTCATAAACCTCCTCGTGACTCTCTGGATGTATACGAGTACTCATAAACCTCCTCGTGACTCTCTGGATGTATACGAGTACTCATAAACCTCCTCCTGTCTCTTTATATATACACGAGTACTCATAAACCTCCTTTCGACTCTTTGAATGTACATGAGTGTTCGTAAACCTCCTCCTGACTCTTTGGATGTACACGAGTACTCAGAAACCTCCTTGTGACTCTCTGGATGTACACGAGTACTCATAAATCTCCTCCTGACTCTTTGGATGTACACGAGTACTCATAAACCTCCTTTTGACTCTTTGGATATACACAAGTACTCAT
The DNA here is from genome assembly GCA_035578905.1 of Stictocephala bisonia. Taxonomy (NCBI): domain Eukaryota; kingdom Metazoa; phylum Arthropoda; class Insecta; order Hemiptera; family Membracidae; genus Stictocephala; species Stictocephala bisonia. The sequence goes on along the minus strand of JAQJVL010000009.1, from coordinate 6,384,406 downwards.
AGACCTCCTCCTGACTCTTTGAATGTACACGAGTACTCAGAAACCTCCTTGTGACTCTCTGGATGTACACGAGTACTCAAAAACCTCCTCCTGACTCTTTGGATTTACACGAGTACTCAGAAACCTCTTTGTAACTCTCTGGATGTACACGAGTACGCATAAACCTCCTTGTGACTCTCAGGATATACACGAGTACTCATAAACCTCCTCCTGACTCTTTGGATGTACACGAGTAATCACCGTCGTTTCGCAAGTACAGGAGTACTCTAAAACCTCATAATTTTTTTAGTAGTACATACTACCCTCACGACCAACCACCCATCAGTTGTACATGATTACGTACATCCAATCTACCAGACTCTTGGATATACTAAGGTAAATCCAAAACGTAGGGTTGAGTGTAATCCAAAGGTCTCTGAATTGGTGAAAGGTTAAACCTCCCTACTTAACCTGCGGATATCCTAGATTTATAAAGTGTTTTGTGAAGAAACCTATAGAATACCAAATAGTTTTAATTGGTTTGTGTATTTAGATGATTAATGATAATTATCTAGACAGGCAGTCTCCTCTAAGGGCTTAGAACTTAGAGGTCAGTGCAATATTGTCATAAGCTGATGAGGGGGCAGGGGATATTCGCCGTGAAGAAATATAACTCCCACCAAAGCAGCAACACTGCTGATGTGCGTAGAGCGTAAACTAATTCCCTTCCTCACCCCATAAAAATATAATATTTCCTATACAATCTTCAAATAGAATGTTACTTGTAACGTTTCAAACAACACCGCACAAATTTAATGAAATTATTTTCTGCTTTTCTACTACAGGTATTTTTTCTAATTATAAATCCGATTTAAAAACACCAAACTCTATACACTGTTTTTATGGTCAATTTAAAGTTCTAGAGTACCAGAAATAATTTTAAAATACTGACAAAATAAATGGTGTAGACTTGAATGTGTAATGCCACTTTTATTACATTATTAATGTTTGAAGCTACATATAATAACACTTATCTTACATGCATCTATTGATTTATATTTTTAAAGTATTTTATTTTAGTATTTCATAGAACGATATAAACTTTATTGATCAACGATTAAATATACATCGAATAATAATTGTTTACATAATGAACTAAAATAGTAATTTATTATTGTTTTTATTTAGATCCAAACTAAACGATCCTACTGAAATAAAATATATTAGAATAGTCTATTAAATAAATACAGATTAGCTAAGGATGAAATTGAAAACATTGCGATGTGTGAGTTGAAATATTGCCAGTGTGGGATTGGCACCTCTGGGAACTTGGCAGTAAGGAATGCGTCATCGGAGCCTGCCAGGGACATGTAATGGATGTGAAGGAGCGGTGCGAGGGAGGAGACATCAATTTATCTCTTTTTAAAAACAGTTTAACACAAATCTAAGTACATTACATGTACTAAACATTGTAATAGAAAAGAGACTCTTTTAGACGTATTGATTTTTTCCTTTTTATATATTTTCTACTGAATATATAGTTTCAAAATTAATTACCAATTGGTATAAAACTTCCTGTAAAAACCGATAGTTTATCTACATACAACCTCCAATTTTCATAGTATTTTTTGTCAATTGCCACTTTTTGTTTCAAATAAAAAAGAAAGAGAAACCGTTTTTTTTTTATGGCAGTAGCAAACAACTCAGTGGTAGTAACTAATAATATAAACCTTTATGAATATATAGTAATAAATAATTACTAAGTCTATCCTTCAGGATTTTGAGGAGAATAAGGAGAGAGACTGACAAGCTTCTGGCCCTGCCATCCGCAAGATAACTGGAGAACGAATAGTTACTCTTCACTAAAAGTGTCAATAACCTATCCAACACACTATTGGATACAACCTCTGTTTATTTCTTCTCTGTGGCTTTGTTTAGTTGAGGGTTCGCCCTCAAACTCTCATTGAACCTCATCTGCATATCCTTTGACTTTTCTTTCCTTATATGATAATGCACCTGAGCAAGATGTCTCTAGTTTGATGCCAAATCAGATTTATTATATATGTATATTGAGTTTTCCAGAACTATTTTGAAAAGCGCCATGGCTTGTGCATTTTAACTTTCATGAAACCAGAATATATACTCATATTAGGATGAAAATTAATTTTTATTACTTGTCTAAATTGAACATTTGAAAAAAATTACCATCCTTAAATTCTCTAGTACACAGGGTATAACTATTTTTTTTTTTTTTTTTTTTTTTTTTTTTTTTATTCTACACCTAATTTAGAACAGAAAATGGAGACTAACCTTTATTCTAATTCCACTACGTTTGCTGTATATGTCTGTATTTTTTACAAAAAAAATTAATAACTGAAGAAGGGTTTTTTGCCCGACTGACATGCATAGTTCTTTACGTTAACGCTGCTACCAAACCGTGTAAAAATAGACATTAAGTTATCTTCAACAAAATAAAAATTTAAATCGTTAAACGTGTTTAAACCAGAATATCTTGTTGACTTTATAAATTTTACACGAATAATAATTTGTAGGTGATTTCATTACATATATATTGATACCATATTTTTTACTGTAAGCGTATTGGTGGAGTTTTGGTAAATAAGTATTTTACTGCGTGTATTTACATCGTCTAGATACTGTAGTAAAACAAATTTTTACCTAATCTTCACCAATAATAGGTTTACAGTAAAAATTATGGTAACAATAGATTCTTAATAAAATTAGCTAACAATTATTATTTTATGTACAGTTTATAAACTTAACAGTTTATATGAAATTTTGAATTTAAAATGTTAAACAACCACAATTTTCAATTGACTATAGATAACTCAATGAGTATTTTATTACAGTTTGATAATGTTAATGTAAATAATTGTGCAAAATGTCAACTCTGTCGGTCAACCTTTCTTCAGCTAACTTTTTTGCAAACACAAACAGACAGATAGACACCAAAAGAGAGGACTTCGATTAAACACTATCCTTCATTTCATGCTCTAGTTTAAGTCTAGAATCTGTAAATATATATCCAGGAAAAACTTTAAGTTACACAATGTATATATGTCTTAACTTCCTTTAATACAAATGTGGCGTTAGCCTAACTTTTAATTAGAACTGTTAAATTTTAACATTTACACAAAGCTTAAGATATGAAATTCGCTCTAGTAGTTCTGAGGAAGACGAAAAATAGTTTTTCGAAATTGAAAACCTATCAAATCACACATATTTCCGAGAATTGAAAAAAATGCGTTTTATGTACTATTTACAGCCTTATGTAGATAGCTATTATCACATAGCTTTTCAATTAACTTTTGCATAAGTATGAGTTCTTATCTTGCAATATCGTTTTTTTTAATTTTTGATCGTATTTTTTTAGAAAACAAAATTTATATTCTAACGAAAAAATTATAACTGGAATAATTATGTAAAATAATTTTTCATCGAAAAATTTTATACAGGACCCGCAGAAAAAAACACCCTACACAGTACCCGAAATATTTTATTTAGTGTAGCACAGTATAAATTTTCCGAAGCTTTATACATAACATCGTACATACAAAATTAATAATAAATAAACCAATATTATTATAGTGTTATAAATGTAAACCTTAACAATATATATGACAAATACTCTGTGTAATATTGTATTTCACAAACAAATCAGATATGGTGTATGTAAAATGTAAGAAGACAGCGTGCTTTCTTAAAATCCAGACGAAATTATAATGCTTCCATGCTGCAACGGGTCGAATCTCCATAGCAAGCAGCTGAGTCAGGGATCTCTCTTACCTTGATTCTATTGATTTTTGTTAAACGTATTACTTATTTATAATTTCATGTACTAGTACATGTGTGATTATTAACTTTACATTAAGAACCTGCTACAGATGCCGCCATATTGTTTTTGATGCTCCGTAAGACAAAATGTTGAATTCAAATACAAATTACCGTTTTATTTATAAACGTACAGTTTTAAAATTTATCTTTTTTTTAAAAAAAGAATATAATTGACCAGAGGCCCCTGAGATGATATTTTTATTTCATCCCTTGGTTTATGTTTATAAGGCAATAACAATTGCTCTATTTTCATACATTTTTTAGAAAAATAAACCAAAAAGGTTTGAAAAAATATATCTCAGGGGCATCAGAGACTCGTGTCCTAAAAAGCGTGTTAAAATGGTAATACTTATGCTGTAAAATGCAAGCGTGGGTCGTTTTAAGTGGAGTAATGTTTGACTGCAAAACGCGGCCGTCAGCTACTAACAACTGGCGCTGCCTGGTAGCAAATCGTGAAAGTGGAGGTCACTACCTCAACTGTTCAAATTACACAATGGTTCGGGGACGGACGAACAGACACAACCGGTCTTCTGATAGTTATCACACTTGCAAGTACTTCCAAAATCAACACCAGGGATGCTCAAGTGCGACAAAACTATTCACTGCAAAAGACTATTAAGAAAATAGATTTGAATGGTGCTACTGATAAATGGAACATATTTTTCAATCAATTTTATATAAAACAGAGTATAATTATGTGAGAATCGGGAAATTTAAATAGTAAATTTCTTATTATGGTTATATATTATGGTGAAACCTTGAAAACAATCGTTTTCAGACATTTACAAATAATATTATGGGGTGGGGATACTTATCGAAGTATTCGCAACCGACGTTCGTGAACGGATGGTGGAAGAGTACCTGTACTGTTTTTAGTCTTTTTTAAATAGTTTTTACTTGTATAGTTTTATCAATGCGGATAATGCTCACTAAGAAACAAATTAATACAAAAATTACATTCACTTACGTACTTATTATTTTTTTTTTTTTTTTAGTTATTTATTTGAGTATCCTTTGTGAGGTAGCTGGTATAGCTGGGAGATTCGTGACAGTCCAGCTACCAGATTTAGCTTTGTAACAGATAAATGTATACTTACATAATTATCACATGAATTTTCAACTTTTTTACAAATACATATATTTTTACATCTTTCATATTTTTACACCAATAAACGGTAGCTGACAACAAATTATACATATATTGAGAATGTGATTTAAAGTTTGAGTCGTTTTGTGAAAAGTTCATTGGCATCGATCCCCGCTCCAAAATAAGGCGCCAATAACGTCTCATCAGTTGGGAAAATATCAAGCCCTGACATTTCGATGCTTTGTCTTAAACATAAACGCCCTGTTACAGTAAATGTCAGAGGCTTGTCAACGGGGTTTAATAATCATTTATGTATTACCTGGGGAAAGGTCCCCCCCCCAACCCCCTTTGTACGATCAATGCACAAGCGTTCTTAAAGATAAAATAACTTCTGAAGTTTTTTTTTTTTTGTGAAATAAATATTCAATTTATTTTTAGTAAACAAAATTGTTCTTTATTCTACTTAGCTTTTTCACAAATGATAAACAAGTATGCTTAGGGGTTGAGTACTGTGAAAACTGTAGCTAGTAACCCTTCTTAACAGCAACATACCACCTGGCCCCATAATTTTCCATCAAAGACACTAGAGAAGTCTAGGGAATCCATGCTTAATAGCATGGTTGCCAAACGTACCGGACTTAAAGTGACTGTCCTTAATTTACGTCATTTGTCCCACGTCTTAGAGACAACATTCTTTATTAAGTTAAATATAGATCTAAAATTTGCTTCTTAAGCAGAAAAAAATAAGCCGAGTTATGCAAGTTTTACAACAGATTATTACGAAGGTAAAAAATATTATCAATAAAAAATTACTACATAAAAATATAATATTTAATAAATAAATTATATTATAAACGAAGAAGGAAAATCATGACCCACGTATATATTAGATTTACGTGACCACTTTGTAAATGTTTTAAAGAAATGCTAATTTGTTACTAGTACATTTTTTAATTCCTTCGGGAAGTCTGATAGGCCTACATATCCTTCCTGCAATAAAATGTAATGTCTTGGTGTAGAACGTCAGGCTTCGTTTTGGAACAACAACTGTATTATATCTGTATATTTACACGCCGACGCGATTAAGACAATCAAGGCGCTAAATTGGTTGAATGAAACATCTGTAGTGAAATATAAAAAAACTGTTTATTGAAAAGTATTTATTACTGGATTGTATAATATGAATGAGTTCAAAATGTATAGATGAAATGAATACCGGCAATGAAATTAATATAATTTAAGTTAGTATTTATATATTTGTATGGTATTTTTGTCAGCTACCATTTTTATTTATTTATTTTTTTTATTTAAATGCATATAGAAGCTCAGTTTTACAGTTGTTTAAAAAGTCCAAAAGTCATTACACTATAATACAAATTTAAAATAAATAAATAAAAGGGTGATGTTGTTCGGGTCCACAGTACGTAGACCCTAGATAGTTCTAAACGAGCAACAAACCTGGTAGATGGACTGTCACGAATTTGTGATCTCTTAGCTATGGCAGCTACCACACAAAATAAAAAGTTAGTAATTGAAGTATGAATACTTCTCTGAGAGCTTTCTTTGTATCAAGATAAATCTACTAACACACTTCCCATCATTTAGACAATTAATCAACGTTATTTATAAAATCAATCAAGGCTGTATTATATATGCCATTCAAATTCTGAATGCACAAGAAAAAAATAAATTCAATAATTATATTGTATAGACCTCTGAGGATGATTTCGGCAACTTCGAAAGAGTGCGGGTCCTCTGTCGTGTTATTGAGTTTGATATCAGTTTTGCGTCTTTACGAGTGAGTATATCAGCTACAGTTTTGTGACTAGCTATTTCTTTATGAATAGACTTGGCAGGACACTCGTCTATGTTTTCAACTGCCTTCATTTTTACACTTTTATTTATTTGTGGGTGAATAATTTTTGTTCCGTGTTTGAAAATACGGTCAGGATTTTGACCCGACATCGGCATGAGGCTGGGTACCCATGAGGTAAACATGGACATTTCTTGGGCCGACAACTCTCCCTTTCCTGGCTTCGCGCACTCAGGAACATTTTTACGGGCCTTTCCAGGACTTCGCGCACCTAATGCTCTACCGAAAAACCCAACATATTCTACCTCCACCACCCATTTTATTTTGTCCTGCATTTTCATATTTAGTAGCTCCGCTTGACAGTCACCAGATTTCTGACATCGTCCAGTGAGGATACATATTCCAGTGTTAGGTATGTTATATAAGATTTTAAGATAAGAATAAGATATTATTTATTCATCAAGTATATACAATAATGTAAAAATACAATAATTACTCGAATTTGTTATATCCGAGTCATTACTTATATTCTTCAAAATCAAACAATACTATGTTATTTGCATTCCACAGTAATCTGTAGGTGCCTTGGTTGACCTGTACAGTCAACTAAGTTAGTAACAACGCTTACACTCATAACAATCATTCGTAATCCTTATTTTCCCGTAGTGGCAATGGTGTCATAGTAATGCCAATTTAATAAAATGCGTTTCTTCTACAGGCATCTACTAATTGGTGTTCGGATATGATTCTCTTACCCTACCTATTCTAGCGTATTTGTAATATAAGTAACGGGAAATAAATATAATTAGGGGACACTCTTGCATGCTTCACATGCCAACCCCTTCACCCGCTAAGCTTGTGTGGACTCGGCCTTTGGCCTAGGTCAGTGTCTCCTAAGTACTTTAACACCAGAGGAGTATTTCTTCTTTGAGTTCTTTATTGGAAATTATTTACCAGAGGACTATATTAAAATTAATAGTTTGTAATGTTTTTGTTTAATAAATACTTTTTACTAGGTATGACTGTAATGACCGTGTATGGGTGCTTGAATACTTAACCACTAAACATAAACAAATATATGTGACAATAAATAAAAAATATATACATTTTTTGGATATTTTAGGGCTCTTTCTGATAAATTTGACACCAAATTTAACCCTTAAGCTTCAAAATCTATCCAATCAAGCTATCTCATCTTTTTCTATCCCGAGATATTTTTAGGGACCAGTGTGCCTACAGAATTAAATTATAAATAAACACTTGACTGTTCTTTTTATCATTTGATTATTGTATATTTCTTTTTGCCCTATAATAGCGATGCTGTATTTGCAAACTTTGCTTTGGTGTTGATAAAAAGGAGGTTTATAATGGAACGAGATTTTTATTTTTACATTATTTTTACATTATGCTACTTTAAGACTCTAGTAACTTCTTGTTATATCCTGGTCCATTAAGTGCAATATACGAAATATCGGTGCCATATCTTCTACCTGAGTAGCATGACCTTCAAACTATGTTTAATGTTGTTAGATATGGCTAATGCTGTCATCTGCACCGAATGGATGCAAGAGGAAGTTTGTAAGGGACAAGAATATCTCGGTCTGTGGACCGCCCATCTCACCGTTCCGGCCTGGTAAATCCCTGTAGACGGTAATTGTGTTTATTACCGTACCACCGAACATGTCTGCGTGTCGTGCATGGGTAGGGAGTGGAGGCCTGTCCAGGGTGTTACCTTCACGGCTGACAAGTCAACAGATCGCCGTAGATCTTATCCCGCTATGTTTATCTCTTTGGCAAGCAAGCCAATAATTGTCGGTCAGCCATTTTTAGTGACAGATAGAGTTGTTAAGTAGAAGAGGCGAGAAATAAAATGGCGAAATGTAGTTTCATGCTCAGAGAGTCAGTGAGTTCGTTTTATTTGTGTTTTGAGTTCACTACGTGTTTTTATATATCCTACCTCACATGTAGCTGTGGAGGCCCGTCAAACGGTTTATTTATTGAATTCCAACGGCCAAAGACCAACTTTCAATTAATGCAGGGGTCCCCAAACTTTATTGTACCACGTCCTCTCCTTTTGAAATGAAAGCCTTACATGTCCTCCCTCCCTTAGATAATAAATTTTATGGAGTGTTCGCACATTTCAAGAAGAAGAAAAGACAAGCTATACGTCGAAAACAAAAATAATTTTTTTTTTTTTTTAATTTCACAAGAAGCATGATAACATTTAAGTTTTAATTTACTAGGTAAAGATGTACTGGTAAGAGAAAATAAGTTAGTCTGCGCCCAGAGGGAGCATGTTCCCCGATCTTGGGAACCCCTTAATTAATGCATGTATACAATGGAAATGATTCTAGCATATTACGATGACATGCAAGAAGCTATATCCTGAGTTGCATCATAGTTAAATATAACACAACTAATAACAACATAATATGAATTGTGTACACAAATAAAAAAGATGAGGACCAATGCAATAATATATGAAAATATAGTTAAAACGCCAAAAGAAAAATACATTTTATGGAAACAAGTAATGAAAATATATATTTTTAACAAAACAATCAAACACTAGAATAGTACTAATAACAATGGTAATAGGGGACTCAAGATAACAAGAGAAAAATATAACATCCACTCCTTCTATCCACCCAACGTAAACAAATCATTGAAGGGCCTACCAGCTATTCGACGTAAACTTAATTAACGAAGGATCCTACCACCTAGTCAACATGCATACAGCTCTCGATTACTTTAAATATTTTTAACAAATCCTCGACTTATTTTCTAAACAATCAGTGATTTTATTATTTTTTCTACATCATACGTTTCATTTTTTACAACAGCTCACAAAATAATGATGATTAATTTAAAACATTACTTAATTCAGAACAAGCTAAAGGCAAACGCACATATTTATTACGGTGTTAGTACAAAATTAACAAATATTTCAGTAAACCATGCTATAGTGTAACCACAGACTAATAACGTACAGTCGCGACACTCCGTTAGATATTGACGACAAGCACGACGCTAGCGATCCTAGCGGCCAGCCCGCAACAATGCGTATATCTGCATGTTTACATACACAGCTGTGATTAGTAAATATCAAATAAATTAATGTTTTGTCTTGACATTTTTCTATTGTTACTGCTCCATTTCTTTTCATGATACAATGAAATGCAACGGTAACGTGGTGTAGTTGTGCTGGATGGCTACTTGGAGCGCTAGTGTCGCGCGAGCTCCTGGTCGCTGAAGTGGAAGTGACGTGACTGTATGTTGTTAGCCTGTGGTTTGGCTTTGTCTTTTTAACAATACACCATTTACCTCCCTTAGACTAGAATAATTCACAGAGTGTAATTAGTTAATTTAATTTAATTGGATTTATCACACTAAACATATTGGCTACTAGAATACGGCTTGACGTCAAATTCAAGCAACTATTTAATTTAATTTAGTTTCGGTTCAATCATCTTACACACGTGTTATCGTAAGGCTGTTTGATTTTTTGAAGTCGAGTCGTTAAAATACACTTCTACTTTATTATTTAAAAATATCTTAACAAGAACAGACAAGTCCTTTGACTGTTTGTACACCGACACTAGGAATATTACACAAATGTCGAAAGAGATTTAATGCTCTAAGCCTTAGCAATTCGCAGACAGTCAGAGTTGCAGAAACTCCATGTCCCATAAATCTGCGAATACTTGAGCGGAATTGAATCCTCATCGGTCGTGTAAGGAGGCTGGACATTTATGGCGGCCGAGACAAACGGCTTCACAATTTCGCCGGAGGGGGACATAACTCCGGCACCACTGGACAACATCAGGGCTGTTTATACTCCTCTCGACTCCACAACAAGTCGTGAGTAACGATAATTATTTCCGTGTGTATGAACGTATTTCATAAGAACGTATTATATAATTGGGTTCTTCATAAGTGGGTTAATTGGTTATGGTGTTTTATGAAGGTGTTTTTAGACTTTCGTGGCAGAAACTTTATTCTATGAACTATCGCAATGAAGAATATAGGTTTTTAACGTAGAAGGGTTGTATTAAAATTACGATTTCTCATGGTTTTACTTATTAGATTGTTAATTAAGTCCACCCAAGGACTACAATGAAACCTATAGTCTATTTGAATTATTACTGCAAAGGAAAGGCCAGAATCTAACTTCTGACATCTAAAACTTAGACTCAAAGTCATAATGTCTTAGATTTAATACTATTATTTTTATTTTTAAGACATCGATAGTCAAAATATGTCCAAATATGGACTTCTAATGAGTGTGACGAGTGAATATGTGCGAATGTAGTCATTGTTACAAACTAAGGCCGACTATTCCTTATAAAGTGTCATTAATTAATAGCCTCATGACAAATGAACATCTGGTGGTTATCAGCTGATCCCTCCCAACATTAGTTGACTCTGATTGGGATCAAAATTAGAAATTTTAGCTTATAAAGTCGGGCATAACTTTATTAGTACGTTAGCTACCAATAATATTCATTAAATAAGGCATATTACGACCTTATTACAACAATACAATTATATAACAACTTCTCGTTAGTAAATGCATTGATGTACTTATTTTCTTTGTTTATAACATGATAAAGTATAGTAGAGTAAATATTTTCATTTTTATTCGTGGTAACATGCCAAATAAACATAAAAAAATATAATTTTGATCTTGTCATGTAAGAAAGGAAATCAAATTTAAATCATACATCAAAATAATATCCATGGTTATTATCATAAACTCTTTCTTCGTTCTGTTTTTCGTGTATCTTTAATGGTTTTAAATAATACGTAAGTGAGCAACCCATTAAATTGAGCAGGGGTGGGTTAAATTGAGAGGTTAAGTTGTAGAGAGGATTCTATAGTCCTACCTTCGCCTCTAAAAAAGCCATTTTTCATTTCATTTTTTTAATTCCCCAATCTTAATTGTTCATAAAAATATGTAATTTATTCTCTCTGTAAACAATTAGAAGGATATTTTTTATTTATTATCATTATTTTAAATAAAATGAAAACAATAACCATCACCGTGTGTCATATCATTGCATGGAACATTTTACTAAATCGCGAAAGCGTGTATGGTTCATATTATTATTCTTATTATTTTATTTTTTCTGTCAAACAAATTCTGATAAAATTTGTAAACATCGTAACGATAATTATTATTCAGCTAACTATAAATACCCACAAAAGAAATTTTATATGACAGTTCAATCAAGGTTATTATACCTTGGAGTTTTTTTTATTTTTTTTTAACTAAAAAAGGTATGATGTAAAAAAATGTTTAAAATTACATTTTATTTTTTTAATTTATTCAAAATCGGATTACACTGTTTAATAATTAGACTATTTCTTGTACTAAATTATTTGTATTATTTTTTTACCTCTTCTTGGACTTGAATGATAATTAATCCAATTTATCGTTTAAGTTGTTAAAAACATTTTAAAAACTCTCAAAATATCCAATAAAATTGTTTTATTTGGGGAATGTGGAATCTAAAATAGAATCCGATAACCCATAGCCAGCCCAAGCTTTCTGTAACACCCTATTTATAATTAATTGTTTTATAGGTTTAATACTTTATAGCTGAACAGTTTTATTGGATGTATTGATAATTTTTAAATTGATTTAAATTTGAATTAATTTGAACGATAAAATGGATTATTCATAATTCAATTACAAGAAGTTAAAAAAAATCAATCAACTCCAACAACGGTTAAAATCGTTTTCTGATGTCATTTTCCATATTTATAACATTAAATTTGTTTAACCTTTGAAGATCAAAGGTATCACACATATAAAACAATTGTTTACCCTTTGAGATTTTTTTATGTTAGTTTACGTGAGATCAGCCTATCTTTAACGCTTCTTTTCAATAATAATAGCAAACCATTTTTATTGTAAGTTATTCTCATAGAAAACCTCCCAAGGTTGCTGACATGTAAGCTAAAAGACTCAGTATTGTATTTAAATAAATAATAAATATATTATCCACTGCTGTTTGTGAAGGGTTGAAGTTTGTCAATCAGGTGGTAATGGCAGGTCGCTGATACTGACACGCGTGAAACACCTCCTTTGAACACACTGTCACGTCAAAAATGCTGGTTTGGCTAAACATTATTTAGCAAAATTATAATAAAACTATCACAATATAGTTACTGTCACTCAGTTCATTACTGACATTTAGGATATATTAAAATTTTATTACTATACAAGGTGTTTCTTTTAAAACCCAACCCTATTTACAAGTACAGAAAATGAAGGTTTAAGATAATTACAAGTTCATAGGTTGGTAGCCCTGTTTCTTCTTCTTACTTGGTTATCAGCTGATTTACATTGTGGCATTGTTGTTCACTTTATTTGGAATTCGTGCAATATCATTAAGTTGAGGTTAGAGACATAGTTTTGAGCACACTTTGAAAAAAGTGTCCAGAAATTTACCAAAGAAGGCAGAACGTTGTACTAATGCTAATGCTGGTTTATTTTAACACTAAACCTAAAAAAATGTAATTAAAATTATGTAAATAGTAGTAATAAATGTTAATAATAAAATGTGTTATAAATATATGTTTTCGTTGTCATTTGTATTTCAAATCATAGGATGCGTTTTAAAAGAAACAGACTGTGTTATTAAGTTATTAATTATAATTTGTTATTATTATATGGCTTGTTTTTTGTTTTGTTTTACTATTATTACTTTTTATAAAAACTTGCTAGTATTTATTTACTGTTATTATTATTAGAGATTGCTGTTTGTTCTTTATTATTAGTTATTGTGCTGCTTTCTCATTATCACTTAGATTCTTATTTGCTCTTTGTAGATATAGATTATTGCTCGTGTAATTATTTCTATTACTGCTATATTCAAGCTTTAACATCTTTCACTGTACTCTTTTATTATAAATGTATAATGTATAATTAATGTCTAATGTAACAAACGAAATTCATATGTAATTTCGTTTGTTAGATTCTATTAAACACAGAATAGTTTTACGACTGCCTAATGCAACCCCCTACAGTATTGATAGTGTAGGTGTTGATAACACTGGTATATTACTGTATGATAAATATTTCAAAAATAAATTTATAATATACGAATAGGTAAACAAATAAAGAGCTAAAAAATTACAGAGTTGTAAAAGTACCGGCCTGTATGAATTGATCCTGAAGTGAATATTAAAATGGACACTCCTGACTGTTCCTTAAAGTGTTGTGGAATAGTTAAAGGAAATATGTAATCAATTCTTAATATGTTCGTAATCTTGACAAAAAAGTAACATAATAATGTTAAGGAAATATTCTTATATAGTGTACAATTTAGTGTCTGTCAAGTTTCAGCATTGAAAAAATAATCTTAAAAAAATATTGAATCTTATAATGCCAGAATTTTTCTAACACCAACTATCATAAAGAAACTATAACATATTATTTTTAAAAATAATAAAAATTATTAGGGGTATTTGGTTCTACACCATCAAATGCACCAGTAGTGTGACATCTTTGCATGCAGCCTCAATAAACAGCTGCGAGCAAAGGGCGCTTATGAAAACAATTACCACCACAGCTGTTGAACTGGTTCGAGCATAGAGTATCTGCGGGATTAGTACGATCCCTCGCCGCTCGAGTGCGCAAGTGTGCGGAGCGAAACGAATTGAGAGGGGTGCTTGATTGAACCATTGAGAAAAAACCACGAATGGATAACGAATCAATAACTAATTGTTTTCTCCCCCACCGCAAAACTCATTACTAAAATAAAAAAAAACTTCAATCGTGAAATATCGATGAGTTAATCCCAAGTGGGCCTTTGATAGTTCGACAAAGTGCCTTTGACAAACACTGAGTTAAACACATTAATATTAATTAATTTTTAATATTGATTAAGTTTAACTGAGTGATTGGGCAGTTGAAAAGAGCTCAACTTTGGAACGTTTCAGTTCAGATTGGGTGAAAAAGTTTGTAAAAAATACTCTGATGACCCTATAAGATTATGTTATTTTGTAACTGATCTCTCAATAATGACATTTTCGAGAGAAAAGTGATTCTTAGTTTGTCAAAAGGACTACATGTAACACATATCTACTTTCATTTCATTGATGGTTACATTCTTATTTTTGCCTTTATATCTAATACATTAAAGGCAAATTTTAATTTTTAACAAAATCTCTCGACGAATTTACAAGCTTATCCTAATACGACTTATATTAATTAAGTAACACAAATAATCTCTAAGATCCAATAAAGTTAAATGTATTAAAAGTCAAAAAGCATGTAATGGATTTCTTGTTAAAAAAGTATGACCTTGAGTTTATTGATAGTTTAAAATTTTTAAAAAATGTGTCAACTTAATGAGCTATAAGGAAATGAGGTTTGAATTAACGACTATTTTTTAAGTTGATTTCAGAAAACTAAACAATCATATAGGGCCTATCATTAAAATGCTTTGATAACGAAAGGCAGAATAAAACGAAACAAATTAAACTCTACAACACCATATTCTTTTATCATAAATCAATCTTACAGGATGAACGTGAGGTAGCCAAAATTATACATAAGTTACGATGGTAGATATAGACTGTATGTATGTGAAAATACTGTTTGTCGTGAGGTATTGCCAGAGAGAGGTTTAAATTACCATTTTGTACTTATAAGTGAAATTAAACAGTTTTTTGTGCTTAAATTAACAACAATATGAAAAATATATATAATTTTGAGAAAAAGTAATTTTTTTATTCTTAAACCAACAAAGATGGATAGACCTGTATAGTAACCTAATTAAAGAAAACATTTATTTCAAATTATAAAACGATTTTTCTCAATCTCTATTTATTACGTTAATGGAATACAGATGGTTTCTGGAGCTGTTATTTTCGTACTGTCTTACTAGTCTCACCTAGACTGACCACCACGTTAGGGGGGCGACAAAATGTGGACTGGAAAAACTGCAATTTGACTTGAAAGGTCCTAAAGTAACATAGACTATTTAGCTATGATTACTTTAATCTATGGATAGTTTAATTTGTCGTTAAATTATATACAGAATATACAGGCCAAATATAGCGATATTTAATTTTTTAGGGTAAAAACCTATGAGAAGTTGAACGAAAATCTTCAACGTAAGCCTAGGTCGAGTTTGGTATCAAATGAAAGGTCTATTCAAGAGAAATTAACTGCCTCAATCCTGACTTCGGAAGGTCTGCCCTTTTCAGAGTAGTGGCCATTTGAATGGCAAAGTAACTAATATGAACAATATTATATCTCCGCTATTTAAGGATTTTAAATAAATTATTCTGATTAAAAATTATACTTCATAGAACACAGTTATTTAAAAACATGTAATTATTGAATTATCTAAGGAAAAAATAATGATGTTGTGAAATCATTTCCATATTTTTTCCACCCTGTATAAATTTATACTTCTAACAAAAATGTACCTAACAAACCTAAAATTCGTAAATTTTGTGAAATTATATGTCAAAAGAATTTCATGTTTTAGTAAACAGCCTATAAATCCATTATCAAAACCAAACTTGGATTTCTCTAACAAATTATGAAAAGAGTAAAAATAATTTCAACTACTTATGTTTGGCTGTGATTCAGATGTGTCATATTTAGACATATGAATGGGTGAGTCAAGGTGTAATTTGGTCGTAAGACCTCGTTAGTGGCTTAGTTTCAAGGGCCCCAGGATGTCGTAACTATATATATTTTTTTATTTTATTTATTGAAGCAATTACGTTATAATTTTTCTAAGTAATGTCCACTTTCAGTAAATTATACGACGAGAGAAATTTACCTTGTGTAAATTTTAGATATAAATATGGGAGAACTTTTTTTTCTTAGGGAAAATATCATCTTGGAGTAAAATTTGGAGGATCTATATAATGCGATCAATTTTGCAAAGTATTTCTTAACAGAAAATATACACAATGAAAATTACTAATAAATAAAAAATTACTTCAAAATTCTTATATTTCAAGAAGCAAAATTTATAATATGAACAAAATAAAGTATTACTGTGCACCCTTAGTTAATAAGATTACAATATTTATCATTGAATATTTATGAACTAACAATGAAGGGAGGATAGAATAAAGAGAAAGGGACATAGTGGTGGTTTCAGGATGTAAATGCTGCTAAAGGTGAAGAGGGTGTGATATAATTTGTAAAATGTTCGAACTATTAAAATATGCAAGATAAATATTAAATGTGATTTATTACAAATATTGTGGATTGTTTCATGTTATTAAATTTGGTCAAAACATTATTATAAGACCAGTAATAATAATAAATTAATTCAGAGACAGACATATATTTCATTATAAATTAAACTTATATAAAAATACGAACTTTCTTTCAGGGGGCTTCAGATTTGTTTGATGCTAACTGATAATACATTTCTACTATAAGGAGCATATATTCATTAAATAAACTTCTATCGTTTCTTTATTTATGTCTTATATTTTAGAGTAGCTCTGACGCGCGGTGTTGCCAAGAGTACTGCGTTTAACATATGACATTAATATTATTAATGTCATAAAATTATTAATAGTAATATATATTATTAATTTAAAATAATAACTTTTTGAGGTAACACTCCACCTAAAGAGGCATTCTTAATTGTTTCAAACAATAATATAATGGAACAATAAATAAATAATGTTATAGCAATCATCTGTAAAGAATTATACACAAAAATGTAAAAGACAATATAAAAAATAAGACGATAATGATACGAGTCTTTCTCGTAAGTCTCGTAAGTCTACTCACACTAAAATTCATAACACCCAACAAATAGTATTTAAAATAGGTATATTTAAAGTACTGAAACTTGGTGAAATTGTAAGATGTTAGGGCAAATTATGTTTAAGTCTGGCTTACATCTTTACGCTATTGGTCGGTGCATCCCTAAACTCTTCGTAGTTCCAGCATTTGCTGTAAGAGCGCTCCGAAGTCAAGTCGGAACATCCATTAGATACACTCCTAGGTACCACTTACTTGTAAAGTGACAAACAAGAAACAAGCAGACACGGTATGAAAAAGACCGACTTCATTCATCAATAGTTAGTTAGCATTTACTGTATATGGCAAACAATACCAACAGGCGTTACTTATGTGGCAGAAAAGACCGACGTGTAAATAACTAAGCAATAAAATACGATAAGACCGTCATACATCAATGGGTAATTATGGAACAATTAGCATGGCTGGGAAAACAATAGACAGTAACACACAGAGAGAGCTTTGTTGGAATGGCTGGCTGGCGTCTGCAGAACTAGCGGCTAATATACTCCACAAGTACTGGCATGGTCGCTCTTGTCTTATATATTACCTAACTGTAAAAAAAGACAAGACCAATCACAACTTATCGACTGGACATGGAAAGCCTATTGAAAGCACAGTGAAACATAGCCTCGTTTGCACGTTTCAACATAACATAAGTGTAATGGAACGCAGACTGTGTAACTCCCATTCTTAAGTCTGGTTAAGAGAGTGATATTGACAACTACAGGCCAATTATCATCCTGCCCTCATTTACAAAGATATTTACAAAGGCATTGCGTTTTTTCCGTCATTTTTATTTATTGAAAACTATTATTTAGAGAAATGTGTATTGGTGGTATATGTTATTAATTGCATTAATTCCAAAGGTTAGTAATTTTGTAGAATTTTGAGTAGTTTATTAACTTATTACTAACTACGCGTATCTCGTTGTTGTTTATTTTGAATCTATACTTTTGACCGTGCGAAATGTAAATGTTCAAAATCATGGTCAGATGATCAAATCCAGAACAAGCCTTAAAGATGGAATTAAAATCATATAAATCCTAAAAGATAGAGTTAAAAACTATTATTAATAACTTTTGAAACATCTTCGTTATTTTGAGAGAGGGGAGACCCTATATTATCGAACCTCATAGTTACCAATCATCTTTACATTCACGTACGTGTATGAACAATAGTTGTGTAAATGAAGAAATGATTTATAACCTTATGAACTAAGGGAGATTTGCAGTTAGTCGTAAACTCTAGTACTATCGTGTCCACATATTAATTAGGCTTAGGATTTATTGCGTGTACAAGTACAGTCATGTGCTAAAAAAGATGGCATTTTGATACTGATAATGATGTTTTTAGGGTTGTCACTAGCAAGCATACTTTGCTAAAAAGATACCATAGCTATACCACTGTTATACTAATCAGGTTGCTGGGATGCCATCGAATATAGGTTGAGAGAGTGAATTCATAAAAAAAGTTGAAGGAGCTCATTTTACCTATGAAAATAGCGTTAAGGAGCCCTAACACTTAACCTGGGGACCAAGAGATTGAAGGCGACTTCCAAAACACCACGATTGATTTACGGGATCTTTCAATTGTCTCCCATCCAAGGAACAGCCACGTTATCAATTTTGTTAGCGATAACATGGAAATCTTCCGGTCAAGGCCACTGACGAATAAAGTTAGCCTATACCTGTTTGTATTAGCCTTTGATGATAACAGATATGCTGTCAACACTGTGTTTCTTTATTGGCCCTAGAATAATTTTTATAGAGGGAATTTGACAAATTGTGACTGGGCTGTGAGTTTGCACTAGTATTTTCAAGTGCATAGTTGGTACGTATTTGGTGACAGGATACAGAGGTGCAATCTCTCCTACTTTTTCCACTTTAAATCAGTTTGGCATGACGTCCAGCTGAGGTCCGCGTTTCACGGTGGCTCTGCGGCAATAATGTAGCCCTCGACCAAAGTCAACAACACAAAACTGACGCAGTATTTGTAGCCTCCGTGTCAACATTGACTGTTCTATTTTGCGAGTCAGCGTTCACGTTTCAGCCATCTGTATGTGTATTTGTATTTACTGAACCGATATGCAAATATTGTTGATTGCTCATGTTTGCCCATTTATTTTCTTTATCTGCCACTGCAGTTTGTTTTATTAGTGTTTGCAGAATACTTTTTGGCACAGTGCTCCTCATGCTTAATGTGGATGTACAAATGTGGATTTTGTACATTTAGAAATAAATATAATTAATTTGATAGTTATTTATTTATGTGTGTCTTAGCAAATTGACTGCTGAATTATCAGCAATACTCAGATTGCTCGTGGTATAAGAAAAACTCGTCAAGTCTTTGATTAACAAGCCTGATACTCCGTTTCTCCTCTACACAACATTCTGACTACCTCCAAATGGTCATCCCAGACTTAAGTAATGTCCACGGTTCTCTATCTGACGGACAGTTGTGTGAACTTCCCTTGGTCCAATTAAGTACTATCAAGTCGAATACAGAATATCCAATTTAAAAAGGCACTTAAGAAAGTACAAAAAGAACTTATTTATATTATTCTCACAAATAACACTGTCTTAAACTCACAGTTGTTTTTTGTTAATGTGTCATCAATTGTGTCATTTTTAAATATAAAAAATATATATATAACGTCACCAGTATGTTATTAAAACCGTATTACCAATTAAATCAAAACAATCATCAAAATAAATAAAATATTAATTTAAATAAAGTATAATAATCCAAGCAGTATTGTAATTGGTGTAAACAGCAAGTTTTATTTCAGTTAAACCCAAATTGTTTAGTTAACTTTGAGAAGATAAGCCTTAAACAAAAACATTACACTACTAGGTAAATATTTAAAAATACGTTTATGTACTCATATATATTTGTATGTAAAACCTAACAATAATAAACTAGTGGCTTGTAGAAGCGAAATTCCCTAAATAAATAAAATAAAAATGTTGCTGTAAAATATTTAATGTGTAATATTAAATTATTAATAGTTTTGTAAAACTCAAACATAAAATTGCCCATGTGTGAACACTGGTTTGTTCAGTTGAATACCAGTTTCTTAAAGGTTTGGCCTTGTGACTTGTTAATCTGGTTATAAAACATTAACAGCTGGAATACTGTATTTGTCTTATTAACAGATGTAAAATTTAATGTATACTACCCAGTATAAAACAAAAAAAAGTTAGAAACCTTCTTCCCTTAAGATTAACATGGGAACTTTGAGGGCTGATGGGGCGGAGCCCTTAAGGCGGATCAGAAAACTTTTATTTCCCCGCCACTACAATATCAGAGCTTTAAAATGAACCATTTCCGAAGGCCGTATATGAAGTAATAACGCTTGTAATTTTGACGCTACCAGTTTGCCTTACGAAATTAAATATATAGATAATGTATGTGTATATACTAATGACAACTTAGAACGTGTATTTATTTATGTTCTATCTGTATTGATGAGCTTTATATGGAGATATTATAATTACTATCCCTCCCCTTCAACACTTTTATGATGAAACCCTACACAGTTGAAAGAGCTACATCAGATTTATGATGATAGCTAAGACAGTTGAAAGGGCTGCATCACATGCATGATGATAACTAACACTCTTCAAAAAGACACGTTACATTTATGATGATATTCAACACAGTTGAAAGGGTTGTATCGTATTTATGATGATACCCAACACAGTTGAAAGGGCTGTATCACATTTATGATTATAACCAACACATTTTTTTAAAAGTACTGCATCACATGTATGATGATAATCAACACTTTTGAATGGGCTTTATCATATTTATGATGATACCCAACACAGTTGAAAGGGCTGTAACGTATTTATGATGATACCCAACACAGTTGAAAGAGCTGTATCACATTTATGATTATAACCAACACATTTTTTTAAAAGGACTGCATCACATGTATGATGATACCCAAACGGCTAAGGGGACTGTAAGATGACTTTGTAAATCTATATTTAATTTTTTTATTTTTATTGAGTATACCCTAACCACAGTTTTCTTCCCCCTCCACAATGTTACTCCGCGGGCGCACTCGAACTTCACTAATCATTACCTGATCTGAGCACCGGCCTACGCTAGGTAGACAGCAGACAATTCCTCTAGTTGGTATATAATAATAACGAGTTATATAAGAAGTATAAATATAAATTTACTTAATTTGAAAATAGTGGCCATATTTAGTATTCAAATTTAATTATCTCAATAACTAATTAATGTAAAGAAATATTAGGTACGAAAACGTTGCACAACTTAATTTCCTAAACCTTGATGTAATGATTTTTAAGATTTGATCATAAATAAGTTAAGACTGATTACCTAAATACTTGCTAATAATTTTGCTAAATTCCCACAGTTCCGTTCTTTACAAACGTTACACAAAGAATGTTTAGGGGATAACAATTTACTACTTTTTTAAACTTATAATTTACTACTGTATTATTGTTGTTGTCTTGTAATTATTTCGTATATTTGTTACTTTTGAAAAATAATGCTTTGGGAACTAAAAGACAACGTTTTAAAACTTTCAAGTAAATTTAATTATATTCTAACTCATTTTAGGAATCATTACATAATGCTAAATTGCTGAGTTTCCAATATTTCCGTTTAGCCGTTGCACAGATATAAATTATTTTGTGGAAAAATAAAATGTATATTAGATAAACGACAGATTTTTAGAACTTTATGTATATAAAAGTAAAATTTTACTTGGTTTTATTTAATTTGTGCATACTTTCATGAATCACCCTGTTTATTATATTTTTGGGGATTTTAACATTTTCTGTTAATCACAAAAGTTTCTGTGAAAAATTTTTTTAGTTGGGTTTTTAAATCTATTAACTTTATGAGATACTGTATAACTAACGTATTTTAAACAAACTCTTTGAATTATTTTTTTGAAATTTTCTATTTCTCTGGTTAAAAATAATTTATTTTACACTTCGGACAAAGGTATTGTCAACATGCAAACATTTCTTTCGGTTTGAAGTAGTCTATAGATGTTCAGACGACATATGTTTTGCAAATAACTAATTTTGGGAGTTCAGTGAGCCCAAATCGAAGATTACATTTACTGAAATCTAAATCCAAACCAAGGATGAGAAAATTATTTCAGTAGGCTGCACACTAGAATGGGAGGAATGCATTTCCTTAATAGTCTTACGATTCACTAACTAAGATCCTGCTTACCTAAGATTTGGAAAGTGCCCAGATCAGGTGACCTAGCTGGTGCCCATTTCAGGTGACCTAGCTGGTGCCCAGTTCAGGTGACCTAGCTGGTGCCCAGTTCAGGTGACTTAGTTGGTGCCCAGTTCAGATGACCTAGCTGGTGCCCAATTCAGGTGACCTAGCTGGTGCCCATTTCAGGTGACCTAGCTGGTGCCCAGTTCAGGTGAACTAGCTGGTGCCCATTTCAGGTGACTTAGCTGGTTCCCAGTTCAGGTGACCTAGCTGATGTCCAGTTCAGGTGAACTAGCTGGTGCCCATTTCAGGTGACTTAGCTGGTTCCCAGTTCAGGTGACCTAGCTGGTGCCCAATTCAGGTGATCTAGCTGGTGTCCAGTTCAGGTGAACTAGCTGGTGCCCAGTTCAGGTGAACTAGCTGGTGCCCAGTTCAGGTGACCTAGCTGGTGCCCAGTTCGGGTGCACCGTACTCCAAAACGCCATTTGGAAGGCTTTTGAGGGTTATCGATGTCCCCTCCCCCCATCTGTAGGAAATGACTTTGTAATGAGCAGTGGACGATTAAGTCCTCAGCTAGAAAGTGCGTCCTTCATGAATGCTTCCTTTCCCGCCGAACAATGCCTCAGCCCCCACAAAGCTGCACTGAGAGGCCTGCTCGCGTTTAGGGAATGGAGAGACGTGTGGAGGGCCTTTTAAGGTGGCTACACTTGATCCCGGGCTGTACAAAAGACAGACCATTATGACTTTTACATCCAGTGGTTTGTTTGGTTTTCAATAAAGACCGAATGACTTAATCCTTTATACTACAGATGAATGGGTGACTTGTTGTTTCACTTGAAGTTAATACAGGGATCGTCTGGTTAGTGACCCTACCAGTCTGAGTCCTACAGGGTTGCCAACTCTGATGAGGAAAATCGGGACGAGACCATTGGTGTTTGACAACACACTCCCCCACCCCCGCCCCCGAAAGATAGGTCAGAAACGATTGATCTACTCAAAATAAACAGTGAATAACTATACATTTGGAATGGAGCAGGTTGTTCATTATTATTTTTTTTTTTTAGTAAAATTTGAATAATCAAATTAATTGAATTTATGTCATGGATAAAATTTGCGCATAAGATTTTGAGCCGTAATTATCTTAAAATACTGGAACTGTAACCCTTTTAAAGTGTGGGTTGCAATAGTAAAGAATCCTATTTCGGATTTAAAATACATTTATCTTGTAATTTTTTGGTTTTGGAGTCTATGGAGCTCAAAACATACTGAATTCTTAACATTCAAAAACTAATTTTTGTATTTAATGTGTTTTGCGATTTAATGTGTTTTAATTCAAGAACTCAAAACAAATATTGATCAGCTACGTAAAAATATTAAATCATCGTTGTAATAATTAGGAGCTTTATTATTAGAATATGTTTATTATTAGTATTGTATTATTAGAATACTTAAGAACTCGTAATATGAATTAATAATGTTATAAAATTACTTATGACAACTTGTTATTGCCTACAGATTGATAAAGTGTAAAACTACTGTAAACTACAACAAGAAAAAATGTTCTAATAACAAAGTGTATTTATCTACTTTCACTTCTTTGATTCCTTTGTTGTTTTGTTAGTTGATATGTAACATTTTAACTTACCGGTAGGAAGCAAAATGCTACCATTCTTCTCGTTTCATCTCTGACAACTAGGTCTTAAATGAAATTGCTTTTGACCACAAGCCACAACCTGTTCAGGATGTCGTTACTCAAGTAAATTCGACAGTTAGTGCCATAAACTTCCCGCTTTAGCTGACATTGTAACGGGGGTCTTTATAGTTGAAGGGTGGGAGAAAAACATGGTGGGGAAACTAAGAAGGGGTAGAGCAGCTGCCGTCGGACCAGACAGACGGAAGTTGGGCATTAGAATGGCAAACAGTAACTCTCTTCTGTCAAGCCGCTTTGCCTTGAATGTTGCTGGTTGGAATACTTCAGGTCATATATTTTGTTGGACAAAATGTTTTGTACTGATAAATATTATTCCTAAAGGCATCTGAGACAAGTATTTTGTGCATAATTGGCCTCAAAGTTTGAGTGTATAGCACAGAACACGACGAGATGGGCGTGCACAAGAAAGGTATCAAAAGTTAGAGTGTTTAATGAAAAATCTATGAAGACAAAAATTCGAATGAAAGTTAGAGTGCTGTACATTACAGTTAACTGTACAACTAATAGGTCTATGCTTAGTAAAACTGGCTTCAAAGTTAGAGTGTATTACAAACTGTATAAATAGTAGGTCTATGCACACCAACATTGTCTCCAAAGATAGATCGTATTCCAAAATGTATAAAAGGTAGGTCCATGCTCACCAAAATTGGCTCCAAAAATGAGGTTAAGTGTAAGAGGACCTAATGGTCCTAACTTTGCCTCAGAAAATAAAACATTTTTCATTTCATTTCAAAATTGGCTCCAAAGTTAGACCATATTACAAACTATATAATTAGTAGGTCCATTCTCACCAACATTGTCACCAAACATTGAGCTTGTTATAAACTGTATAACTAGTAGGTCTATGCACACCAGCATTCTCTCCAAAGTTAGACCATATTACAAACTATATAATTAGTAGGTCCATTCTCACCAACATTGTCACCAAACATTGAGCTTGTTATAAACTGTATAACTAGTAGGTCTATGCACACCAGCATTCTCTCCAAAGTTAGACCATATTACAAACTATATAACTAGTAGCCCATTCTCACCAACATTGTCACCAAACATTGAGCTTGTTATAAACTGTATAACTAGTAGGTCTATGCACACCAGCATTCTCTCCAAAGTTAGACCATATTACAAACTATATAATTAGTAGGTCCATTCTCACTAACATTGTCTCCAAACATTGAGCTTGTTATAAACTGTATAACTAGTAGGTCTATGCACACCAGCATTCTCTCCAAAATTAGACCATATTACAAACTGTATAACTAGTAGCCCATTCTCACCAACATTGTCACCAAAGTTAGACCATATTATAAACTGTATAACTAGTAGGTCTATGCACACCAGCATTCTCTCCAAAATTAGACCATATTACAAACTGTATAACTAGTAGCCCATTCTCACCAACATTGTCACCAAAGTTAGACCATATTACAAACTGTATAACTAGTAGCCCATTCTCACCAACATTGTCTCCAAACATTGAGCGTGTTATAAACTGTATAACTAGTAGGTCTATGCACACCAGCATTCTCTCCAAAATTAGACCATATTACAAACTGTATAACTAGTAGCCCATTCTCACCAACATTGTCACCAAAGTTAGACCATATTATAAACTGTATAACTAGTAGGTCTATGCACACCAGCATTCTCTCCAAAATTAGACCATATTACAAACTGTATAACTAGTAGCCCATTCTCACCAACATTGTCACCAAAGTTAGACCATATTACAAACTGTATAACTAGTAGCCCATTCTCACCAACATTGTCTCCAAACATTGAGCGTGTTATAAACTGTATAACTAGTAGGTCTATGCACACCAGCATTCTCTCCAAAATTAGACCATATTACAAACTGTATAACTAGTAGCCCATTCTCACCAACATTGTCACCAAAGTTAGACCATATTACAAACTGTATAACTAGTAGCCCATTCTCACCAACATTGTCACCAAAGTTAGACCATATTACAAACTGTATAACTAGTAGCCCATTCTCACCAACATTGTCTCCAAACATTGAGCGTGTTATAAACTGTATAACTAGTAGGTCTATGCACACCAGCATTCCCTCCAAAATTAGACCATATTACAAACTGTATAACTAGTAGCCCATTCTCACCAACATTGTCACCAAAGTTAGACCATATTACAAACTGTATAACTAGTAGCCCATTCTCACCAACATTGTCTCCAAACATTGAGCGTGTTATAAACTGTATAACTAGTAGGTCTATGCACACCAGCATTCCCTCCAAAATTAGACCATATTACAAACTGTATAACTAGTAGCCCATTCTCACCAACATTGTCACCAAAGTTAGACCATATTACAAACTGTATAACTAGTAGCCCATTCTCACCAACATTGTCTCCAAACATTGAGCGTGTTATAAACTGTATAACTAGTAGGTCTATGCACACCAGCATTCTCTCCAAAATTAGACCATATTACAAACTGTATAACTAGTAGCCCATTCTCACCAACATTGTCACCAAAGTTAGACCATATTACAAACTGTATAACTAGTAGCCCATTCTCACCAACATTGTCTCCAAAGTTAGACCATATTACAAACTGTATAACTAGTAGCCCATTCTCACCAACATTGTCTCCAAACATTGAGCGTGTTATAAACTGTATAACTAGTAGGTCTATGCACACCAGCATTCTCTCCAAAATTAGACCATATTACAAACTGTATAACTAGTAGCCCATTCTCACCAACATTGTCACCAAAGTTAGACCATATTACAAACTGTATAACTAGTAGCCCATTCTCACCAACATTGTCTCCAAACATTGAGCGTGTTATAAACTGTATAACTAGTAGGTCTATGCACACCAGCATTCTCTCCAAAGTTAGACCATATTACAAACTATATAATTAGTAGGTCCATTCTCACTAACATTGTCTCCAAACATTGAGCTTGTTATAAACTGTATAACTAGTAGGTCTATGCACACCAGCATTCTCTCCAAAATTAGACCATATTACAAACTGTATAACTAGTAGCCCATTCTCACCAACATTGTCACCAAAGTTAGACCATATTACAAACTGTATAACTAGTAGCCCATTCTCACCAACATTGTCTCCAAACATTGAGCGTGTTATAAACTGTATAACTAGTAGGTCTATGCAGACCAGCATTCTCTCCAAAATTAGACCATATTACAAACTGTATAACTAGTAGCCCATTCTCACCAACATTGTCACCAAAGTTAGACCATATTACAAACTGTATAACTAGTAGCCCATTCTCACCAACATTGTCTCCAAATATTGAGCGTGTTATAAACTGTATAACTAGTAGGTCTATGCACACCAGCATTCTCTCCAAAATTAGACCATATTACAAACTGTATAACTAGTAGCCCATTCTCACCAACATTGTCACCAAAGTTAGACCATATTACAAACTGTATAACTAGTAGCCCATTCTCACCAACATTGTCTCCAAACATTGAGCGTGTTATAAACTGTATAACTAGTAGGTCTATGCACACCAGCATTCTCTCCAAAATTAGACCATATTACAAACTGTATAACTAGTAGCCCATTCTCACCAACATTGTCACCAAAGTTAGACCATATTATAAACTGTATAACTAGTAGGTCTATGCACACCAGCATTCTCTCCAAAATTAGACCATATTACAAACTGTATAACTAGTAGCCCATTCTCACCAACATTGTCACCAAAGTTAGACCATATTACAAACTGTATAACTAGTAGCCCATTCTCACCAACATTGTCTCCAAACATTGAGCGTGTTATAAACTGTATAACTAGTAGGTCTATGCACACCAGCATTCTCTCCAAAATTAGACCATATTACAAACTGTATAACTAGTAGCCCATTCTCACCAACATTGTCACCAAAGTTAGACCATATTACAAACTGTATAACTAGTAGCCCATTCTCACCAACATTGTCTCCAAACATTGAGCGTGTTATAAACTGTATAACTAGTAGGTCTATGCACACCAGCATTCTCTCCAAAATTAGACCATATTACAAACTGTATAACTAGTAGCCCATTCTCACCAACATTGTCACCAAAGTTAGACCATATTACAAACTGTATAACTAGTAGCCCATTCTCACCAACATTGTCACCAAAGTTAGACCATATTACAAACTGTATAACTAGTAGCCCATTCTCACCAACATTGTCTCCAAACATTGAGCGTGTTATAAACTGTATAACTAGTAGGTCTATGCACACCAGCATTCCCTCCAAAATTAGACCATATTACAAACTGTATAACTAGTAGCCCATTCTCACCAACATTGTCACCAAAGTTAGACCATATTACAATATGTATAACTAGTAGCCCATTCTCACCAACATTGTCTCCAAACATTGAGCGTGTTATAAACTGTATAACTAGTAGGTCTATGCACACCAGCATTCTCTCCAAAATTAGACCATATTACAAACTGTATAACTAGTAGCCCATTCTCACCAACATTGTCACCAAAGTTAGACCATATTATAAACTGTATAACTAGTAGGTCTATGCACACCAGCATTCTCTCCAAAATTAGACCATATTACAAACTGTATAACTAGTAGCCCATTCTCACCAACATTGTCACCAAAGTTAGACCATATTACAAACTGTATAACTAGTAGCCCATTCTCACCAACATTGTCACTAAAGTTAGACCATATTACAAACTGTATAACTAGTAGCCCATTCTCACCAACATTGTCTCCAAACATTGAGCGTGTTATAAACTGTATAACTAGTAGGTCTATGCACACCAGCATTCTCTCCAAAATTAGACCATATTACAAACTGTATAACTAGTAGCCCATTCTCACCAACATTGTCACCAAGTTAGACCATATTATAAACTGTATAACTAGTAGGTCTATGCACACCAGCATTCTCTCCAAAATTAGACCATATTACAAACTGTATAACTAGTAGCCCATTCTCACCAACATTGTCACCAAAGTTAGACCATATTACAAACTGTATAACTAGTAGCCCATTCTCACCAACATTGTCACCAAAGTTAGACCATATTACAAACTGTATAACTAGTAGCCCATTCTCACCAAAATTGTCACCAAAGTTAGACCATATTACAAACTGTATAACTAGTAGGTCCATGCTCACCAACATTGTTTTGCCCTACTGTAAAGTATTTTTTGCAAACGCTTTCATGAGGACATGGTTATGGTCCATACTAAAGAATAGTCCCGACTGAACACGTGTTCTCCTGAGTTAGGGTGTATTACAAACTGTACAACTAGTAAGTTAATGTACACCAAAATTGGCTCGAAAGTTAGAGTGTATGACAAACTGCACGATGAGAAGGTTTGGCCGTACCAAAAGTGAACACAAAAATAGAGCGTATCACAAACTGAATACGAAATTTTGTTCACATCGAAATTGAATTTAACGTAGTAAAAAATGTTCAAGCAATGACAAGCAAATATGTACACGAAATCTTACTTGAAAGTTGATTGTATTAAAACTGCATGATACATACATACAAATTTGTAAACAGCAAAATTTACCCCAATTTCAAAGCGTGCTAGACTGCTCGATGGCTAGTCACCTTTACCAAAATTTCACCCAACGTTCAGCAAATTTACACGTGGAACGAAATGACGATCGAAATGGATCCCAAGTCAAATCGTATTATAATGCCTCGACGTTTGAATGTCTTATATGTCTCAGTGTTCAGAGCCATTCAATGGAGGTATATATCCTATTAATTAAAATATATACATCATAATTTAATGAATCTCTAAACACCGACAAAATCTTGAAGCATATAATTTTGAGCCTAATAACAAATAAACAATTCTGATTTGGATCCAAGATCGAGTTCACCCTCGAACATTTCGACAAACGCGTTGATCAGTGACTTCCCAAATCTCTCCACCCCTGTGTGAGTTCAGAGAGCATTCAACCAGACACACATCCTTCCCATCAGGATCGACATTAAAAACAAACATCCCTCGCCATTCGGTCCACTGGACACGTCTGCACGTTCAGCTCTGCCGGCTCTTCTCGTATTACACGCACAGTGAGCAGTTCGCTAACTCTCAGAGAGTCAACAGACACGCCGCTGATCACCTGAACTGCTGACGCAGCCATTGCTACATATTGCACCGACGTTCTAGGAAAACTATTCAGCAAAATCAAACTAATTGGATCCCAAGTGCTAGTTGTAGATCTTGGAAACATTGTTCAGAAGATAAGAGTTGTGCATTCGTTAACTTGACTCTTTCTTTTTATACTTAGAGACATATACTTAGCATAAAACATATTACATACCAATTCAATGAGACTTTACTCTCGGTTTTTTCTTTCAAATATAAATAAATATATATTTACTTTGGAAAAAATATATTGTGACATTAAATACAAAAATTCTCGGTGATAAGTATAATGCAGTTGTTTAGTGTTCCTTATTTTAATAAATTTGTTTTGTGTAACATTTACTACATTGTTACTTTCTTACAACACGTGTAAAAAATATTATAATTCATCTTGTTACGTTAGTAAAATACTGGTATATTCCTAGAATTAACGTCTAGCAAATGTTTTATCTAAAATCCTAACTTATTTTACTGAACTATAAAAAAAATCATTAAGTCGTTATGATTCTTTTTTACTAGGATAATGAAGAAAAAGTATTATGACTTTGTTGTTTTTATTTCCAGAGAGAATATCTTTTGATGTTTGTAGATTTTAAAACAAGATTTTATCAGTATATCATGTGATAACAATTGAAATTTATAAAGTTGCGTCCACAATCTGCATAGTAGAATACATTTATTATTTACTCACCTTAAACACTGTTCTTGTATTGTGCTTTAACAATTTTAACGTCATTACATTCATAAAATATTAAACATGCAAAAACTAAAGGAAATCTGGAATTTGATCATAACTGCAAAAAAAGTAATTTAATATTGTCCTTAGAAAATCTTGAATTTTATAAAACTACAAAAAAAATCCAAATTTACTATTGAACAAAGACACACTTACTAAAAACTTACTTTTGGGTCGATTTTAAATGTTACAGATTAACAGCACCAAATTATATTTGGTAAATATGACAATAGCTATGAACATTTTGGTTATCATAATTCATTTATGTTACTATAACCTTGTATGACCTAATGATGACTTCAATTAATTTAAAACCTGTTAGTCTATTACAAAGAGTTATAAATAAATAAACAAGTTCAAAGAATAACAGTACCACTAATAAAACATATAAAAAGTACACATTAAAAAATAATTACATTTGGGTAACTTTCTTACCTTGTGGCAGAACGGCAGTCTACGTACTGCCAGTGTACGGCAGTGTACGTACTGCCAGTGTACGGCAGTGTACGTACTGCCAGTGTACGGCAGTGTACGTACTACCAGTTGAATACTCGTATATTTATTTATAATAAAAAGAGTAGAAGTTAAATTACTGCATCATACGATGAGACAGATTAGTAATTATCCATGCAATTTCATTTGGCAACCTAGCTGGATTAGGTTGAGGAGTGGGGGGGGGGGGGGTGCAAACACACTATCCACCATCGGACTATTTTCGAGCAATACGCACTAACTTTTTCCCCACCGTCCTTAGCTTTTATTCATTATTATTATTTTTATTCATCTCTAAGACGCCGATCGTAGAGATATAGGCGAATATGAGGAGTGAATGAGTCTGATGAGTGTAGATGAACGAGTGTAGTCATTGTTACTATCTGAGTTCGACTTAGCTCAGAAAGGACTATTTATTAATAGCTCAATAGCCTATTAATAATAGCCAACTATGGGACCTACAGCTTTACGTGGAATCCGAACCACGTAGTGTTGGTCTGATTTTCAGCTAACTGACAAGTCTGACACTCAGTTCTCTTCCCTACACAACATCCGAACCTTGACTACCATTCAACCCGGACACTCCAGACTTCTCTAGTAGTGTCTACGTTGATGACAACCATTGAGCGGATGCCGTGTCGGTATTAAGAGAACCGAAAATGGAACCTATCGCCTACAATCTCCCAAACACTTTGTCCCCAAGTAGCTGGGCTACAGCACTGCATCAACAGTGCCGACAATTAAGCTTAAAATTAATTGATACAAGCTGTTTTTTCTTAGCTTGAGCATTTACGAGGGTATCAAATCACTTACGCAAATAAGGAAGCTGGTCTCATCTCGTCCTATAGAAAACAGATTTTCATTATCTAATTAAAAACGTATAAATGTGTGTAAGTTTTGACAACAACTCCACCTTCGTTCTCCTCCTCCTGTGCTCTATAAAACACGCAGGTGGCTCGTGGAATTTGAGGGTTGTTATGTGTCCCTAAAACAGTGTTCCACGAGTGTCAAATTACTTAGAGAAAATCATCATTCAGTCGAGATCGTGCTTGATTTATCCTGTAGGAAACCAAGTTTTTTAAAATGTCCTTTTTTAGGCTACGGAGAGATGACCAAGCAATAGTTTACAGTGGACGACGAAAAAATGTTTAAAATTAATATATGTGAAATACAAAATATTGTTAATTGTATTTAAAGGAAAACTAGGATGAAACAATATTAGTGTCCCACTCAGTTGTGTGAGTGTTTTTTCGTCCTCTAATAGGAGTTTACAGTGGATGACGTAAAAAAGTTTAAAATTAATATATGTGAAATACAAAATATTTTTAATTGTATTTAAAGGAAATCTAGGATGAAACAATATTAGAGTCCCACTCGGTTGTGTGTGTGTTTTTACGTCCTCTAATAGTGGCTTTTTTACACTTCCCCATCCCCAGCCTTTCGCAACAATGAGACTTTTACCATATGTAATGTACTTACTGGCAGTTCCATGACATATACTGAACAAATATTCAACCTCAGAAGAAAATCATCAGTCTTACATTTATATTTCGGCATAATTCATGGGTAAGTTAACTGATAAAAGTTTTGAACACTTCAAAAAAAACTTCTTTGAATCCACACTGGGTTCTAAGATTAAGGATGGCAAGTATTTTCAACAAACCGATCTATTGAATTATCGATATATCGCAAACCAAATATCGATCTAACGATAGTATCGAAAGAAAAATATCGATATATAGGTTAACCGATGTATCGAATTGTAAATTATGTATCTGTTTAAATTATGCACTAACTAACAAAAAATACACTCACGTTTTGACGTCAATATTTAGAATAGCCTTCTGTATGAACAAATGAATTATATTTATCTACACGAAAAAAGATAAAAAAAAATTAAAACAAGAATAATTATATCTTTAATTATTATGTTGATTATAAAATAGCAATGTAATAACGTTGTTATTTTTGTTTTTCACGTTAAAAAATGCCTTTAGGCTTTTTATAAACACTAAATGTCCACCCACTTGTCTACATCGAACTACATTTCAGTGCGTTAACAACACGTAAAAAACTAAATAAAGTCACTTTATTATTTCAATGTATGATTTGTACGTATTAGAGACAGTTTGAATGTGTTTGTTTTTTTTGTTTTTGTTTGTTTTTTTTTTGTTTGTTTTTTTTTTTTTTTTTTTTTATCGAGATTATTTTTAGGAAAGAGAATAACGCCAATATTTATTTATATCATATATCGGAACAAAATATCGATTTTCCCGATATTATCGATACCAATATATCAAAAATTCTAAACATATTTATCGATATTTCCGATATATCGATATTTCGTTGCCATCTTTACTTACGATCCACCTGATATTATAAACACGATAATAACACTCAACCTCCCCCACACTGCTGCTATATAAAAGAATAAATTTTATATAACACCCAAGATATTTAGTGTCAGATATATAGCCGATTTACGCAGTCCGTAAATAGGCAATGCAATATTCAATTACTCTAAGCTGGTATTACGCAAATAAATGGTATGTAATGCCTTGTATAGTACTGCCAGCTTAAAATCATTGCATTCAATTCCATAGACAACTACGACTAGTTTAAATAGAGTTATTACCGACTTTGCATTACAATTAGCTCCAATACGATCAGGCGTGGTCTGTGATTACGAGAGAATTACGTGGGCAAAAAGGGCTTCCTGCTTAGCTACTGTGTTTTTCGCATGTAATGGGAATAAAACAGGACCTAGAACCGAGCCCTGGGGAACACCGCTAGCCAATTAAAACGTCAGTTTTTAAGGGAATTGTTTATTTTTAACGAGCCAAATGATGTCCTTCGTATAATTTATGAACGATATGTATTTAAAAATATAAGTAAACAATTAGTTATCTGTAATTTATATACGATGATTTTCACTGTCGCACAGTTTGTTAGGATATCGAAAAAATTAGAATGTTTCAGTAAGGTGTGGACATTTTTGTCGCTCTCCTATTTTTGTCTTTAGTATATTTTTAAGGATATTTCTAATCAATTTTTAAAGTCTCTCTATGCTAATTAGTGCCAAATTGACTATACAATCTAGAAACACTATCTGTCATAAATCTCTGAAAAATGCCACTCATACTGATAGTAAGAAAATCGAGATAATTTACAGTTTTGCATTTTTCAAAGAATTGTTGATCCCCAAAAGACCAAGGAGATGTCTGTATGACTATCAATGTACAAAATATTTATAAGTAAACCACTAAATCTACAACTATCAGTTTAGCAATACATTATTTATTCACGTATAATACAATTGCATTATTGAATGATTGCTTATTTGGAATATCATTTGTTAATATAAATTTAAAACCAGCGAAATTACACACCCAATGACGTGCAGGATCCCTTAAATACAAGATGGTAGGCAGGCGCACATGTATTATGTTGACCAATTTTAAATGAAAGGAAAACTATTTTTTCAATTAACAAGTATACAATTTACAAAAATTTAAACAAATTATGTAAATTAAGAATAGGTCTACTGAAAAAAAAAAGAAATTTCTAAATGGGCTTCAACCATATTCACAGCAAGGTCATAAAAAATATGGGTTTATCCCCAATCTAAACGGCGATGGAAAATCAGTCTCATTCCCTTGTCAGTCCCCTTAATATGAGGATGGTTAAGTACTCTTTACAGAAATAGATCACTTTAATTTAAAAATTGAATGAATAGAAAAAATCATGAATAATATGTTTGGTTTTTAAACGATTTGTAATTTGGAAAAAAATACATATTAAGTAACATCATCATGATAAGGATACAGAAAAACAAAAAAACTCTTTAACTATCTGTGATAAATGCTTGTAGTTAGTTGCTTGAATTGGTTAGGGGGAGTGATGCATAAAAAACTAAATTAGGCTAGAAGATGGGTGTCCAATTAAAGTGAAATAGTCTTTATTTGAGAGGTGAAGTTAGGACCTTAAAGTCCTATTTTACACTTAACCTCTAAGTAGATAAATAGTAACTAATTTTACGAATCAAAATAACTTAACTTGATAGAAATGAAAAAAGCTGTAAAATTATCAGAGAAAAAAAGTTGAAATATAATGAAAAAAATGTAAGACAGTAAGATAAATAAATAGTAAGTGGTTTCAAAGAATTAGCACAAACTTTCCCCCACATTAAACAGTAAAAAATAAAAATTTTGAAAATTACCAGTTTGATTCCCAAATGTTTTTTCCATAACTCAAAAACTAGTCAAGTTAGAGAGACATGTGATTTTTACTAAAATATTTTATACTGTAGTTCATATCTTTCCTAAATACAATCGGGAGAGCCATTTCTGAGAAAATACCATTTTGTAAGATTTTTTACCATAAAAATAAAAAATGTAAAATTTCTAAAAAGTGGCTGGAGATATTGACAAAATATATTGGCTAGATACCAAATTTTATAAAAATTTATCCACTCGTTTAGTCTCCAGCGAACTGCACATACACACAGACATTCACACTTACGGACGACATCAACATTTTTGTCTCGAAAAAAAACCACATTTTTGGGTTGAGTGAATTTTCAGACCAACTTATCATACAATCTTTTTATGATCACAATACTTTCTCTATGCTAACGCATGTGGAAGAAAGTAAAAACACAACAAAAAGACATGTTTTACACAGTCAGACACTCACTGCAACCAATCAAACTGCAAAAATACTAAAAAAAATTATGGTCCACTAGGACGTTATTTTCATTTAAAATAACATTTCATAAGTTACGATATAATCCTTATTATGGACTGAATCCTTAAAACAGAGACACATGTTGTTGGCATTTTTCGTAAAGCGAAACGTCCTCTAGTCTTACAAACTTAACAGCCAATTGACTAAGGACATATAATCCACAATATATCTGAAAACTATACCAAAAGGACGTTTCACATTACAGTGTCAAACGTGTTTTAAAACATGCATTTTGGGTGTTTTAGTGTCACCCCGCTAAAAGGGGCTGAGACAACATCGTGGCAAAAGTAAAAGTTAAGAATATTGTTGATTACCCTATTCTCTAAAACTGGCCTGCATCTACTAGCAGTGTTGTTGTATTAGCCTATTTGAA
This sequence comes from Stictocephala bisonia, assembly GCA_035578905.1. NCBI lineage: Eukaryota > Metazoa > Arthropoda > Insecta > Hemiptera > Membracidae > Stictocephala > Stictocephala bisonia. Next base: position 6,347,468 of record JAQJVL010000009.1, on the reverse strand, counting down.
TAAGTTAATCTTTTGTGATGTAAGGTTATATCCTAAGTATTTACAGATGTCCATTTCGATGATATTTTATTATTTGTAAACAACTGTATAGGCCTTTATTAACAAAAAACAATACGTTCGTTTAAAACACGTGATTTTCTTCTACAGTACGTCATTTGTCCACGTGGTTACTACAAGAAATATCGGAAATTCAACGTAATATGAAAATTTCAAATTTAGTAGTTAGATGAATGGGCCTATATTTTGATCCAACAGAAAAATCAAAATATTAGTTACTGTACTACAAATAATTTTTTGACATATTTCCTGAACTAATTACACGATTATTATTAAATCCCAATAATAAATATAAAACTGAAATAATAAATAGTAAAAAAAATGTTGAGCCAAAGGACTAAAGTTTTGGTATTGATTTGGTTCTCATAGAATAATAATTTTCTATCCTTAATAGATTTAAAAAATAATGAAAAAATTAAAACAACTTTAGCAACACATTTTATGTATGACGATCATTCACTAAATTGAATTATTAAAAAAAAAAAAAACTAAAAAACTTGTCAAGTCTGCGGCAAATGAGAGTAATTCTTCGAAAGAATTAAAAATAAACAAAAATTACCAAATACTAATGAGAAATTACTACATAAATAAAATATTTTACTAAATAAAACTTTTACCAAATGTGTTTCCAGAGCAGCGGCTGTTAACAATTAAAGTTTATGTTGTTAATGTGTTTATTAAGTTATAAAAAACCTGGAATACTAAAACCTTGAAAAAAAAAAACAACGAATAAGCTGCATAAAATTATATTTTATGTCATTTTCAAATCCTTTGGCCAACCATGAATATCAGCTACATGGGGAATATGTGTTGTGGAGATTGTAATCGATAGGTTTTATGCTCGATCCTCATAATACCAACATGGCGTCCGCTCAATGATTTCCATTAATTAACGTGGAAACTACTAGATAAGTCTGGGGTGTCCATGTCGGCGGGTAGTCAGAATCTCGATGTTGTGTGGGGAAGAAAACTGAGTATTAGGCCTTGTCAATTAGTTGAATATCAGACCAATATTATGTGGTTCGGATTCCATGGTAAGCTGTAGATCCCTTAGTTGCCCTGGCTATTGGCATCATTTTTGCACTTTTCCTAACTATTTTCTCCTAAGATAAATAGGCCTAGCTCTCTTAAGGAACAGCCTGCCTTAGTAACAAGGACTACACTCGTTCATCTACACTCATCAAACTCATTCGCCCCTCATATTAACCCTCTTGGTCGGCATCTTAATGACGAATAAAGAGAAAAATTAGTTATTTCAAAGAATTTTTTATAAATTGGTTAACTAATTTTCTACGATCTTGTAACAGATATTCAAATGTAATAAAGCAAACGTGCATTAGTTGAACTGTAGCAAACTAGACATTTGCCTAGTAGCTTCTATTAGTAACACTTTAAAACAAGTTTGTTAGGTTGTACAACTTCTGAAGATAGTTGGTAGCTGTCAGAAACCGGTGATTGATATGAACGTCTAACGTGTGAGTTTAACAATTAACAATGCAATAGCAACTCTCTGCAGTCCGACAGTTTCAAGATTGAAAGTGGAAAATTATATTTTGATTATATATGACGTTCAACGTAATGCTTTTTAGTTTTATTTGCTACATCCTCTTTGCTCTAGTTAGTAACAAGACTACTTTCGTTTATAAACACTCATCTCAATTTTTAGAACCTTACTCTGTCATACATTCGACACTAGTTACGCAGTGTTGTAACCCAGCTATTGAGGATGAGGTGATGTGAAGATTGTACACGGCGTCCACTCAATGGGTGCCATCTACGAGGACGTAGCTAAAGAAGTCTGGGGTATCCATGTTGGATGATAGTCAGTGTCCAGATGTATGGTATATGGTATATGTATGGTGTATGGTAGAGAATTTATAATGTTTTTCAGTTACCTTAAGATCTAATCAGTAGTGCGTTGTTCAGATTCCACATTAAGCTGTAGGTGATAAGTTACTATGGCTGTTGGGTTGTTTATAAATGGCTCTTTCTTTGTTAGTAACAACAGTCGACTTAAGTTATTATCAATGAGTGTACTGGTTCATCTAAATTCGTTCGCTCCTTATAATAATGTATATATACAGGTTGGGAAAAAACATGGAAACGCTTTCATAAACTTTTGGATGTATTCACTTGTAAAAGTGAAATTTTGTACATCATGATTGCTACAACAAACTTACTTTCTTACGCCATTAACGACATATCATATTTTCAGGTGGACGGCCAACGACGAGTTAAACGAAAATTTTCAACGTAAGCCTAGGTCGAGTTTAATATAAAATGAAATGTATATTCGAGAGGAATTAATTGCCGCAAACCGGACTTCAAAAGGTTTATCATTTTCAGAGTAGCGGTAATTTGAATTTCAAAGTAACTAATTTGAACAATATTATTTCTCCGCTACTTAACGGTTTAAGTAAATTATTCTGATCAAAAATTATACTTTATGGAACACAATTATTTAAAAAATTATCAAATTATTCATGGAAAAAATAACATTGTTGTGAAATTATTTCTATATTTTTTCCACTCTGTATATATACTATCAATTTGTTGTTATACTGCCAAAAGGTAATTTTAACAGTAATTTTATAATGTAGTATCTATTTTGTTTACTGCTACAAGTTAAATGGGCTTTTATGTGTAATAAAACGTCCCTGACAGCAGGAGAGGAAGTAGCTACTAAATCGTGCGACCCCCGACCCTAGAAGATCCGTCTGGAGATAGACCAGCAGCAGCAGAGCCAGCGGTCACTCAGACAACCGACCTGAACTAACGGTAGACATCCACCTCTACTCGATCACCTGAGTGAAGACGAGGACCGCGGGCAGGATTTCGAAATGAATTCATTAGAAGCACGGCACGGCACGAAGGTGCGCGCGCACGAGTATTCTCGGTCCTTCTCCCCTCCTCCAAGTTCGCTTCGGTCAGTCGCGTTGCGGGAGTCGTGTAGTGAAGAGGTGTGAGTCGTGCGACGAGTCGCCGCGCGTGTTGTGTAGTGTTGCGATCTTATGGGATGTACTGTTTCTTCTAAGACCATTTTATAAATAGTTACAGGTACGTGAGTGAAATTTTTCTAAATTTTAATTCCCGAGTATAATTGTTATTATTTATAACTCGGGAATTGTCCACCTCTCCTCCTGTAAACATTAATTAAGAGACGGCCACCTAAATAAATTGTAATCGAGTCTTTAGTTTATTAAGGATACTGTTAATTATTTTATTGTTCTTTATTTTTGTAAATATTATGTATAGCATGTATATTATGATAATTTGACGCAATTATGCAGAGGTATTTCTGTTATCAATAAAGATATTCTGATTCTGATTATAAAATAAGGTTGTAAAAAATAGAGTAGGTACCAATTTTGATAGAAAAATGTATACATTTCAAAATAAATTCATTAGGTATTACAGAACGCATGATTGAATGTGAATATTAAAATGACATATGTCAAACAATATTATATTTAGCCTTTAACAATTAATATTTGTAGATGTCAATTTAAAATATTTAAAAAGTAACATATATCAAATTGGTACGAGCCCTAACTAACTTTGATATGATTTGAATTTTGGTCCCTTTCTTTTGTAAGAAAATAACGTGTTTTTCTTTTTATATACAATTATATTTAGTTCAAGTTATATGAAAAAGCAATTATTGCCGAATCCCTGTTAGTTTGCCGTGTTTGTGGTGCAAAAATTATCGCCGAGACCGAAGGTTAAATTGTTTTTACTTTTAAATCATTCCATTCTATGCTAATGAAATGATAACAATTCTGCTTTCTGTCATCGTCAGGTTTGGTTCGTTGATTTACAAGAACCATTGATGATACATCTCGGTCACTGTTAACCGTAAAATTTGACACCTGAAAAATCGTGAGTAGAAAAGTTATTATAGTTCTCCTTAGAAAAATATACACTTCATAAAACTATATATCAAAGTGTTGGAATATCGGTTCTCGTCTATATTATGTCGAATACCAACATATAAGAATAATATCTACGTTTTCAAACAAAAGAGTTGGTATGATGTTTTGTTAAAACAGTTCATATTTATAGGGATGGTCGTTTAGAACATCAGAAAATGTAAAACTTATTCAGACAGTAGAAAATATAATGTAAATCGTTGTTTAATTTTGTTCATTTAACGTTTTGCCTAAACTGAACACAAATACTTATTTGGTTTTGTGAAATAATAATTTTTGTTTTCCACAGAGCATACTTATTACTTAACCCAACTTACTTACTTAAAAAAAAATATATTATTCAACACAAATTCCTTGTTTTCCTCGATACTGACATCTACTATGTTGGACTTACTACTATATCATAACTCAAATTAAAGTTATAGAATACAGTTTTTTCTTCAATTTCCAAGATATTTACGTTTGTCTTGACAAATAATTCTATGGAAATGTTCAAGAGCTAAACAAACATAAACAATTATACAGTAAATCGTTATTTGTTAAAAAATGTCCCACTACTTATTTTTCCGCTAATAAATTTAATAATCTTGAAATCTTATGTCATTATTTTTGCTTTTTATATTCATATTTAACCTGTCAGTATGATACTATGAGGTAAAGCAGTAAATAACAACTAATCTCACTAACAATCGTAATTTTGGTGTAATATGAATTAACATAAAAATTAAAAAATTTTATGTTCAAGAATACAACTAAAATTTTTATTAGATCTGTGATTTGTAACGATGATAAGAACTCAAAATACAAAATGTAAATGGAACAAGTAACAAAGCAATGAGGACAATTAATTTGAATCAAGCCGCTTTATGCATATGTAGTTATGGAGATGACTGTTAGTGTTAATGGACGAGAAAACAAGCGGACCGTCGGACAGTCGGCGCCCCCATCCCTCGGGACTCAATCGTGGGAATAACAACTGTATTTCCGATATATTGGGAATGTAAACTAACCCACTGACTACCAGAATGTACTCTACTTACACACATAACAAGCAGTGAGCAGACCGTCGGACAGTCGCCCCCCCCCCCCCATCCCTCGGGACTCAATCGTGGGAATAACAACTGTATTTCCGATATATTGGGAATGTAAACTAACCCACTGACTACCAGAATGTACTCTACTTACACACAAAACAAGCAGTGAACAGACCGTCGGACAGTCGGCCCCCCCATTCCTCGGGACTCAATCGTGGGAATAACAACTGTATTTCCGATATATTGGGAATGTAAACTAACTCTCAGAACATCAGAATGTACGCTACTTACACACACAACAAGCAGTGAGCAAACCGTCGGACAGTCGGCGCCTCCATCCCTCGGGACTCAATCGTGGGAATAACAACTGTATTTCCGATATATTGGGAATGTAAACTAACTCTCAGAACATCAGAATGTACGCTACTTACACACACAACAAGTAGTGAGAAAACCGTCGGACAGTCGGCGCCTCCATCCCTCGGGACTCAATCGTGGGAATAACAACTGTATTTCCGATATATTGGGAATGTAAACTAACTCTCAGAACATCAGAATGTACGCTACTTACACACACACAACAAGCAGTGAGCAGACCAGCGGACAGTCGGCGCCTCCATCCCTCGGGACTCAATCGTGGGAATAACAACTGTATTTCCGATATATTGGGAATGTAAACTAACTCTCAGAACATCAGAATGTACGCTACTTACACACACAACAAGCAGTGAGAAAACCGTCGGACAGTCGGCGCCTCCATCCCTCGGGACTCAATCGTGGGAATAAAAACTGTATTTCCGATATATTGGGAATGTAAACTAACTCTCAGAACATCAGAATGTACGCTACTTACACACACAACAAGCAGTGAGCAAACCGTCGGACAGTCGGTGCCTCCATCCCTCGGGACTCAATCGTGGGAATAACAACTGTATTTCCGATATATTGGGAATGTAAACTAACTCTCAGAACATCAGAATGTACGCTACTTACACACACAACAAACAGTGAGCAAACCGTCGGACAGTCGGCGCCTCCATCCCTCGGGTCTCAATCGTGGGAATAACAACTGTATTTCCGATATATTAGGAATGTAAACTAACTCTAAGAAAATCAGAATGTACGCTACTTACACACACAACAAGCAGTGAGCAAACCGTCGGACAGTCGGCGCCTCCATCCCTCGGGACTCAATCGTGGGAATAACAACTGTATTTCCGATATATTGGAAATGTAAACTAACCCACTGACTACCAGAATGTACTCTACTTACACACAAAACAAGCAGTGAACAGACCGTCGGACAGTCGGCCCCCCCATTCCTCGGGACTCAATCGTGGGAATAACAACTGTATTTCCGATATATTGGGAATGTAAACTAACTCTCAGAACATCAGAATGTACGCTACTTACACACACAACAAGCAGTGAGCAAACCGTCGGACAGTCGGCGCCTCCATCCCTCGGGACTCAATCGTGGGAATAACAACTGTATTTCCGATATATTGGGAATGTAAACTAACTCTCAGAACATCAGAATGTACGCTACTTACACACACAACAAGCAGTGAGAAAACCGTCGGACAGTCGGCGCCTCCATCCCTCGGGACTCAATCGTGGGAATAACAACTGTATTTCCGATATATTGGGAATGTAAACTAACTCTCAGAACATCAGAATGTACGCTACTTACACACACAACAAGCAGTGAGCAGACCAGCGGACAGTCGGCGCCCCCATCCCTCGGGACTCAATCGTGGGAATAACAACTGTATTTCCGATATATTGGGAATGTAAACTAACTCTCAGAACATCAGAATGTACGCTACTTACACACACAACAAGCAGTGAGAAAACCGTCGGACAGTCGGCGCCTCCATCCCTCGGGACTCAATCGTGGGAATAAAAACTGTATTTCCGATATATTGGGAATGTAAACTAACTCTCAGAACATCAGAATGTACGCTACTTACACACACAACAAGCAGTGAGCAAACCGTCGGACAGTCGGTGCCTCCATCCCTCAGGACTCAATCGTGGGAATAACAACTGTATTTCCGATATATTGGGAATGTAAACTAACTCTCAGAACATCAGAATGTACGCTACTTACACACACAACAAACAGTGAGCAAACCGTCGGACAGTCGGCGCCTCCATCCCTCGGGTCTCAATCGTGGGAATAACAACTGTATTTCCGATATATTGGGAATGTAAACTACACCACTGACTACCAGAATGTACGCTACTTACACACACAACAAGCAGTGAGCAGATCAGCGGACAGTCGGCGCCCCCATCCCTCGGGACTCAATCGTGGGAATAACAACTGTATTTCCGATATATTGGGAATGTAAACTACACCACTGACTACCAGAATGTACGCTACTTACATTCACAACTAGCAGTGAGCAGACCGTCTGACAGTCGTATTAATATTTTACCAGTATTTTTTCAAAACGTAAGCAACTCTGTGGAAAAAACTTCAAAATTGTATCATATTAAATAGCTATTTTTTAGCTATTGGAAGGACCAAAGAGAAGAAGGAAACAGAGGACGCATCCCATAGTACACTTATATGTGTCAGGTTAAAAGTTTAACATCGTCTTATTTTACGAAATTAATGCTAAGAATCACTCTTTGACACTTAACCTGGGGACCAACGGCTTAACGCGACTCCAGAACAACGGGAGCGATGGGGTAAAAACTGTCAATGGTCACATTGGAAATCGAACCCGAACTGGTTGTGCGGCAAGCCACAGCCTAGGCCTTTTAGGTACAGTCGTTCCGCAGTGGTTTGGAAGTAACGTAATTTTGTTGAGTAGTTAATTCTGCATTTTGTCATGCGATACCAGCCCTTTAAACCTCAAATCCTCAAGGATTAAATTATTATTATTGATGTTTAAAGATGTCCTTCAGTTTTAATATACTTATAACTGCCACCGAGGCGTTCGCTGTGGTCATATAAATGTGACCTCTGTATCTTCCTTTCTGTTGCAGGACTAATTGTAGTAACTGTTCAGAAAATTTTGTTAAATATTCAACGTAACAAAGCTACTGTTAAAATTGATTAATTAATTAATGCATTCTATGATTTAAATTTGTTTTGATTTGTAGCATTATAATGAATAACAACTTTTACTGACCAGAAAAACAATAACATCCTGTATGTAATTTGAAATAATCGTTCACCTCCAATACAATATTAACTTTTAGTTGTGTACTTGACAGAAATAACATTATATTTTTACTATAATATTTATGGTATAGCAATTTTCAGGTAAGTCATTTGTTAACTCGCTACACAATCGTAACGTAAAACGTAAAATATATTTTAATTAGAGCTATAATATGGTTGGTAACACTGTACGGAAAAGTTGATTATGACACTACGGATTTCATCAATTTATCAGGCATCTTTCTACCAGCTGTATTGGTTATGTAATCGTCACTGCATGCGGAAGAGTAGGAAAGATACCAACCAACGAAGAAGTCACCGGTTTCAATATAAAACCCATAACAACAAATTTCTCAGGAGGGGAGTTTTTGTGGCCCGCATCAAGGAGCTGGCATTAATCTACCGTTTTATTGTGGATTGTGTAAAAAACGTGGAGGGTGTTTAGTGATTATCATATGTTATATGGCGACAACAAGGCCTGCAGGGTGTGCGACAGGGGTTTATGGTCTAACGGACATAGCACGATTAATAACTGAGAGGCATTTCCCCCCCGGGGGGGGGGGGGGGTTTGGATCTAACAGCGTTTATAGTGTTATAGTGTGGTACTCACAACACTAGAATATTTGAACACCCGACTTTAGCACTTTAGAGTTTTTTCAACCTAATTTGTATCTGAACTTGAACATTCAGCATGATACGAATTAATATGTAATTCATAAATTACGTCAAAAAATTGTTAGTAATGTTGAGCAGTCTCTTATTATTTATTATTCATTATTCATAATGAAGACGCCGATCGTCAAGGTATGGTGAAAATGAGAGGTGAATGAGTGTGATGAGTGGATGAGCGAGTGTAGTCGTTGTTCGTAACTAACGCCAAATAACTGTCCTTAGAAAGTCATTTATTGATAGCCCTACACCAGGCCAATTAAGGGACCTACAGCTTTACGTCGAATCCGAACCACGTAGGTCTACGTTAGTCTGATTTTCAGCTAATGACAAGCCTGATACTCAGTTCTCTTTCCTACACATCTGAACCTTGACTACCATCGAGCGTGGACACCCCTGACTTCTCTCTTGTAGTGTCCACGTCGATGGCAACTATTGAGCGGATGCCGTGTCGGTATTAAAAATGCCGAGCATAAAATCTAGCTTTGCTGTGGATAAGTCTGATATTAACTATTAATTGTTATTTTTTACTTTAGTTGTTAAAAAAACAACCTGACTGTTAACTTGATTTTATGTTATGTAAAGTATCTAAAATATGGGTGAATATGGATTTCGAAAGTGTTTCGTAAGTGACTGTAGTCTTTGTTACAAACCAAGACAACTTTACATTAGGAAATGTCAGTGATTGATGGTCCAATGACACTATGTGTATCATAATAGAGTTATATTAATAAATATATAACTCAGAAAAACGTAAACGACAAAATTATTAAATAGGATAGAAGGATAGCAAGAAAATGCATAAACAAAAACATAAAAAATATGGACATTAATGATAATAGGAATTGAAGTTTTACACGGTGAACTTGAGTTCATCACAGATAATGTAAGAAACAAGAGGATTTCTATCTTTGATTAAATCATGATGACACCAGAACCCAAATTAATGAATAAAATTTTAGAGAAACTCTGAAGTAGGATGAACGGAGGAAATTATGGAAAAACTGGAAATAATCTTGGGTGATTTACAGAATAGAACACAAAGTTAAAGAAACTAGAAAACATGAAAATAGGATTAAAACAAAAATAGGCAAAACACATACATATGAAGAAGTATTTGACCATTTGAAAGAAAACGTAATGAACAATACGACAGAAAACTATTAACTGAAGTGATCAATGAGGCTGTAAAAATATAAGGCCTTATACTGCATTAAAACTTGTATCTTTATTCACCTGTTTGGAATTTAATAGTCCAAACGTTTTTAATAAATAATAATAAAAAATTTGTATTTTTGTTATTCAATGCTCTTTTAGATTAAATTCCTTGTTTTAGAAAATAAGTTCAAATTTATTTAAAACTTGTAATGTACCTAAGCCAAGAGATTTATCGTTGATATTCATGATATCAAATGTAACCCACCCGCCCTCCCATACACGTACAGTAGTATTGATCCACCCACCCTCCCATACACGTACAGTAGTATTGACCCACCCACATACAGTGGTATCATATACAATAGTAATACCACTGTATGTGTTAGGGTGGGTCATTACTATTGTACGTATATGGGTGAGCGGTCTGATCAAGAGAGGGCTTCCCAAAGTTCTGTTTTGGGTCTGACTCTGTTTCTTCTTTATATAAATAACACAAGAAAATCAATAAATAATCCATACTAAGAATGAAAAATATTCCAACAAATTCTCATACCAAAAATCGGCATCCTTTCTCCCCCGATAGTGTACACTGGACGTATGCGTACCGCAGGAGTGGCGCTGATCGTGAATGTCGTCAGGTCGTGGTTTACGGCCTCCGGGAGATCCCATCTTATCCTTGTCGGGTAAAAGTCCTGTCGAAAGGCTGCCCGTTGGGGTTTACGAGTTACCGGGTTTAACGGCCCTGCACCGCTTATCGGCGAATTTATGAAGGGTTTATGCTGCCTTAAAGCTATCTTTTTGATATTTTATGATGATAATGTAATTGAAAATCGTGATTTACGCACGCTATTTTGTATCTTGTTATGATTCAATTATGAAACAGGTAGCACTTTTACGACCCTGATCAACCAGGTGATAAAATTGGAGATGGAAGTGTAATAAAAGCCAGGTATTTATAAAAGGAACAGGACCGTATTTCACCGGTCCTTTATCGGTCAAGAACACTGAGTGGTTTTAAATAATTAGCATCCTTAATTAAAGAATTTTTTTATATTTCACAACTTCAAAATGGTACGTAGTTTTTTAGACTCAAAGCCTTCCTTAGTCGAATAACAAAAAACGTTCTAAGAAAACTCCCAGTATAGTAGCCAGTTTGATGAATAATTTCTAATTCATTCCAACTTTCAATTACCATAACCACCCTATTTATAGCTTGTTCGATATATATGTCGGTATACAGTTTACATACTATATTTAAAACTAGGGAATACTCCTGTACGATTCGCGTGCTATGTTGCTACACCCGTGACACCACGATCTTGGTACGTGATTACATTATCATTATAGTTCGTGTCCTGTGCAATAGAATTGTAGAAAGCAACAGGGCGAATACTCAATATTTTTTTGTTTTTAAAGCTCTGTTTTTAAAAATCACACTTGGAAAGATGATTTTTCTCTGCCTCTCCTTACTTATTAATTGGATACACAATACAGACCATTAGAGACAGGCTACCTCACTGCTCAACACACACCAAGAATACAAGCCAGCTCAATACCACTGTACTTGTAAGGGTGGGTGGGTGGGTCAATACCACTGTACTTGTAAGGGTGGGTGAAATAAACCCAGCTACTCACCATTACATCATATTAGGTTTAATAATATCTACACATACATGTACAGTGGTATTGACCCACCCACCCACCCATACACGTATAGTGGTATTAACCCGCCCACCCACCCATACACGTAGAGTGGTATTGATAAGTTTGGATAAGATCTCATTAGGGGTGGATAATATGGTTTTAAATCCACACTACGTTGTATATACAACAGCTTAACATTACAGACGTATACAGCTGTTCATATTGATAGAGCACTGTAGAGATAGAAATTAGTTGGATTTTGTAGAGCCAGTTGGATGGATCTCAGTGTTTTTTTTTTTTTGTTTTTTTTTTCAATTATGATATTTTTCCCACAGGCCTATGACCCTTAACTTTAAAATTATTCAAATTATGATATCATATCTTCGTCTCGATACATTTCACGGGGACTAATTCGCCTGTTGAATTAAATATACATTATACATATCATGTGTTCGATTCGATCATATCAAAATAAGACGCTTCTTTAAAATTTAATTGAATTATTATTAGTTTTTACGAAAAATTACTTCTTAAAATCACTTAAAAATAATATCAACGTTGCTGTAAATAACATTATTAAATTTTTACTCTAGTTTGTTTTTCAAATCAAGGAAAGTACTGCATTACTTTATAGGTTCTAACGTTATATAAACCTTCAGCTGGTAAGTTCATTATAGGTTCTACCGCTCAATGGTCGCCATCGACATGGGCACTACTAGAGAAGTCTGAGGTGTCCGTGTTGGGTGGTAGTCAGGGCCCGGGTGTTGTGAAGGAGAGAGAATTGAGTATCAGGCTTGTCAGCTAGCTGAAAATCATACAAATACTACATGATTCGGAGTCCACGTAAAGCTGTAGGTCCCTTAGATGCCTTGGCTATTGTGTTACTAATAAGAAGCTCTTCCTTAGAAATAGCCAACCATGGTAGGCTAAGTAACAACGACTACACTGGGTCATCTGCAATCATCGCCCTCATTCGCTCCTTATATTTGCCCGTGTCTCTACGATCGGTTTCTTAATGAATACTAATAATTAATAGGGTTTAATGAGTTGAAATAGTACCATAACCATGCATTCTTTATTGCTGTAGTCTATTGTACTCTTGCACTTCCAGATGGTCCTTTCCAGTCGCCTGGAGCTGGGACGTTCTCACGCTCTCCTCTGACGCCACATCCATTTAATGATCATCCATGTGTGTTGAAACAGTATTTACTGGGCGTTCATTCCGATTTCACAATTCCCTTTCCAAACCAGCAAGCATGCCTCTGTTTTTACGGTTTTAGTGATAAAAATCAATCTAGGAAGTGTAACACTATTAAATAATGGTTTCCTTGACGCTATATGACTTTGGGTGCATAGCAGAAATGGTAATTATTGTTGTAAGAGGAAGATAATTGGTTTTCAAAGATTTCCGGGTTATTATTGTATACATATATATATAATATGTAGGATACAAGTGATGCTCTTTAAATATTAATTATTCAACAGTACACAGCTTTAATTACCGTTATAGTTGTCACTTGATTTGTCCATTTTAGCAATTTTAGGTTATGTTACCAAATATATTACATCTCATTCTTAAAAATACGAAACACCGACACAGCGTTGTGCGTCGTTTGAGGTGAATACTAATGTGTAGGATAAACATGGATGATCTGTGTAGTCTAGTTACTAACTGAGTCCAACTTGGCTCAGAAAGGGCCATTTTTACTAACAGACCAATAGCCATGACACATAAGAGACCTACAGTTTTACGTGGAATCTGAACCACATAGCATTGGTTTGAATTTTAGCATATTGACAAGCCTGACCCTGAGTTCTCTACCAAACCCAACATTTGGACCATACCATCCTAAATGGGCACCCCTGTCTTATGCAGCAATGTCCACGTCGACAGCAACCATAAAGCGGTCGCCATGTCGGTGAATAGGACAGAGTATAGAACCTATCACATAAAACATCCATAGCACTTTTCCCCCAAGTAGCTGGATTATAGCATTGCGCCACTAGTATAGAATGTTAGGAGGGTATAACAATTGTATAACAAAGTCGAGAAAAAAATGTAATAAATATATTTTTTTTAATACGGAGATTGATGATTATTATTTGACATTGAATTTTACAAAAGTGCTCTGTGAAAAAAAATTATAATAATTATGGGACACCCCTGCACGCTTCGCGTAAACATCTATTCACTCTGAACATTGTCATTGCAATACGGATGGATCGTTAGCACTTTGTGAACAGATATAGGAGGAACCGAAAGGCTTCATTCTAATTATTATGTAATCTCACTTACTCATTAACGTATTTGTCAACAAGATTAACTTTTCTAAGCTGCATTTACTATGCCTCATTAAATATCCTACTATTTGACTCAGTGGCGTACTAAATGTGTATCCATAAAAGACTAGGTCAACTAAGACAGTTAAATCGATCATAAAATTGTTCAGTTTACAGTTCTACAGGCTACTACATTATTACTGGTGCTGTGGCGTAATTCTGTCCTACTACTTTGGATTAAGATTTGTGTATATTGAAGGAGACTCGTTTTCAGTATTGTTAAAGGAGCTATTAAAGGGTCAAACTGCTTTGATCAATTTTCTTTACCATACTTAGAGGAAGTTTTAGTGACAGTCAGTTTTGCTCGACGAGTTCCTAAAATCCCTATTTTGCCAACCATATTTAAAGACTTTATCTTCAATAGCGCACGTATTGTTATCAATTGCGTCTACCTCTTACTGTCCTAATAACGCTATCACACGCCTTTTCTATAAAACTTTCAATGCTACGAACTCGCCAAAAACAAGGTAAACTTCAAATAAATCATAATAGAATCCGCTAAAAACCTCTTGAGCAACGGCGATAGTTAGACAATGTTTCGCGTATAGAAATGAACAATACTCCAGAATAATGAGAATTCCGACTCTTTACCCGCGACTATGTTAGGAGTAGACTAGGTTAGGGAGTAGACAAAATTGAATAGGAAACTTGAGTTACTCTCGCAAGTTCAACTTCCTCACGATCTTACTTAAGATATAAAACCGACCTGATTTACTCAATCTTCCTCGAGTAATATTAATTTAGTAAGGAATCTTGACCGTATAACCACTTCCGTACAAACATTGTGCACTCTCAAAGGTTGCCGTCGAAGTGGTAAATGCTGGAGAAGTATAAGACGTCATTGAAAGATGGTATATAATACATCAGTGTTGGTCAAATGAGAAAACTGAGTATCAGGCTGTTAGTTTGACGAAACTGTGCCAAAACCATGTGGTTCGGACTCCATGCTAAACTGTAGGTTCCTTAATTTTCCTGGATATTACTAAACAAATTTTTTTTTACTCAAGCTTAGTTATTAACAATGCCTACACTCGAAGAACTACACTCATTTATCGCCCTTCAACCGTATCTTGACAATCGGTGTCGCATGATTAAATAAATACGAATTTTTATTAAAATATTATCATGTTTCCAGTATTTTTCCAGTTATTTTGTACGTTCTCATATCCGGAAAAGAACCCAAATTTCCTGACTCCACGGACACTTAGATATCATATCAATATTGACACTTATAGTTTAATATTTGACCCAACTAACAATTCCAACTATATTATCCATAACTTTATAATGCGTTCTTAAAATTCCTTTTCAGTTTTGGATATTTCTGTTAAGATTTAGATACACAGACAATGCCTCGTTCCTTAGTCAGCAGCCCTTGGAGGACGGATTTAGCCCTACCACCAGCTACAATGCCATTAGACAAAGCTGACTCGCCCAAGTGTTTCCCCGTAAAGCTTTCACAGACTTTAGCTCGATACATAACTTTCAGACGAATATATTAAGGCTTACTTTAAACTCCAGTCTAAAATAACATTTAAACCGTTCGTTCCCTTCCGCGTCGTCTGAAGAACACGAAATCTAGGTTTTACAAACTTACAAGCCTCTTACAAGGCAATAATTTACCTTGTACATGAATAAAATGTAAATATTCTTTACATCTGCACTTAAGGTTGTATGTGTTAAACATCACAATATTTCAATGTAAAGACGTAAAAAGTATAATTTTGTACCTAATATTGAAATAGTTCGTAATACTAATCAACTTTGATACGTAAGAATATAATACTAGCCGAAAGCATTTTCTTCGCTACGAGGTGGTTCTACGCTTGCTTACCCTTCCCTCCGAGGTTCTATCTTCCATCCTGTCAATATAAAATATCAGTCTGCTGCCATAATCTTTTATAAAAACAATATAAGTCTACTTTAGGGGTTTGTAGAGAATATATTGCCTAAAATCCCCACAGCATTTTGTCTCCAAGTAGCTGGGTTACAGCACCATGTTACGAGTGCCGATAATAACATAATATAACTCTGTGCTACAAAATAAAACTTCCTCTAGTTAATACTGGTAAATATCTAATAAAATGTTGAAGACAGACAATTTGTAGTAAATGCAGTAAGTACAAATAGCGAAGAAAAATATAGAAAATATGGTGTGCCTCAAGGAAGCCATATAGGTCCAGCCCCCTTTTTTATTTACTTAAATTAAATTTTAAATAAAATAAAAAAACTGCGAAATTGTTGCCTTTGCTGATGATGCTGCCTTGGTATTTCAGTACAAGGATTTAATTACTGCAGAGAGACTAATAGAAGAGGACTTCAAGATAATCGCAAAGCTTCTCTATTGTAAACCACCTCTACATTGTATTCTGCTTTTAAATGTCATAATCATACGTTCCATATTGTGATAATTGCCAACAACCTTTGCCAAGGTTGGCAAGACCACGCATTTGTAACGCCTTGTAAACTTTAAATAAATATTATAAATAAAACTAATAAAACGATGTAACTGTTCAAAAACATATTTGTTAATGATTTAAATTTATTACAATATAAGCACAAAATGCACAAATATATTACAATATTTTTGAAATATTTTGTTCTTATATTGTAATAAATTTGTATTGTGGACGGTTTACTTGTACTGTAAATGATTTAAATAATTAACGTTTGAAGGTTTGTACATGTTATAGTTAACATTTACTTCTTTAAACGTTTGCAACTATCAGACATTAAAAGTTAACAAAATCGACTAATAAATCACGGAAATAGACCCGTTATAAATTGTCGGCTGGAAAACAAAGACACAAACTACCGTAGTGTTTATTAGCAAGGGTATTCGAGCCATCGATGTCGGCAAGTCCATAAAACCGACTCCGTAAATTGTCTGGAGAGGACAATCAAATGTTCAGCGATAAGGCTCCCATCGAGTCCTGTTGATCAAGTTCTGTTATCGGCAAGCCCGAGTTGAGAACAATGGTCATTACGTTGTTTGTCCCCAGCAACCAAAACTACCGCAACACCCATTTGGTCTGCCTTTACACAATATTATATTTATGTCATCTCTTGCGGTTTGTTGTACAACAAATAGAATCTTTAATTTGTTACAAGAGTACATATATTCTTAAATAATTACATATATTCTGAATCGAACTATAACTATACTTGGTAGAAATGTGATTTATAAAATAATTTTGGTTTTCTCTTTATGAATTTAACCCTTAACTACTATGCCTATTTTGACTAACGTAAGTACTTTTGTAGGGTCGAAACCGACCCCAATTTAAAAAAAATCATTAAAAATCTCAATAATACTATTTTAATTACTTAAATGATAATAACACTTCCTCCCTTGTATTCTTGAAAATACAACAATTTTTTATTATATAAAAATAAAAGAGGTTTTATTCTAAATACACTTTAATGTTACACATTCCTTTTCTTGAAAACACATTTGACAAAAAAAATAACTTTGTACCCTTAGTAAAGTTATACAAATCAAAACTATAAATTTTCTTTAACAAATAAACCCATATTATAAGACATTATAGTACGTGACCATATAACTGCTAAAGTAAAAAAATTACCTCTTCTAAAGTCCAACTTTCTTCCTTTGTTGGCACTCTTCACACGCAATACTCACTTTGCTATGAGTTTTGCACAGTGTTTATATATATATATATATAATATTATTATTATTATCATCCACACAGTTTAATGTTTTCTGTCATTTCGTATAGGACATAGCTCACGACTTATTATTTTGGGTGAATTATCTTCACAAGATGGAATTTTTTCTAACATTGAACATTCCACAGCTTATCCCAGAAGCTTCCCAGCCAGATATGGAGTGACCGGACAAGAAATCACCACATCGTATGTTTCAATAGTTGAAAAGAGTTACAATACATCACAAGTCTGCATGTACAAAAGATATTAAATCAAACTAATTACACTCTGGGAAAAAAAATTACCCCAGGATAGTACTTAAGGATTAATGAAGGACTGTCTTTCAGAAATAAATACAGCGTTCTGAAGTTATTTGAAGTCAGAAAAACAACTTAAATGCGAAATTGTCAAAATTTAATGTTCCATGTTAATCTCATCTTAGATCAAAAAAAAAAAAAAAAAAATCACGAGAATAAAACTTACCTGTCTTATAGTTCGTAAAGTTGTTTCGTAACAACTTCCGACTTATGACAAAAAAATAACTTTTTGGACTGTCTGAGCTATTATATGTCATTATTGCAGTCCAGGGGTTTAACAGTTAATTTGTTTTAATGAACAAAACTTGGCTATGACTTCGTTTCTTTAAAAATTTCAGGTAACAACCGCAAAACATTTCAATGTTTTCTATGTACATTATTATACATAGAATTTGCATGAAAATTTATTCTGAATTAATCAAATTTAAATTTTATTTTATTTGTTAGTAAAATAAATCTGATATTCATTTTTCGTGATGGCTAAGTGACTAAAGCTTCGGACTGCGGAGGGCAAGGTCCAAGGTTTCAATTCCAACTGTGATAAGAGTCGGAACTTCACTCGATTGAAGTCACGCACAATCTTGCAGGTCTGTGTGAATTGGCGATTGAAGTTTATATCTGTATATGTGTATAATAAAAGTAAAATAATAATTTAGTTTTTATATTTTCCAGATTATATTATGATTGTTCTATTTATATTCTTAACGCGGTAATGTAGCTAGAATATTGGGACAATGGACGTATGTGATTTACATCGTAATATATCACCAACTGGCATCGTACCATTTTTACCGAGTTAATACGTCAGGCCTGGAGTTAAATTCATTTACCATATTTTTATGTTTGTACATAAATTTTGTTCAAATTAACATTACAAAAATATTCAAATGTTAAAAAATATTTATTCATAAATAGGGCATATAAACACGCGCGGGAACATCTGGTAACACTATAAACAATAATTATCTCTAGCACTGAGTATATAATCAATTTTTCAGTACTCTGTGGTGGAAGTAATCATAGACAGATGCGCGGTGGTGGAAACTACCCGGACGACGCCTTACCGCATTAAAATGCAATCTAGATGCAGCACCTTATTTGCATTTCTTTATTGAAGGGGTGATTAAAATAGTTAATGTCACCACTACATTTTTGGGCACCCGGGTTTAAAGGTTGTTTTCTAAAGAAATAAGAAGCATAACACAAATCTAATCACACCATTGTTTTCCTCGTTTAATTGTACGTTATGGCATGTGCATTTTAAAATTTTATTACATGTTTTAATAATTGTTATCCTAGTTAGAACAAGAAAGCAAGGGAATTTTAACTAGTTTTCACTTTACATCACATGTACACCACTACTACTAAAAAAACCGTCAATACAGCCGTTTATATTTTAACACCAGATCCATAGGCATATTTTCTATAATTTTCATAAATATTAGAGTTTTAACTTTTTGAGAAAAAAAAATTCTTATAAATTCCTGGAAACATTGTTTCTTTGACTTATAGAAGTCGTAAAGTTGATTACTTAGTCTTGTTGTAGTTCTTACGATAGATTATTTTCTATATGTGTA
The DNA here is from genome assembly GCA_035578905.1 of Stictocephala bisonia. Taxonomy (NCBI): domain Eukaryota; kingdom Metazoa; phylum Arthropoda; class Insecta; order Hemiptera; family Membracidae; genus Stictocephala; species Stictocephala bisonia. The sequence continues at coordinate 6,327,896 of JAQJVL010000009.1, read as the reverse complement.
AATAAATAAAGGCAGTGATATTATGTTGATTTAATTCAATTTAAATTGATCAAACTAAAGTGATTTTTAGTTGATTTAAATCGAAATAAAATCACTGCCTTTATTCACACATATTTAAATAATACTTCGTAACTATAAATGTTATAAGGATTACAACAAGACCAAGTAATCAACGTTCCTACTTCTAGAAGCCAAGAAAACAATGTTTCAGGGAATTGATAAGAATTCTTTTTCGGAAAGCTAGCTTTTTAATAATCATGAAACTTACAGGAAACATTCCTATCAACCTGGTATTAAAATATAAATGGGTTAATAAATAATAAATATATATGAACGGTGTTTTTAGTAATAACTGTGTAAATTTGATGTACAGTGAAAACTAGTTAAAATTCAAAATTTTTTTGTTACAAGTAAACATTTTTAAACTTGTAATAACATTTAAAAATCCATATGTCATCATGTAAAATTAATCGAAAAATGTTTTGTGAATTGACTTTTCGTAGGGTTCTTTGTTACTTAGAAAACTATCTTCAAACTCGGCTGCACATAATTTCTGGGCCGACAGTTTAATATATTAATTAGATATATTAATTAGAATCATGCAGTATATTCATTTTTTAAAGACAATTGGCTTTGGTGTCAAAATGTATTGCCTTTATACAATATTTTGTAAAAATGTAAGCATATTTAACAAATTTGACCATTGAATATAATTTAGCCCATTCAAACCAACTGTTGTTTATAAGACTAATATTTGTGCCCAAGCCTGTTTTATTCTTTTATAATGAGCTCTCTTCATATTCTGAACCAAATTGTTCCGGTTTTCTTACACCAACCTATCACCAATTTACCAGTTATAAATATGATGCCTTAATGTGTTAGAAATGTCAGTTTTTTTGTAATATTTAATCTTAATAGGTGTTATTTTATTGCGCCAATGTATTCTACGGTTTCATCAGCTCTGAGCCTATTATATGTCCATAAACATATACAAGTTTCTTTGCTAACCTAGTGGACATTCTTTTTATATGCCGATAGTATTTAAGTGTCTGGTGGACATCTGGTGGCGCAGTGCTGTAACCCAGCTACATGGGGACAAAGTGTTTGGGAGATTGTAGGCGACAGGTTGGGTGTTCGGTCCTCTTAATACCGACATGACGTCCGCTTGATGGTTGCTATTGACGTGGACACTACTAGAGAAGTCTGGGGTGTCCATGTTGGGTAGTAATCATTGTGCGGATGTTGTGTGGGGGAGATAACTGAGTATCAGGCTTGTCAATTAGCTGAAAATCAGACCAGCACTACGTGGTTCGGATTCCACGTAAAGCTGTAGGTCCCCTGGTTGCCCTGGCTGTTGGGCTATTAATAAACTGCCCTTTCTGAGGAACAGTTGTACTCAGCTAGTAACCAGACTACACTCATCCACACTCATCCTACACTCATATAACCAATTTTATATTCGCCTTAAAATACCAACAACGTTGTGTTGGCGTCTCATATGTAAGAATGTAAGTATTGTTTTCTTACGTCATAATGTATGTTTATATATTACTCTAATTTCTTTCACTTTCAAGTCTGTAAGTTTTAAAGTCCGTATTTAACTTACCTAATATTTTCTGTTACTTTTCATTCCAATTTTTAAATTTTCTTGATGTCAACCGTCCTAAACATCGACATCAAGGGTCGATAACGTCCTAAATATCGAGCAGATTAGTTGACTCAAGTTGTGTCAGCCGTCCTAAAACTAAAATCTTAACTTCCTAGAAGCATTCTGGTTTAATAACGGTGTTAATATTAAACACTCTCATAATTTTAATAATAACTATAAAAAATCATAAGTATTAGTAATTAACCTTCACATACCAACTGTAAAATGATCGTTCATGTTTTTTTCCATCACAAAGAGTAACTTTTAAAGAAACCTTCCCCGCATCAGGAAATACTGATGCATCTGACAAGCACTTAAGGTAAATGCAGACACATTTTCCTGATTGTGTCTAGCTCCAAAAACGTTTTTGGACTTGAAACAACAAGCTCCAAAAACAAATCAATTAAGAGATTGTTATTTTAAAATTAATTTGTTGTATAAAAGAGACATTGTAATTGACTGCAATTTTGTATTTTAAATTTGTTTAGTTGTTATTCGTTTTTCATTTGCATGATACAACCTCCATTCTTTATAGTATAATAATACAAATGAAGAAGGATAGGTTGGCAGGTCGAAAATACTTCATGAGTTGCGCGTAGTAGGCGGGGTTTCTATTATTAGAGCAATTTTAAAGATATTTTGAATAAATCTTCTAAATAGTATTTTTATTTATCATTACCAGTAACTTTATTTGTAATGTGGGGAAATAAATCAACAATCGAAACACATGTATTGGTTAATGTAAATAGTTATATTTTTTAAATCTAATGCTTTTCACAATAATACAATTTATCAAAGTATTAGTGCTCAGAAACTAAACAGATGTTACAGAATGAAATAGAGCAGTGGGCGACAATCAGCTGACAAAAAGATGTGATCCGAATAGAGTAAATAAACATGTTTCTACAGCAAAGCGGACTAGAGGAAAGATTATACGTTTCCATTATAAAAGCTGTCCATTTCATCTTTGAACCCGCCTCTCTGGGGATGTACTAGATGAGAGAGCGGTCTTTCTACTCCTTGAAGACGAGTTTTGAAATCAGTCATGTCTCCTTGTGTAAAACAAATACTTTGATTGTGTATAATTGTATGAGAAATAATATTCATCTTCATCCTCATTGTACGGGTTTTATTATACTCGTTTATTTAATGGGTGTCTAATAAAATAAACAGAATAAAAATAGTCCCTGTAACATTCTTTGTTTCCTTCGTATGTATGGATGAATGAGTGGGTCATCAATGTAGTATGTCTGGGTGTGTAAGGCTTTTAAGTCGCATGTGTCTAAGTGGGTGGGTGGTTTACTTATTTGTCTTTTGGCAGTATGCATTTTATAAATAAACTTGTGATTACAATAATTTTTTATTTATCAGACATATTTATTTTATGAGTGTGTTCAAACGATCTATGGTGAAGAGGTTAATTTGTTATTATATTCTATAATATGTTTGAAATTAAAGTTTCTGTACCACATAGTGTTGATGTTGATTTGTTTTTCTTTTTGTACTGTTTAACTCACACGATTAATTTTGCATTTATATTACCATAAGTCTATTTAGGGAGCAGTGAAGAGGTATGAGGGGTTCTGTTTGTTCTGGCAACCCGGATCCTTGAGTGATATGAACAAATGCTTAAGGAGCTCCAAAGACAATATTATATTTGCTTATAATTGTAGTTATTGGCAAGTAACCATTAGCTTTCATTTTATTCCACACACTTCGAGTCTATTATATATTTGAATATTAGTTTAGTTGTACAATTAAGAATCTAATACTTAATTTAGTGGAATAGTTTAAAAGAATGAACATTACTAATTAAGAAGGACTTGTTTCTTATGTCTTATAAAAATAATTGAATACAATTTTGTAAAAAAATCACTATCCATTAAACCTTAATCTAAACCCTAAAATATAAAATTTTCTTTAACATTCACTTTCAATGTTTGTCTAGATTTAGTTTTTGGTTAAATTATTTAAATTTCCATGAGAACAAAACTAATATTAAACAGTTGTAACGTTAAAAAAACATGTGTATTTTATTCTGGAATTGCTTTCAGCAAGCTATGCTGTCTAAAACTGTATAGTCTGCAACTTGTTCTCTCTCCAAATTGTATTATCAGCAAACTATGATGTCTACAAATTAAATTTTTTGTAAACTATGAAGTCCATAAATTGCACTGTCGACAAACTATGATCAAAATATTGTATTGTCGTCAAACTATAATGTCCACAAATCTTACTGCCAGAAAACTATGCTATCCACAAATTGTACTGTGTGCAAACTATGATGTCAATAAATTGTATTGTCCGCAATCCATGCTATTCATAAATTGTACTTTCTGCTAACTATTATATCAACAAATTGTTTTGTCGGAAAAATATGATGTCAACAAATTGTATTGTCGGTAAACTATTATGTGCACAAATTGTAATTTCGGTAAACTGTGCTATCCACAAAATGTATTGTCGTCAAACTATAATGACCACAAGTCTTACTGTCAGAAAACTTTGCTTTCTACAAATTGTACTGTCACCAAACTATGCTGTCAACGAAAAGTATTTTCGTCAAGCTGTACTGTCCACAAATCATACTGTCAGCAAAGTATGAAGTCCACAAACTGTACTGTCGGAAAGCTATGCTGCCCACAAATTGTACTGTCGGCAAACTATGCAGTCCACAAATTATATTGTCAGCCAACTATGATAAATTGTATTTTCGCTAAACTGTGTCTTTCACGAGCTAATCCATAATCATTGTGTATTTGTAATTATTGTTTTAAGCAATTCTCTACCTATTCTCCTATTATCATATATATTTACAGTAAAATAAAAAAAATAAATAAAAACACTAAACATATTATCAGTCTTTATCTAACAGAGTTTTTTTTATAATTCTTTCAATTCTTCTGTTTATATTTCTTTCAGATATTGTTAATTCTAATTAACATTCAACATCTACAAAATGTCATATATCATGGTATAATGTAAGTAACCCTGACGAGCGACATTTCACGTTTCCAAGATGAATTGCTAATTGAGCTTTCAATGAGGAAACGTTTTGCCCATTTCCCGGCAGCTGTCTCTTACCAACTTGAATGTTCTCTGAGTCACTGTAAATTCATGAACCAGTCGCCAGATATATCTGTTCACTTGATATACTACTAACATAAATGTTACTCCAAGGTAAACTATTTCAGATGAAGCTTTAATTTCCGCATGACTAGATGACAATAAAACATAACCAATACGTTGTTTTGTGGTAAAGTACAATTACTGTCCAAGTGATAAGAGAATAGTTAATTATCTTAGATCAATTGTAAAATGTTTCCTTTAATTGTAAGTATACTCTATTCGTCTTTGTTTTCTCCAGGTGCCACATGTTCATTCATACAAACAAAAGTAATTTCAGCCAATATAACAATATGTACGTGATTTTTATTGTGTTTGTTTAGCAGAAAAATATATTATACTAAATAAATGAATTATAAGATATTTTACTATAATTTACTACCATAACCATTACTTAGGTTAACCTTATATAACCAAACCTAACATAACATACCTAAACCTAACCAAACCTAACTTAACCTAAACAAATCTAACATAACCTAACTAAAGTAGTGGTAGTGAATTAACGGAAAAGGTCCGTAATACGATACTCAGCGTTTTTCTTTATTTTAAGAATACAAGTGTTATAGAACGGCCTTTACCTAGACAAACTTATCAGTCACTTAACAATTTAAACTATCATAAATAAATTAAATGTAAATTTTTCACCACAATAAATTTTAAATAAAAAATATTGTATGTATATATTTTTCTGTCAAATTATGCTTTTTATCAATTGTTACTATACAGTGTGTCAAAATACTGAATAAATCATAGAAATAATATTGGTTAAGTTACCTTTTTTTTCCGTCAACAGTTCTTCTTTCATAAATGTGCTATGTACATTTCAAAGCGTAGAGCTTCATCATCAGGCTTTCCAAAAACGTCACTATTTACATACTAAACATTAAAAACATTTAAAATATAAACTATAAACACTCAAACATATTAACACAGTGTTTATAGTTTATATTTTAAATGTTTTTAATGTTTAGTATGTAAATAGTGACGTTTTTGGAAAGCCTGATGATGAAGCTCTACGCTTTGAAATGTACATAGCACATTTATGAAAGAAGAACTGTTGACGGAAAAAAAAGGTAACTTAACCAATATTATTTCTATAATATAACAGTTCTGGAGGCTAATAAAACAAAATGAATGAATAAATCATATTATATTTTCATAATGTCCAATGTTTCTCACTGGAAGGGGAGACATTAACGTTCTCTATGTTGGGCTGTGAGAGGGTAGGATGTATCCGTCTGGGTGTGTGAATGGGCCATCAGTGTAGTTTGTTTCTGGCAGGATGGGTAGGAGTTAACGTCCTCTATGTTGGGCTATGGGAGGGTACATATGTACGAGTATATGTCTGGGTGTGTGGATAGGCCATCCGTGTAGTTTGTTTCTGGCTAGGTGAGTAGGACTTAACGTCCTCTATGTTGGGCTGTGGGAGGGTAGGCATGTATGTTTCTGGGCGTGTGAATGAGCCGTCAGTGTAGTTTGTTTCTGGCTGTGTAAGTAGGACTTAACGTCCTCTATGTTGGGTTGTGGGAGGGTACATATGTACGAGTATATGTCTGGGTGTGTGGATAGGCCATCAGTGTAGTTTGTTTCTGGCTAGGTGAGTAGGACTTAACGTCCTCTATGTTGGGTTGTGGGAGGGTACATATGTACGAGTATATGTCTGGGTGTGTGGATGGGCCATCAGTGTAGTTTGTTTCTGGCTAGGTGAGTAGGACTTAACGTCCTCTATGTTGGGTTGTGGGAGGGTACATATGTACGAGTATATGTCTGGGTGTGTGGATAGGCCATCAGTGTAGTTTGTTTCTGGCTAGGTTAGTAGGACTTAACGTCCTCTATGTTGGGTTGTGGGAGGGTACATATGTACGAGTATATGTCTGGGTGTGTGGATAGGCCATCAGTGTAGTTTGTTTCTGGCTAGGTTAGTAGGACTTAACGTCCTCTATGTTGGGTTGTGGGAGGGTACATATGTACGAGTATATGTCTGGGTGTGTGGATAGGCCATCAGTGTAGTTTGTTTCTGGCTAGGTTAGTAGGACTTAACGTCCTCTATGTTGGGTTGTGGGAGGGTACATATGTACGAGTATATGTCTGGGCGTGTGAATGAGCCGTCAGTGTAGTTTGTTTCTGGCTGTGTAAGTAGGACTTAACGTCCTCTATGTTGGGTTGTGGGAGGGTACATATGTACGAGTATATGTCTGGGTGTGTGGATAGGCCATCAGTGTAGTTTGTTTCTGGCTAGGTGAGTAGGACTTAACGTCCTCTATGTTGGGTTGTGGGAGGGTACATATGTACGAGTTTATGTCTGGGTGTGTGGATGGGCCATTAGTGTAGTATGTTTCTGAGTGGTTGGGTAGGCTTTTTAAGTCTCATATGTCTTTGAGATTGGTTGGATGACTAATTTGCTTATCTTTTGAAACCATATTTTATATAATAAAATGTGATTATTATTATTTTGTATTTATCTGGTTCACACTTGAGAATAAATCAAAGAGTGTAATTTCATATCCTATATACGAGTAGTTGTAGTGAGTTTGTTTTCTGGGTGACCCTTTAAGTATATGGCGTCTATTCTTTTGGCTGACCCTGTTTGTGAACCGATTGTTGCAACAAATAGGAAATAAATATATGGTGGATAATTTCACTTACTTCCTTCTGACACTAAACAAGTGTGTTTAACTTTATGTCCCGGCTAAAACAACTCAGTCATTCCGTTATTGACCGTAGTTTTGTTATTTAACACCTGCAACGTAACCACGTAGTCTACCGTATTACCGACAATCACCGGACAATTTATCCTCTTATAATTGAACAGCACCAGTTATAACGTCGTTTACGACCGATTTAAATGTGTACTAGAGGTCGTAAAGATGTGTTTGTCTCACACGTACGGCTGCGATATACCCTGGACAGTAAAACTGCACGTCAACTCTCCTGGTACCAATAGGTGCGGCTGATTTACACGATCTTATATTGGCCATCAGTGTCACGAGATATTACTGCCGTCCAGCTGTACCTCGCCTTACTGTTACCTATTATAGGGCGCTTTCTTGAAACACATGTTCCAAAAGATTGTAAAGAGTTCAATAAATATTTGAACAAGTTTTAATTTTAGGAGGAAGTTAACAGGGATAATCGACATGTTCTTACTAAAGTTTCATTATTATTATTTTCATTTTCGTTATTAAGACTTCGATCTTCAAGATTTGAGCAAAAACGAGGCAAGAATGAGTATGATAAATCTTGATGTACGAGTTTAGTCATTGTTACTAACGAAGAGTGACTGTTCTATATAAAGAGCCAATTATCATAAGCCCGAAAGCCAGGGAAACTAAGGAACCTATAGTTTTACGTGGAATCCGAACCACGTAGTATTTATCTGATTTTAATCTAATTGAGAAGCCTCATACTAATTTCTATCCCTCACACAAAATGGACACCCCAGACCTTTCTAATAGTGTTCACATATCGCCTATAATGTCCACGACACTTTGACCCCAAGTAGCTGGATTACAGCACTGCACCACTGGTGCTAACGAGTAGTTTTTAAAAAAGTAGCCCTTTTTCATTTGAAGTTAGGAGTGTTAATCCCTTAGCTAGCAAAAGATTAAAACTCCCAAAACCGGAAACCTATTTATTGACATAACTAATGAGATAAAGAAAACTTTTTAATGTTATGTTAAGTAAGTAGAGAGAAGAACTAATTTTAGTCTGCACTTTCGTAATATGTGACAGATTCAGTATTATTCAAAGGAAAAACATATTTTGAAAAGATTACAATTTATAAACCCTGAGCGTTAAAAAATAACGATGGCTCAATGGTTGCCACACTACTAGAGAAGTCTGGGGTGTCCGTGTTGGATGGTAGTCAAGGTGCAGATGTTGTGTAGGGAAGAGAACTGAGTGTCAGACTTGGCAGTTAGCTGAAAATCAGACCAACACTACGTGGTTCGAATTCCACGTTAAGGTGTAGGTCCCATAGTTGCCCTGGCTATTGGGCTATTAATACATTGTCCTTTCTGAGTCAAGTCGAACTCAGATAGTTAGTAACAATGACTACACTCGTTCATATACACTCACCACACTCATTCGCCCCTCATATTCGCCCGTGTCTCTCTACGATCGGCGTCTTAGAGATGAATAATATATTTTCTTTAATTTTAAATATGTTTTTATTTGTGACAAAAGAAATACAATAATTATATTCAATCATTGATATTCCAACACCTTACTATGAATATGACGAATATCACAACGTTAAAGAAACAGATTATGAGAGAATATGAAGAGGCGTGATTTTTCTCGGGTATTGGTAGACAAACGTTTAAAATGCGTACTGACTTCAAAACATACGTCAATCAAATGTCTGGTGGCTTTATCTACAGAGAAAAAAGAAACAGAGGTCGATTTCTTATGGCCACAGTGTATGCTTCATTGGCAATTATATGAAGATTACAACTAACGTAGGCTACATCTTCATACAGCTGTAGTAATAGTTACTACATTTACATCCCTTACCTTTTTGAGGGAATGAGGGAGGAACTGTCAAAGTACTGACCTTGTCGCATGTTAACCTGGACAAATAACTACTCGACAGACATCTAGCGCATTATATGATATGACCTCTGTGTCTATCTTCTATGTGCTTTATCATTGTTGGGTTTTTGTATGATATATTACAGACACAGAGTCTGGTGGAGATTACGAAAATGTTCTTACACTTTTATTAATGACACCCCTGCACGCTTCGTGTGCCAACCCCGACTCTCGCCGCGCTCGACACACCTCGGCCTTCGAACTCGGTATGTGACTTTTGACTGCAAATTATAGTAGATTAACTGTATAGCATAAAAGCGCAACATTAAATTTATTTACAGTATTTCACTCACACTACTTACGTGTCTACCTATTTATTATTATATGTATTACTTAGCCTATTTCAAACGTGTTTATTTCATTTGTTTTTGTTAAACAGTTGAATGCTAAACTCTTATTGCATCAATTGGATAATGTCAAACATAGTAAATGAACAGGTTTATTTATTTACAAAACAGCTGTTACTAATTTACTAAAATCAATCCAATATTTTTCTTATGGAAAAAAGGAAATTTTGAAGGGGCTGTTTGTACCCCTTACGAATGTAATTTCGAAAAATTCATTTTTAGTGAGTCTCTTCGATACTAAAGCTAACTTCTTTTAAAATTTCGTGTAAATCCGTTTGGTGGTTTTTGAGATTCCTAGATGAGTGAGTGAGTGAGTCAGTGGTATTTTAATTTTATATAGATTAGATGTGTAATTGGAAGTCCAGCATTGCATCATTTGGGGAACCAGTTCAGGGAGTGTTGCTTTAAATAATAGAACATGTCTTGTATCAGTTTTGCCAACTAACATCCCACCCTGAAACACTGTAAGATAGAAACGTCGTGTGTCATCGGCCGCAAAAGCCACTGCGTTCTTTATACAATCAACAGCCATTAGTGTTGCCAACTCACATTCTACCTTGAAACACTATAAGGGAGAAACGTCGTGTGTCATCGACCCCCAAAACCACTGCGCTGTTTATACAATCAACAGCCATCAGTGTTGCCAATTCAAATCCTACATTGAAGCACTGTAAGGCAGAAACGTCATGTGTCATCGCCCCCAAAACCACTGCGTTGTTTATACAATCTACAGCCATCAGTGTTGCCAACTAACATTTCACCCTGAAACACTGCAAGACAGAAACGTCGCCTGTCATTGCCCCAAACCACTGCGTTGTTTATACAATCAACAGCCATCAGTGTTGTAAACTTACATCTCACCGTGAGACACTGCAAGACAGAAACGTCGTGTGTCATCGCCCCCCAAAACCACTGCGTTGTTTATACAATCAACAGCCATTATTTTTGCCAACTCACCTCCCACTCTGACACCCTATCACTGGAAGTCATGCAGGCAGAAACGTCGTGCACCATCGCTCTAAAAGCCATTATGTTGTTTATAGTTACCAACGAAAGGGTGAAGCTATGATATACGTTTAGGGGTAAGTTGCGTGTATTGCTGACGCACTGAGAGGGTCGATAAAATCATTTTGTTTATTCTTAATAAGCAAACTTACTAACTTACTAACTGCCAAGGGAACTACTATACTGCCATGTTTATAAACATTGAAGAAAATATGGAGAGTGAAACCTTAGTAATTCGTAGTAAACTTTATATAAATGTTTCCGCAACGTGGAATCTGATCAGTAAAGATTTCATTTTAATTAGTCACACAATTTTGATCAAAAGGTTTTATTTAGACAGATGACGTTGATTCTTACAATCAATGTGTTGCTTACTATTCTTTTAGTCTAAAAGTTGTTTTTTTCTCTCCGTGTCCTTTGTCTGCATATTTTTTCAGCTACACAAATAGAGGATGTGTAGAGGAAGTAACCAAGCGTAATTCTTCTGTAGGTCTGGTTCCTCATGTATTTAGGAATGTATTAATGATGGAGTTTCAGATGAGGAAGACAAAGGTAGTTGGACATTTGCCATAATTACGTGAAAAATTCCGCGTTATGATGGCAGGTTAAAAATAAACAAATAATAAAGTTTAATAATTAAGTATGCTAATTATTTCGCAATTAAATATTAAAAATATTTCTTCTGGTTAGTAGAGAGGACGTAACGGAGAGAAGAAACAGAGGTTGCCTTCCTACGGCGAACCTACACGAAAGCCTCAGAGGCAGTTAAGGATGTATTTTAACTAATGCACGACTTAATATATATTTAGTAATAATTACGACGTTTGAATTTTTGGGGGCAATAGAGGGGGGGGGGGCAAGGTGCTATCTCTGCCATCACATGGCAAACTGGAGAAATAACTACTCGACACACTTTCAACCTTTCTAAGGAATAGTCGGCCTTAGTTTGTAACAATGACTACATTCGCTCATCTACACTCATCACACTCATTCGAAATCCATATTCGCCCATATCTTGACGATCGGCGTCTTATGAAAAAATAAATAAAAAAATAAATGAACACACTATTGGATGTTTATTTCTTCTCTGTTGGCGTAACAAGTGTAACTTTATGTCACTTTATTTGACGTTTAGAGTGAGATATTATTTAAAGATTTGTTGATGGTACTTACGTTTACTATGTGTTTTTGAAATACTACTTAAGACTAAAGTTTTAGGTTGTTAGTAAAACTGTTCTCATGATACTGTCAATACAACCAATCATTCTCGCTGTAGTGTCTTCTCAGTCTTCCCACGAGGCATGACAGCCTCCACCCAAGAGGGTATTGAAGGATGGGGGGGCCTGGAGTGCTCGAGGGCTGCGTGGGTAAACTTGCTGGACGGGGCCAACTGACATTCGTCATAGGAACTGGTTAGAGGTACTCGATCCCATTGGGCAATTGTGTAATGGTGATATCGCTAGCTTCAGATATCGTGTCAAGGTTAAGTAAATCTACATGCAAGGACAATTTTGGTGTTTTAAACATAAAATATTTACCATTTTTGCTTTCTGCCCCATGCGTTAGCATAGAGAAAGTATTGTGATCGTAAAAAATTTTTTTTACAAGTTGGTCTAAAATTCCAACTGTCTGTGTGTGGGGCATTTCTTTGGAGACCAAACGGATGGATAAATTGTTATGAAACTTGGTATGTAGATGTTTTTAGCCAATAACTTCAAACTACATTTTTTTAATTTAGTTTTTTTATTTTTATGGGCAAAAAAATACAAAAATATAATTTTCTCAAAAACGGCTCTATCGATTTTTATAAAATTTTCATGAAAGATGTGAATTACAAGTCATAATATTTTAGTATTTTTTTCCATGCTTACATTGTTTATGGTACTAGGCTCTGGGTTAATTCGTCTAGTTCTCATAAAGTACCTCTCTTGCAGAAAAGAGACGTTCGTTTGGTGTGTGGTGCCCACTGTCTTGATAATTGTAGGCCTTTATTTCGTCAGTGTAAGATATTAACCGTGTATAGTATATATACAATGCCTATTTGAGTAGTTATAGGATCAGTATAGTTTTAGTATATTAGTTTTAGTACAACTTAAATAACATTAAAGTTAATAAAAAGATAACTTTTAAGTTTAACCACGCTGCAGAGAGCTGTCTGCTTTACCTGGTTTTTGATTAACTGACTGTATTTAAATATTGTTTTAAAGTTATTTTTTTGTGCTATGACTTGATGAGTCATTTACTTGATGATATGGCTAGAATTCCGTTGTATAAATATTGTATTTTTGTTATTTTATGGAATAAAAGATTATTCTATTCTATTCTATACAAGCACCCGCCCGCCCATACAAGCACATTGTTACTGACCCACCCGCCCACCTATACAGGCTCTGTGGTACTGGGCCTTACTTTAATAGTTTTGGAGTTATAGCAAAAAGACTATTTGGGAATCAAACTGGTAATTTTAAAAGTTTTGATTTTTAGTGGTAAATATGGGGGAAGGTTCGTGCTTATTCTTTGGAACCATTTACAGTTTTGTTTGTTTTATTACTAAGAATGATATTATATGCAGTGTAGGAAACTGTCAAACACTATGTTATATAGAATGTTAAATCATTGATTATTATTACTGTCACTTATAGTTTTAAAAAGTTAACATAGGCTCTACACATATTTTTGAATAATAATTAAAAACAAAAATGTTTCGAAACAAACAAGTATTTTGTAGGAGGTAGAATAAACAACAAAAGTAACAAAGATTGACCACATAATTTTTTTTTCATTTTTAGTATTTCTACACGAACAGGGCACTGTCGAATATTTAGGATGTCGGCAAAATAAACATGCACATTACTTCCTTGAGCTGTTATGAACGAATTTTAGATACAGTATTTCATGTTATTATTCTTAAAAACATAATAAGGTAACACATTTTTTAGTTAGTGGTATTTAAAAATACATATCGAAAGACATTTTTTATTCGTCTCGAAGTGCTTTTTAAGACAATATTCCTAATAATTTTACCTGCATGTATGGTTATTTCAACTACTAATACTCTCTGGATAACAAAATTTTGGAATGAGTCAACAAAATTTCCTTCTATACTGTGTAATATGTGTGGGTTTTTTATTTTAGTTTTTATTTATTTATTTTTGTTGTAACTCTTTCCATGTTTATTGACCTATTTAAACGGTCTGGGTTTAAAAAAAAAAAAAACTTCCCCTGCTCGCAGTTGTGCAAATTGTCTTTTTGATCAATATTTTCACCCTGAAGAACTCGGAAAGCGTTAAAAGTACGTTTTTCAAACATAGAAAAAAACATGGAAAGGGGTTTTTACAAATAAAAAAGAAACAGATGTAACAATGATTTTTATGGAATTTTAACTCGAGTTGGAATCTAAATAATGATGTTTGTAACTTTGAGGAGATTAGGTAAGGTAACATGTTAAACCAGGTAAGGTTGTAAGCATGGTTTTATTTGCATCGGAATGTAGGGCTCTGCCCCACTGGACTTGACTGTTTCAATTGCAATCTAATGTAGTTATTTAATCAAACATCAGCTATTAAAGAAAAACAAATGAAATTAATACTTATAAAATAGGCTGAGTTAATAGGCTAAATAGGTTGAAACGCAAGTACAGTGTGTGAGCTACTGTAAATAAATATAATATTAGCTTGTAGTTACTCATCACTATTTGCGATTGCATATTGGCATAGGCAATATACAGATGTTTCTTATCAAAAGCCTTGTTCACTTTCATTTTGAAAATCCGTGTCTTGCTGTGAAACAAAGTTTAATCTTTGTAATTGTTTCTACTACATTGGCAAGCCTGTTGCTGATACATTGTGCCTCACAACAACAGATGTTATTAGCGAGTCCCAGATGTTCGTAGATACGGCCGCGTTCGTTTGACGGCCCAAGTCGTGCCACTCTGTTATCATTACATTCCCATTAGGATCACGTGGCGTGGAGGTCGCCGACGTGTTGCCGAACGGAGTCGTGGATAACCGACATTAACCGTTATTAACCATGCTGGCAGCCGGGTGGTAAGCGGTCATTGCTGTTTGAAGTCAGTTCTGACAACTCCATCACGACTTGTTGAACAAATATGTATCTCTTATATTTAATAATTATTTTACATTTTAAAGTGTGGACAGGGGATTATCTCATTTCATTTTTACTTTCTCCTATATACGTTAGCACAGAGAAAGTATTGTGATCGTAAAAAAAAAACTTTTTTACAAGTTGGTCTAAAAAACAATTTAAGGGTCCCCTGAATCCTAAAGGTTGATGTACGTCCGCATGTCTGAGACGTCTGTGTGTATGTGCAGTTCGCTGGAGACCAAACGGATTGATCAATTTTTATGAAATTTGTTATGTAGGTGTATTTATTTCACTTTTTTAAATTTTAGTTTTTTTTTTTATTTTATGGGTAAAAAACTTAAAAAATGGAATATTCTCAAAAAGGCTCTAACGATTTTGATTAAATTTTCAGGAAAGAAGTAATTACAATTTAAAATACTTTAGTAAAAATCGCATGTCTCTAACTTGACTAGTTTTTTAGTTATGGCAAAAAAACCTATTTGGGAATCAAACTCGTAATTTTCAAAGTTTTTATTTTTTAGTGTTTAATATGGGGGAAATTTATGCCAATATCTTGGAAACATTTATTTACGAATATAATCACAGAGAAAGAAGTGAATGAATGAAATGAAAACAGTTTTTATATCTTGGCGAGGTTAGGAATATTTAGTCCTATCTTCTAATTAACTACTATAATAAAAATGGGTCGCACCCTATAGTGTGCTGAATATATATTGAGTAGTCATTTCTCCAGTGTGCCACTCGATGACAGGACCAGCAACTTGTCAGTTTTCCCTTTATTCCCCCAAATCCTCAAGGATAAACGTAGTACGAGGATTTGGGGGATACTATACATGTATAAAAATCTACATTGATTGTTATCTATTTATAACTGCTAATGAGGTGTTTTCTGCAGCCATTAAAAAGCGATCTCTGTTTCTCTTTTCTCTGTGTTATAATACAGTAAAGAAATTAACTGAGTCATGTGATCTTTTTCAATTTGAATTAATTTTGCTGACATTTCAAACTGACGATGATTACTCCGCATTTCCTTTGTTTTCCTGACATTAATTAACAAATTAAAATAATACGAGGGTTGTTTTCTTTAGTTTGCATATAGTAATTATTGCTTAGTTAATGTACAAGGTTAGTTAAAACACTTAATTATAATTTTTGTTTATTTTACTTATGTTGGTTAACTAGAATTGGTAATTATTTTGTGTATTCCTGAAAAAATATTTTAAAATTCATTCAGTATTGAAAACGTAATATAAGTAACATAATGTATTGTTGGAATGAGTGGCTTAGAAAATTCTTAGCGATAAAAATTCAATAAAAAGGAAATGTTTATAAATCAACGATAAATTGAAGGAATAAATTAACTTAAGAACTCTGTTATTACTTTTCCGTCAAATTAAATTTGTCCCACTTTATATCATGCAAGTGTGAAGAGAGTAAACGAAGCATCTTAACGGATCGGCGTCACAATAGTGAGTACAGGCAAAGTGCCAGGACCACAGCAATGCCTCCCGGCTCTCCAGCACATTACGATAAGGAGGCCCTTCCTCATCCGGCCCTTGACTTATCGTCCTGGATACCGTCAAAGGTGTCAACTATTTTCCTGGAGCCATCCTCATATTTTATCAAAGGCTTTTGTCGCCATGGCTCACTTTATACCACCTTTCAGTTCACATAATAGTGAATCTGGCACACTGTTATGGCGTGGGTTTACGAGAATAAAGAAGCCACTAACTAGTCATGAATTGTTAATCAGTGTTATCTTTTAGAATTGTTAACGAATATTGCAATGTTCAACAGAAAATAAGTACTCTACTTCATTAAACAATGTTTTGTATATAACTTAAAAATATTAACTAGGTAGTTCAGAAAAAACCAACTACTTCATTATTGGTTATTAAGATGCTGATCGTAGAAATATGGGTGAATATGAGGGGCGAATGAATGAGCGTAGTAATTGTTACTAATTAAGTTAAATGCTTCTTAGAAAGAGCCATTTATTAATAACCTGGGCAACTAGGTGGACTCACAGTTTTAAGTGGAATCCAAACCACGTATTCGTATGACTTTCAGCTATCTAACAAGCCCGTTACGTAATTATTTTCCTTACACTACATCCAGACCCTGACAACCATCCAACTTCTCTAGCAGTGTCCATATCAACTGCAGCTATTGCGCGGACGCCATATGTAGATATTAAGAGGACCGAGCAAAATCTACGTCCTACAATCTCCACAATACTTTGTCCCCAAGTAGCTGGGTTACAGTACTGCACCACTAGCGCTTTTACAAAAAAATTTTTGGAATAGTTTTTGGAAATCTACGCTTGCCGTTAACATTTTGTTAAAATTCTTTGAGGAATACACACATTAATGTTGATGGGTGTTACCTCGCCTTGTTCAAGAATTCAGAAGAGAAGCCCCCCCCCCCCGTATTTCTGTGCTGTTATCAATGGTAACATGATTTCACCAGCTTTTAAGAAAATTCACCACTATATTATCCAGCCATAGTGAATTATATTTCAGATACCACAATCAAGTCTTAGCCTTAATCCACATCCGGCCCATTAGTGGTAATTCTGGATTCGAGCACTTATCGTAAAGCCGTCCACTAAGTCCAGAGTGGTCGACGACTGACTGTTGCTGTCCTGGTATCTGGAGGGAGGCACATGGGATTAGATAAACCTTTTCTGGAGTAGAGTGAAGATAGTTCTTGGGTACAAGTCAAGGGTTTTATTCGTCCCAGTCGTTAAAAGATAATTCAATAAAAGCACCCTCAGTCAAGCCCTTATCGCCCTGCTCTTGAGAGCCTAAAAGCCAAAATAGGTTAGTGGGAGGCCCAGACCTTCAGACATTCCTCGATAAGCTAGACAGATGGCCTGGAGGCAGGGACTGAGGTTGGGGCTAGTTTTTGTGCCCTGCCGAACTAAATAATTAGTACACAAGTTTCTACTCCTGTTTGATGTGGAGATATGAGTTTCAGAAACGTTGAGCCTTTTAGAATTTGTTGAAAAGGACTTCCTATTTTGGACTCCAAATTTGGTTTCCGATTAGGGTTTTTAAAGAATATTTTGATTCGTTTATTTATTCATTAGCTGCAACAAAAAAAAATATAAACTGAGGTTTCTAAATATTCATATTAATGTAAATTGTTGATCAACATTTCTATTCAGTAAGGGAATATTATTGTTTTAGTCACTTTTAAAAGAAAAATCAACATGTTTATTTCTAAACAAACGAAAAATTGTTTTATGAAAGATAACCTTCAATCTACTTCTTGAACATTTTCATAACTGAAATTATTTATAAAAAAAAGCTTAACACCTCTGATTCTAGTAATGTATCTAATACGTGGAACGAAGAAAATATTATTATTTTTGTAAAATAATTTACCATGGTTAAAATTTAATCATATTAGTTTAACACTTTATTTAACGTTACATTTTTAACCATATTTAAGTTATTTTTGTTTAAACAAAGGAGTTCCTCTTAAAATTTGTGGAATGAAATCATATTATTATTCTCAAATATGAGACAACAACACGACTTTGTGCTTATTCAAGGGGATACGAATAATTTTATGAGTGTGGATTATCTTTGTAGTCTGGATACTAACTGAATCTGACTTATGCTCAGAAAGGGTCATTTATTAAAGGCCCAGTAGCTAGTGCAACTAATATACCTGCAGTTTATCTGGATTCCGAACCACGTAGTATTGGTCTGTTTTCAGCCAATTGACAAACCAGACTTTTTTTAGTGGTGTTAACGACGTTAGTTATCATTGAGCGGATACCATGTCGGTATCAAGAGGACCATGTCGGTATCAAGAGGACCGAACACAGAATAGATCACCTAAAATCTCCACAACACTGTGTCCACAAGCCGACTATCGCTCAATTATAGTACATATTTAAAATTTATTTAATAGAACAATAATATATCGTCCTTATACTTTATAAGAATGTAAAAACTTAAGAATTGTACTTAAAGCTGGGATGTAAAATATTGATGTTACACTAACTTATTTAATATCAAACGAAGATAAGGAGTTCCACAAATCTGAAATATTTGTGTTGAAATAAAATAAAATACAAATAGCTGAACTAATACTTATTTAATAATGAAATGCACTGTAAACATTTGCAACTATTTTTCATAATTAATAAACTAAATATGTACCAGACGTAAATATGAAACGTATTTTTTTAAAATTTACCAGTGTGCAAAATGTGATAGCTATGTTATGACATATACATATTTCGTCATATCTTTTATCAGAGACGTGCAAACATTTCGCAGGTGTCACATTCGCACCTGATTGTACTCGACCTTCCAGGCTGTGATCTGTTTGTTGTAGGTTTCCACGCGTTATCACGAGATTACAGATTTCAAGTGTCAGTTACGACCAACCTTTCCAGATTTACGACACTCTCCCTCCTCTTTACGACCGTCTTATATTTTGGGCAGATAATTGGATCCCCTGAAGATACACTTGATGTTGTGTGACGTTTATGTACGTATAAAACACTTGCACGAGTACTGTGGGTGAACCTTATACATTACGGTAAATAGAGTAAATAAAATCTTATGGATTGGATTGAAATAAATCTGTATAGAGATTTGTTTGAATAAAGCTTTACTTGCCAGTCACATGGGCCTGCAGCCTGTGCGTGAACTTTATTCAACGCGTAAGTGCCGACCATTAGCACAGTTGGGAATTTGAACCTTGGAAAATCCATTCCACAGTCCAAAGTCTTAGCCACTGAGCCATTACGCTGACAAGGAAGATAAAACCTGTCTTTATTTAAAACAGATTTCATAATTTCAACTGAGAAGATAAAATTAAGTTTTAAAAAAGCTTTGTAGACACTATTGTTTTTCTTACTTCTAATGCTAAGAACACATTTACATTAATGTAACTCAATTATGTTTAACTCACTAAATAATCATTAATAAAAATAAAATTGTATAAAAAACATTTCAACAATAAATGACCTAAATGATACTCTGTAGGCTATTTCTAAAAATAAACATGACTAAAAGCATACTATATTTGAACTATCAGAAAGCCTCACAAATTTATAAATTGTATAGTATTCATATTTTCTTTTAATGAACAAAAATATATCATGCATACTTACGTGTCTCATTTATTACAACCATAAAGTTTTTAGTGTTTATTTGAAATAGATTATTTTATGGAACAAATTGTATATGAAGTTTTAAAGCAACTTTTTAGTCAAACGAATCCGCCTGGTTCACTAACCTAACAAGAATTATTCAGGAGTTACTAATCAGAATCCTTGGTGTCCAAGGAACATTCTTATGGGCACATTTCTTAGTGGGGTACAAGATTCCCTAGTAGTGTTCATGAACCACTTTGAGGAGTGAATCTTTGAAAAAAAAAGAAAAAAACGCCCTTGGGCCACCCAGAATCCACTCTACGAACAAGAATACAAAACCTTCTGGATACTATACTACTAAGGATGTCAAATATTTTTAAAATATCGATATATCGAACTATCGATGTATCGCAGACCAAATATTGATCTAACGATAATATTGATAAAAAAATATCATATTGTGAATGATTTAACTGTTTAAAACTATACATTAACTCTCATGTCATAAGCAAAAATACTATCATGCTTTTTAGCCTTTTGAATGTAAAAATTAAATACATTTATCTAAACGAAACAAGTTGTGGTCTTTAATCATTATGTTAATTATAACAGAATAATGTAATAACGTTGTTATTATTAGTTTTTACATTTAAAAATGCCATTAGGGTTCTTATAAACTCAAAAAATTAAACGAATTAATTAAAATTAAACTACTTCCGATACTTGTCAGGTAAACTATTTAAAACACAAGTTTAGAAATCAATATTCACTTAACCTCACATAAAAAAACTGAGTAAAGTTACTTTATTATTTCATTGCATGTTTTGTACGTTTAAGAGGCAATGTGTTTTTACGGATCTTGATGATTTTGAAGGGGGAGAGTAACGACAATAATTATTGATACGATATATTGTACTGATATATCGATATGGCCGATATTATCTAAGAAAATATCGATTCTAATAAATCGATATATTGAAACAGAATTATCGATATTTCCTATATATTGATATATCGCTGCCATCACTAGATACTACTGATTTTACCATAATAACTTATTAAGTACACGTCTCCTTTGGATAAAGCATGACTATTGACTTCATTTAGGAAAATTGAGGGTGGTTTTGGTTAATTTTATAATAGTTAATAGTAATTTACTAACCTCTAAAAATAATACAGTCCATAAATTTAAATATTCTACTGTCTCTTTTGCTTGTCAAAATATAATGATTGCTGAGTTGTGACATTATATTTTTTCAGTTATTTTTACGATACACTAAAAAACACATTTTAACAATCACTTTTAGCAGTGTACAGTAATTACCACAATATGGTAGTTATCAATTTTGCTGCTCAAGTGCAATTAATTGTGTTTAACACAAAGTTAATGCTATTTTTCATTATTAACACATAAATAATCTTAATTGTAGTTAACTTTAAATTACTAAACCTGTCTTTGAGAGGTTTCCTCCTTGTAAATTAACTATAGTTTGGTCAATGCTAACTTCCCCAACCCCCTGTCTAGACAGGGGCGTTCTTTACCAGTATTTACTGCACGGTGGTAAGTAATCATCTCTTATCTAGCAATCTGTTCAACCACTGACTCATTCCTCGCACGCGAATTCCCATCGTTGTTCCCAGTTATTGGCCAGTCCACATAAACTCTTGCAAATTACAACCACGCCAGTAAAATTTCTGTTTTTATAATGACTGAAAACTGGATGTGCCACCATAGTATGGTGTAGATCACACCTATAGTACTTGATCCCTTCGAAAATATAAAATTAAAGTTATCTTTGAAATAAATCTTTATTAAGTTGCTTAATTACTCTGGAAGGTTTAAACTGTTGACGTCTTACGTGGAAGACTTTAAAATTGATTATACTTTTCAATTTTAAATTAACTTGAAGTTTACTTTTCTTTTAAGCACGCTCATGGGTTTGTAAAATATATATGACTAATACAATCTATGACATTAGAATAGGTTAAATTATAAAATCGTGGGATAGTTACAATAGTCACATTTTATACGGATGGATGAGATACCAAGACTTGTATGTACTGGAGAAGGGGCTATCAGCACAGGGACAGTGGATGAGATGATAAAAATCTCCTGTGTAGGGGGTAAGTTACTAAGGGCTATTTGCAGAACTAGGATGAGATGCCAAGAGTGTTATGTGTAGTGGAAGGGATACTCAGTGCTATCTTCACATAGAAGGTGGATAAAATGGTAAGGTTGTTATGTGTAGTGGATGGGATACTGAGGGCTATCCGCTCAGGGAAATTAGATGAGATGATCAGAATCTTCTGTGTCGGGATGAGATACAAAAGGCAATCTGCACATGGATGATAGATGCGATGCCAAGGGTGTAATATCTAGTGAATTTGATACTCAGTGCTATCTGCACAGAGAGGATGAGTAAGATGATAAGGCTGCATGGGACAGTATACCAATCGCTATATGCACAGAGCAGGATGGATGAGATATCAAGGACTATCTGTACGAGGAGAATGGGTGAGATCTAAGGCTGTTATGTGCAGGCGACAGGATACTAATGGCTATCTGCACAAAGCAGGATGGATGAGATATCAAGGACTATCTGTACGAGGAGAATGGGTGAGATCTAAGGCTGTTATGTGCAGGCGACAGGATACTAATGGCTATCTGCACAGAGCTTGATGGATGAGATATCAAGGACTATCTGTACGAGGAGAATGGGTGAGATCTAAGGCTGTTATGTGCAGGCGACAGGATACTAATGGCTATCTGCACAAAGCAGGATGGATGAGATATCAAGGACTATCTGTACGAGGAGAATGGGTGAGATCTAAGGCTGTTATGTGCAGGGAACAGAATACTAATGGCTATCTGCACAGAGCAGGATGGATGAGATATCAAGGACTATATTTACGAAGAGAATGTGTGAGATCTAAGGCTGTTATGTGCAGGTGACAGGATACTAATGGCTATCTGCACAGAGCAGGATGGATGAGATATCAAGGACTATATTTACGAAGAGAATGTGTGAGATCTAAGGCTGTTATGTGCAGGCGACAGGATACTAATGGCTATCTGCACAGAGCAGGATGGATGAGATATCAAGGACTATCTGTACGAGGAGAATTGGTGAGATCCTAAGGCTGTTATGTGCAGGGGACAGGATACTAATGGCTATCTGCACAGAGCAGGATGGATGAGATATCAAGGACTATCTGTACGAGGAGAATGTGTGAGATCTAAGGCTGTTACGTCTAGGGGATTGGTACCAATAGCTATCTACACTGACAGGATACTAATGGCTATCTGCACAGAGCAGGATGGATGAGATATCAAGGACTATCTGTACGAAGAGAATGTGTGAGATCTAAGGCTGTTATGTGCAGGGAACAGAATACTAATGGCTATCTGCACAGAGCAGGATGGATGAGATATCAAGGACTATATGTACGAGGAGATTGGGTGAGATCCTAAGGCTGCTATGTGCAAGGAACAGGATACTAATGGCTATCTGCACAGAGCAGGATGGATGAGATATCAAGGACTATCTGTACGAAGAGAATGTGTGAGATCTAAGGCTGTTATGTGCAGGTGACAGGATACTAATGGCTATCTGCACAGAGCAGGATGGATGAGATATCAAGGACTATATGTACGAGGAGATTGGGTGAGATCCTAAGGCTGCT
This sequence comes from Stictocephala bisonia, assembly GCA_035578905.1. Classification (NCBI taxonomy): domain Eukaryota; kingdom Metazoa; phylum Arthropoda; class Insecta; order Hemiptera; family Membracidae; genus Stictocephala; species Stictocephala bisonia. Next base: position 6,304,267 of record JAQJVL010000009.1, on the reverse strand, counting down.
ATGTGCAAGGAACAGGATACTAATGGCTATCTGCACAGAGCAGGATGGATGAGATATCAAGGACTATCTGTACGAGGAGAATGTGTGAGATCTAAGGCTGTTATGTGCAGGGGACAGGATACTAATGGCTATCTGCACAGAGCAGGATGGATGAGATATCAAGGACTATCTGTACGAGGAGAATTGGTGAGATCCTAAGGCTGTTATGTGCAGGGGACAGGATACTAATGGCTAACTGCACAGAGCAGGATGGATGAGATATCAAGGACTATCTGTACGAGGAGAATGTGTGAGATCTAAGACTGTTACGTCTAGGGGATTGGTACCAATAGCTATTTACACTGACAGGATGGAAGTGATACCAAGAGTCGTTTTTGTGAGGACTTTGGTAAGATACAGATTATCGTTTGCATAAGGAGAAGGTGAACACTAGAATCTTACGTTAAAAATCGCTTCGAAATAAAGACCTTATTCAGTTATTTACTGAAACATCAAGAGTTATCCACTTTGGAGGAACGTAAAATCAAGGTTTGTCTGCATAATGAGAATCGATGATTTACTACGACCGATGTCCTCCCACTTGTTTTGTACAAAATTGGTTTGTAAAGATCATTCGTTCATGGTATTTAATACAAATTGTTCTTTCTTAAAGGGACGGTTTATGTTGATTTTAACGTCGGTTTTTTATTTGGCCTAAAATTGCCTATTTATGCCTATCTGTTCTTACAATAGAAATTACCGTTAGACAACTGTTGGCTCGTTATTATGGAAAATCTCGTGGAATACATGGCATTACATTGTTATGGAACAGGGTTTGGAACAATAATTGAATAACGTAGCTAAAACGTTTCCTCAGAAAGGAACAAAACCGTGACAAACGATATCCAATTTGCATAAAGCCCCAAGATTAATTTTCATTGTTCGGTGCGGAAAGGAAGGTGGTATTCAAACACCGTACCTAAAGGACGGAATGATTAACAATGTTTAGTGTTGCGGAGCCCAATGCATGCACAAGGGCATGGGCTGGATGCTGAATAATTAAACAGGGTCATTGTTACGTGACTTATCTATCTGAAGGGAGGAGCCCAAGCCCTTTTCTCGGTGTACCTGCGACTGCAACTGTCGACGGGTTTTGTAATGGAAATGAGGAGTCCCTCTCAGCCACTGCAGGATTGAACCCGAAATCCCAAATAATCCCTTACTTATCGCTGCACGTCCCACCTCTCTACCCTCCCCCCATGGCAAAGCATACGTGTTTATTTTAGGGTCAACTTTTTGATCCGATTGTTATCTCATCTGACACTTTGTCGGCACTTTTTTGCCCCAGGATTACCAGATTTTATCGCGAGCAGGGACTGTATTGAGAGTTCATTGAATACGCACGTGGCTTTGTTAAGAAGACGTTACAGTTCCTTCGTGTCAAACGTATAGAAAGATAATATATATACGTTATCTTTACATACATTTTGGAAACAGTAGTAGGACATGGGAAAAGAGGCAACGAGAGACAGTTACATTTTAATTAAAATAAATGAAGAAATACATTTATATTTACGCCCTATTATTGGGTGGGCGGGTGGGTCAATACCACTGTTTGTGTATGGGTGGGCGGGTGGGTCAGTACCAATGTTTGTCTATGGGTGGGCGGGTGGATCAGTACCACTTTTTGTGTATGGGTACTGGTGGAGATCATTTTCTGTAAGCCCGTTCATGACTTCCATCCCGTTCATGAGAGATAATTATTTTTAATTATAGTTGGACTCAAAAGATTAATTAAACACTAAAAAGAAATAAGTTTGTTAATTATTTTCTGTCTATTTTGTCACTAGCCACCATTACTGGAAACTGTGGCCAGTTGTATTCCTGAGTTTGTACAGTGTTTATTGTTTATTTGTTAAAAATTTGAAGGACCACTACCACTGTACGTGTATGGGTGGGTGGGTGGGTCAATACCACTGTACGTGTATGGGTGGGCTGGTGGGTTAGGTTAGGTTAGGGGGTCACAGTGCTGCCTGAATCGGAACGGGGACAGAAATGGAGTCGGATATTTGGTGAATAAAATATTGAAATACACGACTTTGAAAAGGTAGATTTTCTATATTAAACATTGTCTATGAGAAAGTGTTATGTATAATAGATGAGTCAATCCTGGTTTACAAGCAAATTAGTTATCAACATTCGGAAGTTTTTCAGCCACTCAAAAAATGTTTGACCACGATAAAAACAATCTTTCACTATGGCATAGCAACAAGATATTATATAAAAAAAAAAATAAATAAATAATGGCATCAAAATGTATAATACTCAATGACAATGAATCTAGAGTTCATTACCCTCTATTATCATTGAAGGTACATAAGACGTAAACTATTCATAGTGTACTGACTTTAGAGGTACATAGGTAATTAACGGTACATATCTTACCTGCGTGAAATGTAACGGTAAATAGTTCTTGTCCTACTGCCCTTAGATGTCCACAAGGAGCCCTTGGAGGTCCATAAGGTGTGAACGGGTCCTAGCCTATTGCCCTTGGAGGTCCACAAGGAGTTAACTGCTCCTAGCCTACTGCCCTTGGAGGTCCACAAGGAGTTAATGGCTCCTAGCCTACTGCCTTAGATGTCCACAAGGAGTTAACGGGTCCTAGCCTACTGCCCTTGGAGGTCCATAAGGCGTGAACGGGTCCTAGCCTACTTACTGCCCTTGGAGGTCCACAAGGAGTTAACGGCTCCTAGCCTACTGCCCTTGGAGGTCCACAAGGAGTTAACGGCTCCTAGCCTACTGCCCTTGGAGGTGTGAACGGGTCCTAGCCTATTGCCCTTGGAGGTGTGAACGGGTCCTAGCCTATTGCCCTTGGATGTCCACAAGGAGTTAACAGCTCCTAGCCTACTGCCCTTGGAGGTCCACACAGTGTGAATGGTTCCTACTGCCCTTGGAGGTGCATAAGGCGTGAACGGGTCCTAGCCTACTGCCCTTGGAGGTCCACAAGGAGTTAACGGCTCCTAGCCTACTGCCCTTGGAGGTGTGAACGGGTCCTAGCCTATTGCCCTTGGAGGTGTGAACGGGTCCTAGCCTATTGCCCTTGGATGTCCACAAGGAGTTAACTGCTCCTAGCCTACTGCCCTTGGAGGTCCACAAGGAGTTAACGGCTCCTAGCCTACTGCCGGTCCACACAGTGTGAATGGTTCCTACTGCCCTTGGAGGTGCATAAGGCGTGAACGGGTCCTAGCCTACTGCCCTTGGAGGTCCACAAGGAGTTAACGGCTCCTAGCCTACTGCCCTTGGAGGTGTGAACGGGTCCTAGCCTATTGCCCTTGGAGGTGTGAACGGGTCCTAGCCTATTGCCCTTGGAGGTCCACAAGGAGTTAACTGCTCCTAGCCTACTGCCCTTGGAGGTCCACAAGGAGTTAACGGCTCCTAGCCTACTGCCCTTGGAGGTCCACACAGTGTGAATGGTTCCTACTGCCCTTGGAGGTGCATAAGGCGTGAACGAGTCCTAGCCTACTGCCCTTGTAGGTCCACAAAGCGTGAACGGTTCTTAGCCTACTGTCCTTGTAGGTCCACAAGGCGTGAACGGTTCCTAGCCTACTGCCCTTGTAGGTTCACAAGGTGTGAACGGTCCCTAGCCTACTACCCTTGGAGTGCTCCAAGGCTTAAACGGTCCCGATGACTGTATTCCGATTACGGCACGCGATGGTCGCTGACTCACCCTGCCATCTTTACACGCACGCTGCCTGTAAATCATTCTGTCTCACTCACTATAACATTGGCAGTGTGCATGGCACAGCAAACACGCGCAACAATATAACCAACATCATGTAAATTTATCTAAACCTTCTCTGAAGAACCTAAAGGTTTGCGACTTCGAACATTTTAAATGTCTAGTAGTAGTTTCAAAATATTACTTACTTTCAATTCACTCAAAACAAATATGACTTAGTTTGACTTAACGCCTATTTAGAACTTAGATTGACAACAGTAGTGAATTAATATACAAAATGGTTGATTCTTATTTTACAGAATATTGACTTCTTTCAATATCACGTCAAGGCACTCTTGAAATATTTTGATAATTTGTTTTCAGGTAAATTTCTGCTGATAAAACGTCACAGACCTTATCAAACTATCGATACCATAATCTTTCAATATTAAATATGACATTGACCACTTACCTTTATAAGTACATGACTGTCATTATACTGAAACAGAGTATCTATTAATAAGTATCATTTATACAGAATCTAAAATAAAGTATATTTTACCATTTACTTAGTTCCATTGATTATGAGAATAAGTAAAACATATATATTGATAGTTTAAGTAAAATTTATCCTTATGTAAATACTTAGTGATACATAACTCTGCTTAGTTAAAATTGGTTTAAAAAATCATACAGAAAAAAATGTCGTATATCAAACTTGTTCTGAACACCAGCAAATGAGCACCCGTGTTGCTAAAATAAGTAAATCTAACTTCAGAATGTTAGCCCCTCTCTATGTCGGTTTCTCTCCAAAAAAGTTAGTAAAAGTACATTCAAATGTGAAATTTCACAATATTTTATGTAGGTTTGAATCATCCAGTGGTCTTTGCTATAATTTATTAAAAACTACCGTAGAAGCAAAACTTATATAGATATACGAAAGAGTCAGAGCAATGTTATAAAGTGGCAATCATTTTGGCCCAGTTCAATCACTAGATTCTACGAGCGCTGCCGCTGAGGCATCACTCAAAGCTGTTGCCAAGTCGAACGTCCGGCTGTGCGCCATAACCTCACTCCGCCACTCGCATCACTGGGCACGGCTCAGCACTATATATTTTATGGATACATCTATATACTCTGAGATAGAAGTATCCACTTCTTTCGTCGGCAGAACTTATGTTTAGTTCATTTTTAAGGTATTCAGCAAGGATTCATAGGAATACAAATTCAATAAATGTAATATTCTCGAGAATAACAAATTCAGTAAGCACTACACGAATGCAAAATAAAAAAATATCCTAACAAAAACTGTTACCATCTTATACAGACTAATTTTGAAAATTGCAACAATGTTTACTTAATCTAAAATTCAGTTATCTTAGAAAACGTTTTGGAAATAAATACTACAAATGTTTGAACTGTTTTTATTATTTTATTGAAAGTTACAATTAATGTTTAACTTTAAAATAAATATTTAAATGAAAAACAGTATTTAATATCATTTTAATGTTTCCTATGTCTAGGTATGAATGACCTCTTTTGATATCTTACAAAACCGGTTTCATTTGCTCTAAATATATATGCCTAATACCTCTTTTACAAGTTTAGTAGTTATATAATAAATCATGACACAATTGTACATTTTTTTCTATTTGAATAGTTTATTTTACGTAAATTAACAGAGACTATATAACACCAGATTTCACAGCATATAAGTGAATTGCATAGTTATAATTTAAAGTAACTAATATTTTGTAGAATTCGTGTTCCTACACGAAAACTAAGAAATTATTTGAAATAACAGGTTTAAAAAAATCTCTCAATTTCACCATGAGTCGACCGATCGAAAACTCTACTTTGAATAATTTTTAAAAGGGAGACCAATCTTCCTTTTAATATTTCTCTACTAAATTCCGGTCAATTATTGATCTGTGCGGGGAACTATTCCGACAAATTAAGGGGGACAAAGAGTACAGTACAAGGCGAAAAGTACTGATAAAAACTTTTTATCAGTAAGAACAGGCCGGAAAATCAGAAATATGTTTTGAAATCACGCGTTTCAAAATTACGAAAATCCTCTCACCACGAAACACCAGTCTAACACTGATCAACATAAACAACAATTTACACTTACAAACCGCCACGAAAGTGGGGAGTCCGAAGAGAGATTCTTCTCTTGCGCGAACATGAAACGCTCATGAACTATTACCAACAGAAATGGGAGTGTAAATACTTTCTCCATAAAGGGGAGGCAGTAAATTGTCCAGGAGGGAGAGAGACAGACGCAGTGTCGCCGTCGGTCGACGGCCTCTACGACTGACACCTTGCGGCAAGAATTACTTCATTGTTACGACATGGCACTATCTACGACGACCTGGCACTGATAACACTCCTCTGTTGGCTCTCAAATATTTTGGGGAAGGGATACCGCTCTAAACAATGTTAGTGGTCGTAAAAGTAATTTCTTGTTCTTGTTGGAACCCTTATGATATGTATAGTTACGATACATAACTTTCACATGTGTAAATAAATGCAGCGGGTTTTGAATATATTTAAATTAATTTAAAAAACTTTGAATTGATAAATTTATATTGATTTAAATAAATATAAAATCACTACATTTACTTACCCAACTGAATGCAGTGTAACGTAGCTATACATGTCGTAAGGAATACAACAAGACTAAGTAATTAATTGTACGACCTCTAGAAGCCAAGAAAACAAAGTTTTAGGGAATTGATAAGAATTTTTTAGTCATAAAGTTAAAATTCTAAAATCCATAAAACTTGTAGAAAATATTCCTATCAATCATATATTAAAATACAAACGCGATAAATTAAGGTGTTTTGGAGTTTTTAGAATTTGTATTAGACTTTTTATGCCCTCCCAAGTTTTCTTAAGTCAGAGCTACCTCTTAACTGTTTTCGTAGGAAGTTAAAGAATTGTTTAGTTGATAATACCTTTTACAGTGTCCATGATTTTCTTGACCATAAGTATTTATTATTTAAGTGATATGTTGTATTAACTTATACTATTATAGCCAGAACCTATTTAGTTAATTTTGTTGTACATAACTATGTGACATTTTGCTATGCATGTAAATGTTTTATGGCAATAAAGAGTTCTTGATTCTTGAGTAATTACAGTTTGGAGTAATGTCTGGTGTTTCCATGTCAGGTTGTAGTAAGTGTCCGGATTTTGTCTAGGCTAGTAAACTGAGTGTAAGGCTTGTCAGTTAGCTGAAAATCAGACCAATACTGCGTGGTTCAGATTACACATAGAGCAGTAGGTCCTTTAGTTGTCCTGGCTATTGGTTATAAATGGCTCTTTCCAAGGAAAAGTGGACCTTAGTTGGTAACAACGACTACATTCGTTCATGTACACTCTTCACACTTATTCTCCCCCCCCCCTTATCTTGACGATCGGCGTCATAGTAATAAATAAATATAAATAAAACTAATCTTTTAAATTAAGCTACAGCAAGGCAGAAATTATATTTTATCACTGCAAAACTATGGATAAAATAAACTGTGGAATATCCTCAGTTTTCATTGCACAATATTTATAAAAAATACGCCTTCATTGTATTTAGCACAGCATTTTCAAATCTAGCACGTGTATACACGATAAAGTACTCTAATCGCGTATGGATTTAACATGTCAGGACATATACTTTGTTATCCCCAGTAGCACTATATCTTCATTACTCGACTTGTGTCGCACTATAACACAAGTCCATCCCTTCCATAATGTATGAGTTAGGGATATTGCAATCAGGAATCGCGTAAACTACGAGCGACCCGCTCTACTTTCTTGGTCGGAATGTGCCTGTCAGAGAGCACTATAGACAGTCTTAAAGTGAGGTAAGACTGTCGTTAGAAATAATTGCATGTTGTTCTTGAAACAGTAATACCTTTTAGGTATAAAAGCCCCATTAACATTTGTTCAGATAAAAAGTATCTAGTGTTAAAGTTTTTTTTACATTTAAGAAACGAGTTGGATAGTTGGTATTTTTCTGGAAATCCATTTATAATGTATGTTGAGGATGGAACTGCGTAAATAAAACATCGTCAAATAAAACAAAATTTAAAAACCAATATTTCTAAAATATTCAGAGAATGATGAAAATTAGTTTGGAATATATGAAATAGCAAGTAATGACTGTAAGAAAAAGTAGATAGGATAGACAACAAGTAAAAAAGGAACATTTTAAATTTCAAAAGAAAATTTAAAATTATTGAAACATGTTACAATACCACGGTATTTAAATGCATGTAAATCATGGTACGTAAATGAAACACATTCCGAAAACTTGTTAAATCAAGAAAATTAAACTTTTTTTTCAAAATTATTAACACAGTTAATTCATTAAATTTATATCTCTACCATTTTCAAAATCATATTAAATAAACATTTAGGAAATTAAAGAAATTATGCTATGCAATTTAAAATTGAAAATATGTGTTTATATATAAATATAAATTAATTATATTTACATTTTGTACTAAATAGCTATTTCAATGTAAATTTAGTATCGTCATTACAAAAACATAATTATGAAAACACTGTCAGAAATAACTATTAAATAATTAATACTGCTAAATACTGCTGATATACTGATTTAAATTTTGTGTGGTAGTCAGTATCCAGATGTTTTGTAGGGGAGAGAACTTAAATATAAGGTGTGTCAATTAGTTGAAAATTATACCAATAATACGTAGTTTGGATTCCACGTAAAACTGTAGGTCCTTTGGTTGCCCTAGTTATTGGGCTCTAATGACACTTTATGACCACAAGTCGAACTTAGTAACCACAATGGTAACCGTACTACACAGGGATGACCATACACTCATGCGATCGTTCATATTCGCCTTAAAATACGCACAAAGTTGTGTCAGCACCTCCTGTCAGAGAATAATCTGAGAGTATTGCAGTATGTTAATTTACGTAAAACCAATATTTAAAGGACTATTTCGACATTTTTGATCAATCGTAAATAGATCATTTAATCACCTTAAAATACAGTTCCTGTAGTGTAAAGACTGCACGTGTGTTCTGCTATAAAAAATTTCTACACATTACAAGTGATTTGCAAGCAATGCACAAAATGCACATGTTGATAATTTATATAACGTAATCACGTAATTAAATCTATCTCGTAAATAATCAATATTACACCCACACGTACAATCGGATAGACGAAGTAAATGGTGTCGGGTAACAATTATGTAACATGTGTACATTTACATTTATTAACATTCGTGATGTATGTTATTAATCTTAATTGATTTAAAAAAGCTAAACCCATTATCCAAATTAACCAGGTTAGTTTCACCCTCCCACGGGAACGAGATCCTGTCATTTTTCTTGGCTTGCAAATTCGTCTCGCCCACAGGGGCCTCGCCGCCAAAGGCCTGCCTAACTACCCGGCAGATTGTGGGTGACCATACCTTTTCCTTTTTACCTGACTAATAGAAATCTTGATTCAGAACCGGTAACCATGTGTGCGACAAACAACGATAAGTTATTGTACTGAACTTTACAAGTGCTATTTGCCCCTTCACAGAGAAACGCAAACAGATGTCCCTTTCTTATGGCCGCAGAACGCCTCACTGGTAGTTGTACATGTTTACAATTCTGTAGAAATAACTATCACGTTTATCCTTGAAGATTTGGGAGAAATAAAGGGAGGAACTGACAAGGTGCTGGTCCTGCCATCTACATAACAAACTGGAGAATGACTATTTGACACATCCATGGAATACGATCTCTTTTTCTCTCTTCTCTGTGACCCTGCACGGAGAACTAAGCCAAGACGGTTGTGAACGCTTCAATGCCAGTTACAAAAAATGTAAATATTTATGACTTATCTGTAATAATTACGACTGACAATGGTGCTGACCCTGCCATCCACAAGAGTACTGGAGAACAAACTTCTCGTCAACCCAAATGTTTTTAAGTTTAGTGTACTATACATGCGACCTCTGTTTCCTTCTTCCCATTGGCTCCTCAGAATTTTGGACTGAAATGGAAAATCGACGTAGGCATCGTAACGTCGTGGTACTGACCGGTAGGAAGTCAAAGTCTAGAAGAAATAAATTACTTAAATTTATTGGGTTTATAAAATTTATCAATTCTGCTGTAAATTCCATGCTATAAAATAGTGGTGATTGAAATGAAGATTCGCGGTCGATTGTCCTTCCAATTAGTTTTGTATTACGTTAAGAGAAACAGTAGTTAATAATCGTTCAGCAATCATACATTTTCTGCGATGTTTATTGATCTTGTAGCAATTAATTTTTTATCAACTTGGTCGTTTAAAAAACTAAAAAAAATGGCCTGTTGAGAGGCAGATGTCCGGCGTTGTCTTATAGTGGCGTTGTCTTAAATGTGACGTTAGAGCGTCATTTGTATAGAAATGACAACAATTCTATTTGTAATTTTAACAGTTAGGTAGAAAAGAATAATAATCGTATAATTTAATTTTTAAAACTCAATATGTAATCAGGATATAAACATCTAAAATAGTTTTCTGCAATTGAAGATGATTTAATGTGATCAAACAATAGTTTTAATAATTTTCTTAAGTAATATTTCATAATAGACACTTTCATATTCATCGATATCAAAAACAAGTATAGCAATGATTCCATGATAAAAAAACTTAACTGTAATTTTAATAAAATATAGTAAAGGTAGTTATATTATCCAAAGTTTTTGCTACACAAAATAGCCTACATTACAGTATTTTTAACGAAATAATTACTTTATTTTTTAAAGTTAAAATAAATCCGTCTTATTTCATTAACATAGATTTATAAATATTATAAAATAATTGCAGCCTTCCACACTGCAGGAAATATCAGTGTCTCTGTCTATCCTTTAACAAACATTTGTCACAGAGAGTATTTACATAGATATTCAATTACAGTATGTAATCGATTGTTAATACCTATTCCAGCGTGTTGTTGACTTAAAACAGCTGTCAATTGGTACATTAACACGATAAAGTTTCTCGTCAAGAGAGAACAACAAATACTCGAGTGTTTGTACTCGATTCATCACCAGCTCGATACTAATTAGCCTGCAGTTACAATAGTTTCCAATTAAGTGCCGAGCCTTTTTATCACATCGAAGGTTTTTTTATTTACAAACCGTATCTGTCATTGTAATGAATCAATTATTTTGACACTTAATTGTTACTTTAATCGTGTAATCCATTACACTTCCCACTATCGCCGACTGAGAGATACGGAGTTCAAGTGTTATGACGACACTGGCCAGATGTCTCTGTATCGGACATCGCCTTGAACTTTTAGTTTTAACTGTCGTCCATAAATATTTTATTATACCATTAATACTGATACTGCTGTAAATTTATTTTCTGATTACTGTAACTGCAGACTAAAACATGTACAAACCTATGTCAGCAAAATGTAATTTCTAAAATCATTTCTGCAAGATGGATTTGGTTCTTTTGGAAAAGGATGCACATTTAAAAATATTATCTATATGAACCAGACATTTGTAAGTGTGTGAGCTGTATTCTTGATAGTAATAGTCTAATTTTTTTAATAAGTAAACTAGGGGACACCCCTGCACGCTTCGCGTGCCAACCCCGACGCTTGCTGCGCTCGATTAACTGTATAACGTAAAATCGCAATATTAAATTTATTTACAGTATCTTACTCACACTACTTGCGTTGTTACCTATTTTAGTATAAATATCCGATGGAATTACTTAGCATGTTTCAAACGTGTTCATTTTATTTGTTTTTGTTTAACAGCTGAAGATAAAACTCATAGTATAATATTAAAAATGCATCTATCAAAGAGCAGCTTTGTTCTGTGGCATCAATAGTATAATGCCAACCATACAAAATAAACATGTTTATTTATTTTTAAAATATCTGATATTAGTTTACTAAAATCATTCAGGGTTGGTTTCTACCCCTTAGGAGTACTTGATCAAGATGAAGATACTTTAGTTGCCCTATTTAGGACCTAAAAAAACAGTGTACAAAATTTATAGCTCTATACCTACATGGGAAGTTGGAGAATTAGTGATTAGTGAGTGAGTCAGTCAGTGAGGGCTTTGCCTTTTATAGGTATAGATAGACATATAAATTAATAGGAATAATTTACTACAGCTAGGTTCAAACTACATTACACTTACATGGTACTACATTAGCTCTCCCCAACGGACCACAAGAACAGCTGATATTTTGAGATAGAAAATGTAACGTTGGATGAGAAATCTATCTGTGTGCTTATAACATTAATGTCAGTACCCATTCGCAGAACATAATGTGTATGTAATAAATCAGGCAATGAAAAACATGTAAAGTAATCTTAAACAAGTTTACGATCAGTTTTCGAGCACCTACGACACTAACTTAGGTGGGGGGGGGGGGTTTCTAACTTAACCAATGATACATAACCTAACTTAGCCTGACTTAAAATAACCTAAACAGTCTTAATTTCAACAGTATGTAGTTATTTTGCTGTGTACAAACAAACATATATTGCTTTAAAACATTTTAAGAGTTTTTTGCTTTTTTAAAAAGAGACCAGAAAAATATTTAGTATAATGTTTTTATCAACCTGAATTAAAACTGTTCACTGTCTCATTTGTCAACTAACTATTAAAAATTAACTCTTCAATATATTTTGAATCTAACATGGCATGATTATATGTTTATGATATTTTTAAAGTTAGGTCTTTTACATTCATTGTCTATTCCACGAATTTGGTACGACATTTTTGCACTAAAGATAATTCAAGAGTAACTTTTATGATGGGTCAATGGAGAAAATGGCACGTAGAGCACTTCTAATGACAGTACACCATAATCATAATATGGTTAAGTTACCATCTCGTCCGGGTTGCCATTTGTCCCGATTCCGTCGGGACAGTCCCGATTTTAAACCCTACACAGTCCCACGTATCGACGGGGCAATGGTTTGTTCGCATATGGTCCCGATACTTTCATAAAGTGTCCTGCTCAAACACCGTTGGTCCTGTCCCGATTTTTCTTAAGAATCAGTGGAAATCCTGCATAAAGGAAACATACACTTTAAATATACCTTATCTACCTTATAAAAATAAAAAAAGGCATTAGGCAAGTTTTTTGGCAGTTCTCGTGGATTTTAAAGCCAGTTTGACCACTACGGGCTAGATTTTGATTTAACAAGGGCGTTGATCCCAAACATTTTGCTGCAACCCACTTACTACCTATGCTAAATACTGAACTCCTTAGTTGATCCTTCCTTCCTTATTTCTCTGTCAATATAGATTTCTCTCTAATTGAAGCATAAATCAGTAATATATGTACATATTATTACTACACATGTAAGATTTAAAGAAAGATAACGATGATTGTATTCAATTCAATTTAAATAAAAACCAGTTTCATTATTGTGCCAGTTGTTAATATATAGGCTACTTTAACTAACACATAACAAGTTTATTGCTATAATACTGTATAACATCTATAAAAATGTAAAACACAAGCACAGAATCTTAGGTTCAGTAGGAGTGATCTATCTCTTCAAATGCATAGTTTTCTCTGATTTTACGAAAAAGATTTTTAGGGTAGGAAAGTGAAAATAAGTGACGTTTCATTTTGTGAATGATAGTTCTTATTAAAGGTAAAATTAGATACAATTGTAATACAATTTTTATTTATATTATTGGTTTTTGTTTTGTTCGTAGAAATGATTTTGTATTACTGTTCTTTTTCTTATAATCACTGTTAAATCAACTTTAAACTGAACATATACTATAATGAGATTGTTTAACTTATTAATAATAATTAGTAAGTTATTAATTAGTGTGAAATTAATACATTTTTGTTTAATATATTAATCGGGCAGCATGTTAAGAAAATACAGTATAGGAACAAAAGGTAGGGACGTATAAAAAGACGAAAAAATATTAGAAATACATCAAGAAGATGTTGGCATTAACATTCATTTGTAATCGTGAGAAGGAAATACAATGGATGATCGAGATGTTGGCATGTGAAGTATGCAGGGGTGTCCTCATAGGCTATCACCAATCACTGTTACATAATGGCCAAGGATATCGTTACAAAACTATCCTAGGAGCTGTAGACAGCAAAAGTTCGAGAACGTTGGAATGCCAGAATGCAGGTTTCTGTCATCAGTAATACATCGACATTTTATTGAGCAGCTTTCCCAAATAACTGGTTGCACATCCGATGGAGAAAGTGACGGATTGAAATCTAAAAACTTTCAAAAATCTACTTGCTCCTTTTTCATAAGAAATAAATGGTTCCAAAGAATTGGCACAAACTTTTCCCCCATATTAAACACTAAAAATTAAAAACTTTGAAAATTACCAGTTTGATTCCGAAAATTTGTTTTTTTTTCCATTACTCAAAAACTAGTCAAGTTACAGACATATTATAGCGGGTTTACTAAAATATTTTAAATTGTTATTCATATCTTTATTTAAAATCATTAGAGGTTTTTTTGATAAAAATCAATTTTTGTATGTTTTTTGCCCATAAAAAAACTAAAATTTTAAAAAGTGAAAATTTGGCTGAAGATATTGGCTAAATACACCTACATAAAAATTTCGAGAAGTATCAATCATTCATTAGCTTAGTTGCGTTTCGATCTTTGGACGTTGCTCTCCACATTCTGTAGCCTCAGCTTCTGAGCCACTCTACACCGTCAAAATATAATTTATAAGATAGTTATAAGTAACAGTCAGTAAAATGTGATACGATATCGTTAACAAATGGAAAATTATACACATTTCAGTAAAATGTGATACGATATCGTTAACAAATGGAAAATTATACACATTGGATAATTTAAATCCTACATGATTTGTATTTGTTTTCAAATATTTATAGATTGTCGCGTTTCTTCAATTGATTGACAAACATTATTAAGTACTAACATATATTTATTGTTGTTTGACAGTTATTAATTAGCATTAGATTTCATGATAGATAATAATATTTGGAGATTTCCAATGCTTCGACTGTTTAGGATACAAATTGTTTGTTATACCTCTCAAAACATTTTGTTTGTTTTCTAAACACTTGCAACATTGGAAATCTCCAAATATTATTATCTATCATATATTTATTGATATACCTGCAGACTAATTTGAGTAAACATGATATTTTTAAGTTTAACAATCTTAGGCATAGATAACCTGTGCTTTAAACTAATTAATCAATACTAGAAACTAAAACTTCCGGTAAAGATCGCATCAAGGTGTTATTTACAATATTTACATAAGCGAAAGTTTCGCTCATGATGTGATGTGGCATCCTCAGTGGTATCTCTGAGACTCAGGTTAGAAATTAAATTATTGTAAACAACACCTTGACGCGGACGTTACCGGAAGCTTTAGTTTTTTTAGTAATGATACCAGCCTCTTAAGCCTACGAGTTGCGATAGTTAATTAATATTTCCTACGGAGTTCTAGATTTGCTATCACAATCCTACAACAAAAAAAATCATCTATTTATGAACAATTTTCATTAAAAACAGATCAAAATTAAGTTATATTAAAAAGTTGTATAATTGTTTTGATTGTCGGTAATTTGGACCCCATCTAAAAGTACCGTTAGTCGCAGTGGTTCATCTTGCCAGTGGTTGCAGATTGTTGCCAACCACAATATCTGTGCGGTTTTTCATGCCTTGGCAAAGGTTGCTCTGTCGTGGATTCCATAATGCATGAATCTGTGAGATATGACATACAGCCAGCGGAACACGTCCGCCCCAGCTTTGCTCTCTTCACTGCTCCCGTTTTCTACATTACAAACGAGCCAGCCATGACGTATGTCATTAATAATAATTGACTCTCATTACATATGTTACAAATACAAAGGATTTTACCGTAATAAGTTCATTCCCTCATTACATTTCTGATCAGTGTTGTAATGTATGTTTGTAAAGGTATTATAAGTGAATTATCAATGCTAATCCTTAAGCAGTCACTATATCAATTTAACATTTTTAATTATGCTTTATACGTCTTATTACATGTATTAATGACCTCTTTCTCAATTGCGTAGTAAGCAAATAACGCTAAACGTTTTGAAAAATAGTGGGATTATTTTGTTATTAGGCAGCAATTTTGGAAATTTTTCATTGCAGATAAAATGGATTTGTAACAAAATCTGCTTAACGTAACGCACATAATATCTTAATTTATCTACCTAACTAACCTAAGTAAAGGCAACATAACCTGCTTTACCCACCGAACATGTTCTCATACATTTTTGTATTTTTTTGCCGTTTACCACAATTTTCTTTTTCAAAATATAAAATCGCCTCCATTTTTTAATTTCAAATCAAACTGGTTTTTTTCTAAGAACAGGATTCTGTTATATTTACATGCACAACGAGTTTCATAAAGATCGTTGAGGCAACTAGGAGATAAAAATTCTTAAAAAAAAAACATTAAAAAACAAAATGACAGATATTTGGCAGTGAAGTGTTTTTGGAAAAAATGGATTCTCGATTTTCTAATTATATTAAGATATATAAACATTTCCTGAAGTTTGACACTTTACTTTTGTATCAGTTTTATAAGCTGACATATAACAGAAAAGACAGTTGATGTACAAATAAAATATCTCTTTTAAAATCATGATTTATTCTTTCGTGTGCATGAGTAACTATTATTTCACTGTACAAAACTGCAACTTCTTTTTACTTAATAAAAATCAAAATTGCCATATTTACAAGGAAAGAACTTTACTCTTAAAAGTATTGTCACCAGACGAAATATACTTTAGGGAAAGCTCCCGGAGGGTTGTATTTTATCTCTCCGCCACTGCCACTGTAGTCCACCTCATTGACATCTGGGCCCAGCGGGGACCTGCCTGGTAATGGCCAGGCCAAGGGTAGGCGCCCCCCCGCAGGGTCCAGGGTCAGCGGGGTGTCTGTGTCTACCATGCCCACCACTTGGGATGAACTGGTACCACTGCATCGATCATTACCGAACCTTACATTAGCCTACATCAAACACATGCTTACTAATATAAGACTAGAGAAAATACCCGCCTATTGTTATTGGTAATCCAAGCCTTTACAGTTATAACACTCCGTCAACCGATAGTTGTTAGAATTAGGAAGAGATAATGTTTTAACAATATTTTACTGCGCAGTAAAGATAAATCAAATCGGCCTGTGCGTGGTTGTTGTGTACAGGTTATGTGTTTGTGTGGGTGGTACTGCTCGTAGTGTGTGATTGTGTGTTGCATGAGTGTGAGTTGGGTAAGCGCAGCGTGTGTTTGCGGATCCAATTATTCTCTTTAAAGACAACCCCTCCCCCCAGTGAATCATAAATGTGATAATAAACTCTTTTGTCATATAAATACACTAGTGATTCTGTATAGGTACCGGATGTACAAAAAATATGGAACTCCTAATATTTATTTTATTGACCAACGCAGAACAATGAAACTCTAGGGTTACGTCTTCACTACAGTTACGGACTTTTTGGTCGTTTTAACTGCCCTTTATCGCTATGGGGGACGTCCTGTGGAGACAAATTTGAAAAATCTTAAATGTAAGCATAGGTCTAGTTATACCTCATTTTAAAGTGCTTTGTTAGAGAGACACACTGTCGCAACCTCGACTGGAAAAGGCATATTCCTTTGGAATTAACAGCCTCTAAAAGTTCGGCCTGATTGGAACTTTGAGAGGCTGCTATTTCCAAACGAATAGTCCTTTTTCAGTCGGGTTGGCGAAAATGTATTCCTCTAACAATGACCTTTAAAATGAGGTATAACTCGACCTATGATTACTTTTAAAATCTTTTAGACTTCAACCACAGGACGTTTCCCCAAAGTGAAAAAGGACAGTTAAGATGGCCAATAAGTCAGTAACCACAGTGAGGACGTAATCCTTGAGTTTCACTGTTCTATGTTTATTAATATTATATAGTAAAATATTAAGGGAGTTCCAGACTTTTTGAACACCCGGTATGGATATTAACACTTATACATATTTTTAATTAAATAATGTTTAAATTATTATAATGTAAATACAACGTTTAAAATATATTAAATTATATATATCTTGTTCTACGTTCAAAGGAACTATCCCATTTGTGTAAATACCAAGTTATTTTTGTATTCGTGTTTTATATTTTTATTTATTATATTACTTCATAATATTTATGATTTTCATTCAGTTGAATCGTAATTTCCTATGATATTTGGTTAAGTATTAGTTCGCATTTTACACGGTTATTTTTATTCTAACAACTCGTGAACAGATACGTTAATAAGTGGGAGAGCCTTTATGTTTTAAACGTAATTTTCCTACCTTGTAGACTTGATAAATACAAACATTATTAATAAACATAGATTTATACCATTATTTATTGGAATTGTAAAAACATGGAAATGTTATGATTAAGAACCTATTATATGCTGACAATTTTATCTTGCAAAACATAATATTTGGCAACGTCGTTAGAAAATGGAGTTTAAAATTCACTTACCGGAACTCACTCTCTTGGCTAGATATACTTAAACCGAAATACCAATATATATAATGTTATATGATAATGTAATACGAACAAATTTCAAAGGTCACGTAAATATTTTTTACAATCCTCTCGTTACATCAATAAATAGCTACCTTAAAATAAAGCTAGCTCTAATAAAGTTATTAAGCTCTGAGTGCAGATTATTGTCATCGTCTTAACTGTTTAGTCAAACAGATGGCGTGTTCAGCACATTCTGGTGTGTAGGAGAAATTATTTTATAGCAAATTAACCTATTTATAAACTGAATCAAGAGTTAAATAGTATATACACCTGATCGTGTTTATTTGCTCATTGTAAAATATTTTAGAAATATATTTTTTAAATTGCTTTACAAACTGAATGGCTAGCCATTGATGTATATGAATGCGCTAGATTTTACATTATAGAAATTTGCAAAAAATAACATTTTAAGCAAATAAAATTTTCTCGGTTATTGTTTCAGATATGAGTACTAAAGATAAATATTTGTATGAAAATGTTATATTTGAAAAATATTAATATATGTTATAAGTGAAATGTTCATTTCTTATTATACGTTAATTGGTCTTTGATATGTATTATTTAACTGAGAAGAAACAGAGGTCATAGGACAGAGAATAAATAAACATAGGTCGCATACAATAGTTTCCTAAATGTGTGCCAAGTAGTTAGATCTCCAGATTTCCTTGGTTTTGGAAGGACCAGCACCTTGTCAGTCCCTCACTGTATTCCCTCAAATCCTCCAGAATAAATGTAGTAATTATTATATCAGATTTACAAATACGTATATTAGTTGAAATCTAGTTGTATCTGCAACTGACGCGTTCGCTGCGGCCATAAGAAAGCGACAACGGTTCTTAGAACTTAGGCTTAAGCGGCCTAGTGTCATGACTAGAATCTACATTTTCTGGTGACAACCGCGTCAAGGTAATATCTACGATATTTACAATATAACCAGACGTTTCGACCATACTGTGATGTGGCATCCTCAATGGTTTCTCTGAGGTTGACATCGGTTTCCTTTTTTCTGTGGTCACATCTACTACTAAGCTAAATGTGTGTCGAGTTATTCATGTGGGTGGCAGGGCCAGCGCCGTTGTCTGTCCCTGCTCTTTTTACCCTCCAAATCCTGAAAGATAAACGTTACTAGAAATTGCAAAACATTTACATTAGTACTAACTGCCACTGAGGCGTTCGCTGCGCTAGTAAGACATCGACCTCTGTTTCTTTTTTATCTGTTATTATTTCAATTACTATTGATATATCTCCAATACTACGCCGTTATGCATCACATTTTGTTGTCTGGAGCCCGAATAAAATTAAGGAAGGTCATATAATAATAAACTCGGACTGAAGTATACCCCGTGACGTAACTCTATGTGTTCTGTCTGTCAGATAATATTATTTAAAGGGCAAAGAAGATAAGAAGAACAAACTTGGACTTGTTGGAGAAGAAAATAAGTAAGTTGATTTGTGGTCAGTGGAGCGACGTCGGAAAGAAAACAAAATGTCGATATCAGTTGTTTACGGTCTGGCCGCGGAATGCTCCCCAACCACCCACTTACTTCCACCCCGTGGAACATCTCAATGTAACCGGTGTGTCTGCTGTCGTAACGACACTGGTATATCTGTATACATTGATTTCATAAGGTCAGTATTAGAGTCTTATACCGTGAGTCCCAAAAGTCTTAGTACGTTGTTAGAATTTATTTTTTAGCGTCTCGTAATTGGTATTTTTTCCTACGTTATGACAAATTTGTCAGTCATTTCGCCCAACGGGGGGGACGTCCCATGCAGGAAGTCGGGACAATTTTAAACGTAAGCTTAGGTCTACATTTTAAAGATCTTTGGTTTTAGAATACAATGCCGCAAATGAGATTTCAAAAGGTTCACTCAGTCAAAAATGGCATCCCTTTCAAGTTTTGTAATTTTGTTAACGCTTTTACTTGGACTAATTTTGCACGCCGTAGTAGGTGTATAACCCCGTCTTAATAATTGAAAAAAAAAAACTTTTTAGTACGTCTGCATTAGACTAATTGAAGAAAAAAATAAAATACTCGTTACAGCCTTAATATTTAGCTTTCACGAAACTAAATTTGAAAGGGCTGCCATTTTTGAATGTGTGAACCTTTTGAAGTCGCATTTGCGGCATTGAATTCTAAAACCAAAGACCTTTAAAATGAGGTGGTGCTCGGCTAGGCTTACGTTTCTAGTTGTCACGACTTTCTCGACGGGACGTCCCCAAACGTAATATTACGATATATACAATGTTTCAAGTGTTTAGGAAACAAGCACAACGTTTCGACAGGTATAATGAAGCCCCGTCGTCTTCAGGTGTACTTACTAACCTAGCCTACATCTAAAACTAATTTTTTTCTCTTAACCCAAACTAATTCAAGAAAATACTAAACACTACATGATTGGATACTATGGATAACTGTTGAGAAAGTCAAGTGTTCTAGTTAAAATCTATCACACATAACATAATTAAACAAAATATAAAACGTTTGTTAAAATCAATTTATTTTTATTTGCCAGTTTTTAATTTACTTATAAATAAGAGCTATCCGAAGAGATAAATAAAAAAAAATATATCAGAATCATTCTGCAGCTACTAAATGACAATCAAGCTCCAGGAGGCTGGGGTGGGGGGGTTTCCCATGACCTATCCCAAAATATCCGTTGACATTCCAGGTGTGTGTTTTTGTAGGATCTGTTCACACAACTCCCCTCGCGGGTGAAATATATGCGTGCTCCGGCGACGAAAAATAAGTTCAAATTAGCGTGGCCCATTTAACTAGATCTTTGTCTCCGTCGGGAACAAAGAAGTTGGAAGAGGAGGGGCTACAGAGGTTTTTTACTTTCGACCAAACGATGTCTGTCACCACTCCAAGGGTCATTATTTCTGACCCAGCCCCAGCAGGTAACCAAAAGGTTCCAAATCTCGGCCTTTTTATAGCTCTTCAAGCCCGAAATAACATATCATCAAACGTGGATGAGAGTGTTTCTTTGCAATTTTCATCCTCACGCAATTTGAACAGAATAATTTTTTCCCCAATATTAAGCTAATTCGAAATGCCTTACAGGGCGAACCTTTCCTGTTTTGACCATGGATAATCATCATACACAGTGCTCTGATTTTTGTGCTGTAACCTTTACTACAGTGGCATTTTTACGTTTTGTCCTTCTTAACAAATTATATAAAATCGTAAAATAAAAAATTGATTCACCTATGAAGATGGCATAAATGCCGAAACCGGTCGTGGTAATTTAATAAAAAACTATTTAAGGGTGCTCAGTTATTGTTTTTATTTATTATAACATTAAAATTGTAAATATTAATACTGTCTATATAGTAGCTGTAACACAACTACAAATAATAGTATATTTGTAAAACAATAAGTAACTATGGAATAAATTGTAAATGAGACAAATTATAGAAGTTTATTAGAAAATATTATGGGTAGATTGTAAAGTAATTAACTGCAACAAATGATTTGAGAAAGGTACGTCATGAAAGTATAGAATATGAAATTCATAAAAATATAAAACTACTATTCTTTGATACAAATAGGTAAAAAGGAGAAACGCCTAGATTAAAGGTGGCACGAAAGATGCGTACAGCGAAATATGCGTACAGAAGGAAATAGTGGTATTTGACGAGGGTAAGTATTCTCCCCGGTGGCATGAAAGATGCGTACAGTGAAATTAGGTTAGGTTAGGTTAGGTTAGGATAGGTTAGGTTAGGTTAGGTTCTCCAATCCCAAGAAACTAAGCGACATTCATATTTATTTTAGAGGTAAACGCATTTATATAATTCAATTGTTGTAAAAGATCCATTTGCCCTAAAGGTTATACGCATTTTTCGCCTATCTAATTGTTGTGACGTCATAGGTTACCCTCGTCATCTGTCAAAACTTGATCCTGTACGCATATTTCGCAAGATTCCTGGTGTACGCATTTTTCGCTGTACGCATTTTTCGTGTATTCAAATTAAAGGGGTCTTGTCACAGTAACTTTCTACAGACTTGCAACCCTTTACATTTCTAACCTTCTTCTAACTTAAAAAGATAGACACAATAAAAGTATGTCAATAACAAATTCTGAAAATAAATAAACAATACCAAAATAGTAATAACATTACAAAACACTTAAATCTTGCCTGCACACTTCACTTGCTTATACACTAAGGAAGCCGGGGGTATTTTTAATTTCAGGCATTTTATTTTTAATTATGTTTATTTTTATTTAGAATTACGTAATACGCTGTAAGTATGTAAAAAGTGATTGTGAAAAAAGTTGTTTGTCACAGAGAACAAGAGGAGTTTCTGACTCCTCAAAACGTCGTTTAGTAATAAAACACCAAATCGTTAGAAAAGTCCAAATAAATTTAAGAGCAATAATTTCTCGAACGATATAATAAATTTAAAAAAAGTAGATAAAACTATTTGAAGAGGTACTGCAGTCCAAAGAAAGTATACAGTATTATGAATTAATATGTAAATAGCTCTTAACATAGAAAAATAATCATGATATGAGACAGTAATATATGGGTTTTGTAAAAATTAAAAACTATTCTGTAGACGGAAATAGCTAATAATCGAATGAAAACAATGTTTCAGTTTATTTTATTTGGTCTATATCTTTGTTACAAGCCAAACCTTTTTCTTCAAGCAATCTTGGAGAGAGCTGACAAATAGTATAACAGTTCATTGTTGTTCAAAGAAGTGGCGCAGTGATTCTATAAATAGATTATGTTCAGTGTGTGTTTATAAACTATGCAAGTTCCATGTTACACGTATTAATGTGTTTACTTACTTGATCGTTGCACATGAATATTAGATTAGACAGGCTCTCTGACAATGAGAGATCATGACAGCTGGCACAAAGAGTCTATAGTGCAGTAGATATGTCTTACCATCCATATTCCACAAATACTAGCATCAAAATGAGATACAGCAGGACATCGTTGACTGATGGATGTTTTTTTCTCAGAACATATTATAAAGGTTCGTGTCTAGCAGATAAGACGCTATCGATTCCTGTCGTAACTATTCTTTATTTAATGAATGTCACAACTTGACTTCAGAGCATTCTTACAGCAAATGCTGGAACTACGAGGGGTATGAGAATGCTAAAACCAATAGTGTGATGATGTAAGCCAGCCGCAAACATAGCATCACATTTTTGTCACATTTCAGGACCTGTTTTATGATCTATTTGTTTTATATTGTGAATTTGAGTGTCAGTAAACATTATGATTGTGGATTTTACATTTTTGTTTTCAATTGTTCTTATCGCATTATTTATATATTTTTCTATTGTATCATTGTATGAACCAATTGAAAGTGCTTCTTCAAGTTGATTTTTACATCGACAGGTAATTAATTATTGTCTATAGTATGTCAAACGCAGTACTCTTGGCAACACTGCGGGGGACATTCTTTAAAAATTTGTTCAGTCTCCTGAATTCTGATTTTATTAGAAGTATATAAAATATTTTCTATAGAAACTGTAAATTTTAAAACATGTGTGCCGTACTCGAATAATGTCTTATCAGTAAAGAAAAACATGTAGTCTACTGTAAGATAACGGAAATTCAAGGTCAGTTTTCGTCGGGCCTACATCCTCCACCAGCTACTGAAACCTAACTTTATACATAACCTAACTTAACAATACATAACCTAACTTTATCTAACGTAACATAACCTAAATTTATCTAACCTAATAACAAATACATAACCTAACTTTATCTAACTTAACATAACCTAACTTAACCTGACCTTACCCTCTTTCAGAATTTACTTTTAAAATAGACTATTAAGAGGGCTCTAAAGGGAAAGAAAATATAGAAGTCATGCGACACTAGCGATAGAAGTTGGAACTACGTCCAGTTATTTTAAATGGAGTAAGTTTAATCCGCCGGACGGAGTGCAATATAGTCCCAAGAATCGTTTCCTGTATAGTATTTTCGTAGTATTTTCAACCGGAAACCCCAGAAAAATACACCTCTTCCTCCCGTCTGCCATCTCCTCAGGTGGCTACGCCCGATCTTCTCTGTCTGAATGTATGTTGAGCCGAAAGGCCAATTCTTTTCAACAATTGTAAATTTTCCAGTCAGCACCGGTTTTGCTGCTGTATTTTATTTCTTAAAATTTGTTTACGTCATTTTGTTTTTATAAAAAATAGTAATATTTGTTTAGAAAAGTAGACTTTTTACAGCGAAATCAAGTTATTCAACGATCAAATTGGGGGGTCTACTAAAATATTGAATTTCTACTTGAAACGTTTTCCAAAATCATAATTCTTGTTCAAATAATCTCAAAACGGTTAAAATGTAACATAGTTAGGCATAGGCTTACCATACTTATATTCTACAATTGAAGAGTTTGATTTATATATTAAGGATACACTTTACTGAAAACTAAATAAATCACGTTAAAAAGTAATGGTAAAAAAATACCAACTGTGTATTTATTTTACGTTTTATAATTTTGTACGGTTTATTAATTATTTTTAATAAAATAAAAATTATTTCACATAAACTATCACAGTTTTATGGCAGTTACAACATAACACACTTATTTCCAAACATTAAAAAATAATTGAAATGTGGCTACTATTTTATTTGCTTCTGAAATATGCTGAATGAATTACTACAGTACATGAAAATAACACTACGGGGATAATTTGGTTTCAAAAAGTAGACATTTTGTTACAACAAATATTTTCGCGGACAGAGACGAAAACCAAAGCGAACCGTATGAATGATATCAATTATAATTAAAATAATATATTATAATCTTGCTCAATTTTCCCATTGCCATGAAAATTAATTTTGTTTAATTTTGTTTACTGTACAGTAGTATTGACCCGCCCACCCACCCATACACGTACAGTAGTATTGACCCACCCACCCACCCATACACGTACAGTAGTGTATGTATTATACATGTACAGTAGTAGGCTATTATACACATAATGCTACCGTACGTGTATGGGTGGGAAGGTGGCTTAATGCCACCGTACGTGTATGGGTGGGCGGGTGGGTTAATGCCACCGTACATGTATGGGTGGGTGGGTGGGTTAATACGGTAGTACGTGTATAGTACGTGTACGGTAGTGTGTAGGGCGGGTGGGTTAATGCTTTCGTACGTGTATTGGTGGGAAGGTGGCTTAATGCCACCGTACGTGTATGGGTGGGCGGGTGGGTTAATGCCACCGTACGTGTTTGGGTGGGCGGGTGGGTAGTTCTGAAGTAAATTGAGTGTGTTGCCAGCTCTTGATCCAGCAAGAGAATAGTTATCATGTCCATCGTGGATGGCCTTCTCCTGCTTGGTGATATCTGGGAGGTTATAACTAGCAGATACCTAATTGGGGATGGCAATTATTTTACTTCGACAACAGTTCTTACACAATTACTTTTCAAAGATTTTAGTTTTACTGATAAATATTTCACAGTATTTTAGGAGTGATAAATTTAATATGATTCAATTAAGCATACACAAATTACTAAATATGACGATTTTTTAAAACACGACTATTAAAAATAACCAACAATTTAAAACAGAGAAACTGCTTTGAGCATATAAAAATTTCGAACATATAACATTAGACGTTCAAAGCAGATTAGGCTCACCTGCCTGACAGTAGTTTGGCCTCATAAACATGTATATTCGGGGTAGTTTAGACTTACTTAGTCTACCAGTTTGACCTCAGCAATTCACACAGTACTTTGGTCTCAGTTTTTTATATGAGTACAGTAGTTTGTCCTCACCTGTCTAAGCAGTTTGGACTCATCCATTTTGGCACCACAGTACATAAGTGCTAAACACTTATTTACCAATGAATGTATTTGTCGTTTATAGGATATGATTTTATTGTGTGGATTAAAGCTGATGTTAAAACATATTTAGAAACAAATCAATGTTATTCCTAATAAATATAAAAAAATGCTTGAAAAATTAATCTATAGTAAATAATTACATTTAAATAACCAATTAATTACCAGAGTATTATAATATACAGATACATGAGTTAGCTGAGTAAGTCACAATTTTAAAAAGTCACTGTTATTTGCAAGTATAATAATATAATAAATAATATAGTAATAATATAATAAATAATTTAGTAATAATATAATAAATAATATAGTAATAATATAATAAAATAATAATATCATAAAATAATAATATAATATAATAAGCTTCCATGGTCAACTTCGATAGCATCTGTGATTTCCTTTGGTAACACCCATGATCAACTTGGGTAGTCACACCTCATTACCTTGGGTAGTACTCGTGGTCAACTTAGACATTGCGTGTGATTACTTTGGGTATGATTTTGTGACTCGGGAAGCCACTCATGATTACCTTGAGTAGAGCCTGTGGTCAACTTAGGTAGGACCTATAATTATTTTAGTTAAAACATGTGGTCAATTTGGGTAGCCACCCATAATTACGATGGTAAACTTGGTTAGTGCCTGTGATTACCTTGGGTAGGACCCATGGTCAACTTGAGTAGCCACCACTTATTACATTATCCTAGCACTAGTCGTCAACTGGAGTAACCACTAGGGGAGAAACCGTAATTAATTTGAGTAGCCACGCTTAATTAACTTGGGTAGTATATGTAGTCAACTTGGGTATTATCAGCCATTACTTTGAGTAGCACCAGTGCTACAAGATAACAAGTGTGATTATTTTGGATAGCACCCATGGTCAAGTAGGATAGTACCTGTGATTACTTTGCGTAGGACTCATGGTCAACTTGAGAGGACACCCGTGATTACCTTAAGTAGAGTCTGTGGTCAAGTTAGTAGGTAGGACCTCTAATAATCTTAGGTAGAACACGGTCAATTTAGGTATCCACCCATGATTACTTTGAGTAGCACCATTGGTGAACTGAACTTGTGTAATCACCAGTGATTACGTTGGTTAGCACCTGTGGTCTACTTGACTAGCCACTCATTATTGACTAGCCACGAGTGCTAGCCAAGTCTATGACGGTGGATGGCCAAGTTTATTACGGGTACTATACGAGTTGATCATTAGTGTTAGCCATGTTGATCACGAGTGCTAGCCAAGCCCATTACGAAGGCTGCCCAAGTTGATCATGGGTACTACCCTAGCTGACCATGAGTTTTAGCCATGTTGATCACGAGTGCTAGCCAAGTCCATCATGATGACTACCCAAGTTGATCAGTGTGGCTGCCACAAGTTGATCACGAGCTCCCAAATTAGGTCAGTGGATACTCAAGTAATTGAACATGCATTAATTAATACAAAACCAAACCGATCAGAACATCTTATTTGAGCAACATAAAAATAGTTAAACAATTTTGCTTCAATACACAAGTAACGTAAAAAATCCAAATTTCATACAGTATAATACTTATACTGTATTGATAAAAAATAAGTTCAATATGTAGGCTACGAATGTTATGGTGATCGATTTCGGTAAACTTAATCGATCACAGTTATATTTGTTCAGTTTATATTAATATTGTATTAAATTCATCTACCAACACATACTATGGTAATTAAGAAAACTTTTTTAAATTAGTATTTTATTATTTGTTAATTTATTTTATTATTATTATTTTTGGTCACTAACCACATTACTGGAAACAGTGGTTAGTATTATTCACCTAAGTTTTGTGTTCATTTAATTGTCAAGCTGTTGTGAATAGAGATCATTATTCATTATTCATTATTCATTAATTCTCTTCGCATTGCACAATGTTTAAATATCACTTATGTCAAGTTTTACCGTCCTAAGTCTTCTCATTGGCTGTTCAACGGAATACATAGGGAGTGGTACGAGGTTCCCAAACACTACCTCGCCCCATGACTTCAAGTCACAAAAGGATTGCCGCTCTGCCCCGCCCCGTCCGTCATATTTTTCTGTCCTTGTTACCGTTTAAGTAAAATCTTTGCTTCAAAGTTACCTTCTTACAAAATTACAAATAAATGACCTAGCATTTTTTTTCTACCACAACATTAATGAACTATAATAAATTAATAGTTACGACTTAACATTACTGTATT
Organism: Stictocephala bisonia; assembly: GCA_035578905.1. Taxonomy (NCBI): domain Eukaryota; kingdom Metazoa; phylum Arthropoda; class Insecta; order Hemiptera; family Membracidae; genus Stictocephala; species Stictocephala bisonia. Next base: position 6,275,991 of record JAQJVL010000009.1, on the reverse strand, counting down.
TATATTTTTAAAATAAAACAAAGGCCAATAGTGACAGTGACTTATTATAGAATTACTTTTTGCTTTGGTCAAGCCGGAATTATTGGATTAATATTTTTACTGTACGCATTCGTTAATTTAGTTTATATGATTTATTTCATAGAAATGTTGTATATAGATGATTATTACAGTATTTTTCATGGCATAATAAATATTGTGCACTGTCATTACGAATAAAAATGTTATGCTTTACTTTGTGGTTAGATTATATCAGGAACCACATGGGAACGCACATTTTAATTTAAACGAAATAAGCCATTCAAAAGTAATTAGACTAACTCTAAGTGAGTAAATCAGTCTGTAAAATAATACTGATATCATTCGTCGTAGGCCTACATTGCTTCCATCGATGTTAAATTAAATGAAGAAAGGTTTTTATGAATGAAGTAGTAAAATCCATCCGCGACTTAGAAGTTCGAGGTTTCGCCTCTTGGATCTCACGAATCACCGCATTTTTTGGCAATAAATTACCATGCAGGCATTTGCGCGGTCCTACATTGCGGCTACAGCTTTAAAGATATGGATCTGAAACCAAAACTAAATTTAAACCAGATACATTTCTGACTAAAATCGCTTTTTAAAATTTCGATAACAGCTCTAGTTTTATTTTGGCACTAGTTTGAATAATGGGTAACTTCAATAACCTATAAAATCGAAATGAAGGATAATTCGAAAATTCTAAAAAGCGATTTGAGTCAAAAATGTCTTTATCTTTAAATAGATGTTTCATTTATAATTTTATGACAGTAAATAAAAGCAGTATCTTGGACCGCGCAAAGCAGTTTTTACGCTTCTCAGCGCGGGGGTTTAGAGCCCTCTTAAACACAAAACCAAGTATCCTATTGTGCTCCAGTGACTGGCATCCATAATACACACCATTCTAAAAACATTCAATATTCAAGTTTTTATAAACAGTGTAGGCTATAGTATTTATACAATCTATGTGTGAGTTTCGTTTCCTATTTTATCGAGTTTTTGTTTTTTTTTTACTTTTACGTAACCGTTACTAATGTAATGAAAAAAATAACTTCTTGCTCACATGTTATACTCGAATCGTACTTGATGATTCCCCCTCTATCTAAAATTCACAACCTTTGTCTAGTTCCTCGCTTCTCCCATTCTTCCTCTTTGGTCGATGTTCTCAAGAGAAGCCATCTGGCCAACACACCCGCCACAGCTCCGCCAGTTTCGCAATTACAGACCTAAAATTGGCCAGGTAATAACAGCGCTCGGCCGAGTTATGTAGTCCGCCATTACAGCTCTAATAGTAGCCATTCCCCTCTCAGCTGTTTGGATATAAATTTAAGAGCAATTTATCTGCGCTGTCGTTCAATCCAATATCGGATATCCGTGAGTCCGCCTCAACGGAACGAGTTCCCAAACTACAGTTTGGTGGGTGATAGATTTGATCAAGTTAATATAAAGCTATTCAATTATAGGGCCTACTTCAATATTACTTTAGTCTGTTAAATGGTGCTTATTACTGTTCTATTACATTATGTAATTTATCGATGTGGACCAATCATTTTCGCTAGTACTCAATATACAGTACGTTTCATTTTGTATTTTCAAAATCTTGGAAGTATGATTTAGAAGACTCGAATACTCCTATGATAACCTAAATTTACCTAACGTAACATAACCTAACTTAACCTGACCTAACCTAACTTAACATATGCTAATTTACCCTTCCTGCACTTAGCTCATATGTTTTTATATTTCGTTAAGAAGTGTCAATCTTAGGGAACTGTTCAATATAATATTATCATTTAGAGTTTTCAAATAGTTTGGCTTTTCTAGGGTTATAGTTTTTACTAAAAGAGTCATTGTTACATATTATTTCAACTAATTCATCAGAGTTGTCAAGTGTGCTGCCCTTAGGTTGTCCTGCTGCAGCTCTCCGACAAACCTCTCTGTTTTCAGTTAGTCTTTTTGTTGTCTCTTACTTCCCTCCGATCTTTACAATGTCCACCACCTGACATCTTCCCTTTCCTCTACTTCCAATAACGTTTCCGTCTATAGTTGGTTTCAACAACCTCACTCCTATCATCACATGTCCTAACCAGGTCTCATTTAATGTCTTAAAATAAATGTAAGTACGAAGGTCTATACGTGCTTGGACTTGTAGTAAAGCCGACTACACCTTTAAAGCTCCTACAAAATTATGTAAACAGATGTATGTGGCAGTTTTAATGTAATGGCTTGTAAACTATATCAGTGGTTGTGTTCGTCCAACACCATGTACACATGGAGGGGTCTTACACCACGTACACAGGGGTGACTGAAACGGCGTAAAATTAGTAGTGTATGTAAATAGTGTGAGTGGGAGGTCCCATTTGAACTTCATGTACGCATAGGCGAGAAGGATAGCCTATTTAACATTTTGTACCAAAGAGGATTAACAGGGTTCCATCCTACATCGGTTATTAAAACTAGATGGTCGTGTTGCGTGTACGCAACTCGGCCCCCCTTCAACCTGGACAAACAATCAACACTTATCACCAACCATTGGAACAGAGTCAGGACTCGATAAACAAAACTATCAAGCAAGTAAATAGGGCTATATTTCCCCGATGTAGGTTCAGAACAGTATTTTTAACCAATCGACTCATGTAAGAGAGTCGTTTACCTACAGTTGGCAATGGGCTGGGGTCGTATCTCACTGAACAGCGAGGAATGTACTTTCCTCGCAGAGGTAATGGCACTTGTTTATATTTATGGCACTTGGCGGCACTCGTGTGATCTCGCCGGCGATAAGGGAGTGATGGAACGAGTGATCGCACCGGCACAACAGACATCACACTCTGTTGTGGCGAAATTGAGGGCCACATATGGCCGGGCGTTAATTGGCGCACAGGTTTGGTAACGTTATCCCGTCACACGATCTGGTGGTCTATTGCCGTGCCACAAATAGTCCCAGGATGTATGTATGACGTGTAGTGTAAATGATGTGTGCTCTCGAACTTAAGTCTGGAGCTAACTCAAAATATTAGGTGTAGTATTCAAGTGTTGAATGTAGTATATTTTATGGCAGAGCATATGTTATGTTTAACAAGTCGTGTTAAATACAAACTAAATTCACGGAATTTATAAAATAAAATATTTGCTTGTAGGTGTGGTTTCAAAATATGTTCAAGTACAGAGTTTTTATAAATATGACAAATCAGCTCTATATCATCATCGTTTTAACCCACTATTTGTTATCCTTGTTTTCCAGAACGTAGCATAAAGATTTTACAGTATTTTCATAATGACAAGGTATTTAAAGACACCTATTTTCAGTTCCTTCTTTCTACCTCTTCCACGCCTAAACATTAACCGACTAAACGTCATTCTGGTGTTTTTCAGATCGTAGTAGCAAGGTTTTACAGCATTTTCATAATGCCATGATATTTCAAGAGATCTGCTTTTGGTTAAATCTTTCTACCTCTTCCACGTCTAAATATTCCCCCTCTAAATGCCGCCCCCATTTTTTAGAACGTATCAGGAAGGTATGACACACTGGACCTTTCTTCATGAAGACTCATGGCAACCCGTGTCATCTACATTTAGTTACATATATTTACAACTTCCACACCTAAATACAAACGCACTAGATTCCACCCTTGTATTTTTCAGAACGTAGCATGAAGGTGGGACACAGTGGACCTTTCTTCATGAGGACTCAGCACCTTGGGTCTTCAGCATTTAATTACATCTATCTACAACTTCCACACCTGAATATTAACCACTAAATGGCATCCTTGTGTTTTTCAGAACGTAGCAGCAAGGTGTGACACAGTGGACCTTTCTTAATGAGGACTCATGGCAACCCGGGTCATCTACATTTTGTTACTTCTTTCCACCACTTCCGCATTGCAAGGTCTGTAACTCATTGGACGAACAATAAAGCTAGTTCTTTTAAGTCGACTTTATGGTTGTTTGCTCTGGCAGTAAACACGTCTTTGTGCGTGACCAGTTCAAAGAAACATAACAACTGTTTACATACGAGAGATATAGACTGGATGTGTAGTGCTTATTGCATACAGTACTACTTATTCTTTTACAAGTTTGTTTTATTTAAATAACTCAAAACTTAAATGACTGTACTGTAACTTGTATAATTTTACTTTAGAAATTGTTTTGGTAATTTTAAGTTTACGTTTGTCTCATCATGTAATAATTGGTGTTTAAAACGGAAGAGAGCGATATATTCTTTTACTTTATTATCAATTTCAAAAGTTTATTTAAACCTGTCAAATTGGGAACAAATTTCAGTATGGCTTAAATAACTAAAAGTCATTAATGTATTAATTATTCATTCGCTTATTCATAAGCCCACCCCGACCGTAGAGGTTTGGGCGAATGTGGATTTAGAATGAGTATGATGAGTGTAGATGAGCGATTGTAGTCATTGTTACAAACTAAGGCTAATTATTCATTAGAAACTTTCGTTAATTAATAGCCCAATGACAAATTAACAGTTGATGGATAAGAGCTGATTCCTTTCCTTTCAACTGAAGTAAACTGCAAAACCTTTATGTGATGAAGTTGGGCCTTAACCTGTCTTGCTACCTAACAAACAATGAAAGACAATAGACCCATTTTATCATCAAACATTCTTTAGAACATCTCATATTTAACATTGCGATAGTTATAAAACCATAGACAATACGTATTAAAAGTCTATATAAAAAATATAATATTCCTTTTTATCTTCTTTTTATAATGTTCTTAGTTTATTATTATTTGGTTTTTGTTGGTCGGCTTGATGGGAATTGTGTTGATTATTTTTATATTTTATTGTTTTTTTAAACTTTTCACAATATTATAAATAAACTGAGCCACCTCTCCTCTGTCATAAATTCAGCTTACACGTTCAGAAGCAGCAGCACCCCATCTGCCGAAAGGCGCTTTACTTGGTCCCTTGGGTCTGCAGCGATCACCCAATGTACATCTTACCGATGTACCGTGTCCCATAAATTCCGTTTTCAGCCTCAGCCCAATTAATCCTCAATGGAGACAAACGGCAGATTTATACAAGCCAATTTACATATATATACTCATTCGTCTATCTCTCTGTCGAGTTTTATTTATTGTGCAAATTCATGTCCATTCAAAGCTTTGGACAGTAACTCACTTGCGTTGCAGGGCTTTTGTTAAAGCTTTCTTCGAGAAAACGTTACTAGAGGAACAATTTGCTGAACCCAAATCGCTGATACTTAAAAGAAAATACTTCACATCTTTACTTTGATATCAACCGAACTCAGCCGTACATTCCAACACAATCGATTTTTTATCTTGAAAAAAATTGGCCGATTTTTTTTATAACCTTAATCTGGCCATTTCACATAGACTATTGATCTCTGTGTACTGCGAGGAACTTATTCAGACAGAGTATTAGGGCAAACCTGTACAGTAGAAGGTGAACATCACTGTACTGATAACTACTCCTCTCTAGGTTATATTCGAGTCTGTGCGATCCCTTACCAGGCTCAAAGTCCTAATGCCTTTGACCACTCGGATCCCGGTTCGCTCAAATTTATTTGTGATCTTATTATGTACCTAATATGCAGTTGGATGAACTTTACCCACCTTGAGTACAGTGATGGATCTCCCACCACCAATACAAATGCGTGACTTTGTAGACTATCTCAACCACCCAATGTTTATATGATGAGACAAAAGTACTAACCCCAAAGGTTACCTCAACTCCCCCTTACCCGACCTATGCATATGTAGTCTGATGCACACCCGCCTCCTAGATGCACACGATCTTGAGACCCTATCATCCTTCTTCTACATATACATGACAGAGCGGAGTCTCCTAAAATATACGTTTAGATGATTTGTAAAATCCTTAACCCACCCAATACATATGTAATGAGATGAACTCTAAATTTACAAAATGTTATGAACTAATGGATCACCCATCCATTTTATGTGTACACGGTGTGGCAAACTTAACGTGAATAGGTTTACATGAATAGACACTCCCACACACCCTACGCATACTTTACCTGATAAAACTCCAGCTTACTATGACTACACGAACTGGTTTCTACTATTTAGGTTCGCATGTATTTACACACCCTGTCACCCACATAAGGAATGCATAACCTGACGAGCCTACCCTCTAGATTTACATGAAACGGCATGGCCTCCTACCACCCTCCTCCATGGCATACATGGCAAAGATGATGTCTACCGTCTATTAATCCATGACTTGACAGATCATCCTAACTACCCTATGCATACTTGAACTTCCTAGATTTAAATAAATTAATAGACCCACGTCTTTATGTGGATAACGATGTGATGAACTTTCTCACCTCATAGGTTTCCATGATAGACTTCACCCCCAGATTTACATTATTTGATAGACGCTTTCCGTTCAATGTGTACACGAGGTGATGGACATTTCCTCCCCATAGACCTTCCACCAACCTTTTGTATAAATGATGTAATATACGCTCCCACTCTTTGGGTTTATACAAATTAACCCTACCACCACTTTTATATTCCCACAGCTACATGGACCCTTCCATGTTCCCAAAAAAACACTGTCAAAAACACATTACACCCTGTCCCAGCAATATCTAGTCTTTAACAATATTTTATTTACTATTAAGATGGTGAAATTGGTTTTCGGCGAGTTAATTATTTCCCAATTTTATAATCAAAATTAGTTAATGTACCTTCCCTTGAGACAGGAAAAATTTTTGTTTGGATTTTAACATCTAAGTTAGAACTTGTGGCCTTTCGAAGTTTTGAATTTAGCTGATTTTAAATCACTATTAGGACAACACCGTTCAAAGTACAAATTACATTTTTTTGTAACTACGTTATTTATACATAACTTAAGAGATTAAGACGTTTTTATTTTTTTAATGTAAAAAAGTCATAACTTTTAAAGGTAAAAATACCCTTTTTATTTTTAAAATTATAAAGAGTTTTATGTATTTTCTAAGACTAAAAACATATTTTAAAAATGTAAACATTTTTAAAGATAAAAAATAAAATTTGTTATTTTCAAATTATAAATATTTTTACATTTCAAAAAGTGAAAACTATTTTAATCCCTTCAAGTTATATGTAAGCAACGTAATTAATTATGAAAAAATAAATTTGCACTTTGAATGGTTTTGTCTTAATAGTGATTTTAAATCAGCGAAATCTACCCACTTCAAAAGGTCACAAGATCTTATTTAGTGGTTAAAAGGTTTTTAAAAATATTTTTGCTGCCGCAAGGGAAGGTACATTAACTAATTTTGATTATAAAATTGGTAAATAATTAACTCACCGACAACCTGTTGCACCACCTTAAGGTAAAATATTTGACCAAGACTGTGATTATTGCATTTCTTGCTGTAATTGCTAAGGAATAAATCCAACTCTCTAACATGACGACATGCGTCTCTTCCAAAGTCACTTACGCTTTTTAAGCATTCTTAGCTCTCAGAATATCTGATCTCTTACGACACGATAACTTGTATATAACTCAAAGCGTTTAAGGCCACCTTACACTGGGATATTTTTTTTTTTATTTTAACAAAGTTAGTTAAATGTTACTATTCAAATATAACTTACAATCTTAAACCTCATTCGTATTTTACCAGAACTAAATGGACATTTGAGAGTGTAGTTGATACAAATATTGCGATAAAAAACAAATATGTTTAATAAATTACCTTCAGTCAAAATATCTGGATATAAAAAAAAATATATTTTGAAACAGTATATGCATTTAAACATAATCTTTGCGCTGCTAGCGTATTAATTATGTCGTATTTATTTTGTATATTTCAAAATATAGTAAAACGTTGGTTGTCAAGATATAGTCGATCACTGATTAAACAAATTATCCATATTTGTATATGGGCAAGGAAAAATGTCTTACAACTTATGATAAACAATAATATACTACCTAGTATGCTAACCACAAATAATCTCTCGAACAGACCCTCTTTCTCGGTCATTCTAAATTTGTTGAACTTAGACTGGAATTGAACCAGAGAACGACCGTTTTCACTAGCCATTACTAACGTAACATTTAACTACCGTAAGGTTGTTGCTGAAGAATTTTGAACACCAAGCACAATTTAATTAGGCATGCACCCATGTTGGTAATTTAATATCTGACTTGGCTACATTAAGGATTCCAAAGACAAAGGAAATTTACCAACGCATGCTTACATCAAACAGAGGAACAAAGGCTTCTGTAATCATGCACTGTAGACTCATTCCTATTGGTACAATAGTACTGATCAAAGTGTTCATTTTTCTTTGAATAAGTTAATGAAATCAGTATCTTTTTATGTGATTTCTGAAAATTAAAAGAACAGTATATCTATATTGTTAGTTTTGTAACTAGTAGTTTAAAAATATATTATGAGAATTAGTTTAACTAAACTGTATATGTACAGATAGGCAACATAGGCATTGGTGCGAGAGAGATGCAAAGAGTGGTGGAATTGAGATAGAGAACTACTCTTCCCCCCACTGCATAATATAATTTAAAAATTCTCATAGAAACTAAGTGAACGGTAGAGTGCGTGTTGTCATAGTAACAAGCCATGTCTAATTCCTCACCAGCAACAGTGAACTTTGATTTGATTTGATCAACACAAACAAATCAAACTAAGAAAAATTAAATTAAATCATCATATAATACTGACAGTCAAGATAACAAAATGAAGACGGTAATATAATTAGAAGTAAATAATGAAACTATTAAATGTTATTATTTGATGTTACAAAACTAAACAATCATATCAACGATACAAATCTTAACACACTAAATAAAACTAGTGAGTAATAACATGAGAAAAACTAGTTTTATAAAAGTAATATATGATAATAATGATTTTTATTTCCATCCATTTTTACAAATATAAAAAAAACAATAATACGTCTTGGGAAAAACTGACCACACTTACAAGTATTTGTGGCCAGTACAAAATTATTTACAAAATACTAAAAAAACACAAAATATAACTTAATAGAAACATATTATAAACATGGAACATGAGTCCAGCTTCTACATTGTAAAAATAAAACTCTCTGTGGCGCATGAAACACTTAAAACTTATCTTAAATTCATCTTACACTATATTTACTGCTACTTAACTTAAAATTTCTTATATAAAATACATTACAAGACTAAAATAATAAGAAACCATATTAATTGCAAGAAGTGTCAATATTTATATTAAACAAAAATCCAAATAGTCTAGATCTTGTTTCGTAAATAGCCAATTCTTCAAATTCATAGAAACAAATTTCAAATTTGTACTACTTTTTATGTCATGTGGTAATTGATTAAAATATTTAGGCCCAATCTAATGAAAATATTGTTTAAAAACACTTTTTGAGACTTAAGGGAGTTTAAATGTTCTACTGTACTTGCCCCACTCCTCGTATTATGTAGTAAATTTGTAGTGCCAGTATTACCACTTTTGACATAAAACAATCTTAAAACTTTATAGACAAAAAGGTGTTTTATCGGGAGAATTATTAATGTATAATATAATGGAAAAGAACTCTCTCTCTCTCTCTGCGATTTTTATTTGTAATTATTCTAATTATATGATTTTGTGTTTTTCTGATTTTTAAAATGTAAGTCTTGCTAGTACTTCCCCAACACTGTATTCCGTACTGAAGTCTCGAATGTATAAGAGCAAAATAAAGAGTTTTCAGTCATTTCGTCACAAAAATTCCTTAAATAGTAATATTTTCTTATCATTTTTTTTTTATTTTGTAGAGTTTCTAAATGATTTATCCAATTTAGATGTTCATCCAATAAAATTCCAAGGTATTTAATGTATTTAGCCTTTTCTACTTTTTGACATTTTAAATGATTTTCACTACAATTATCTATATGGTATACAAAGTCTGAGGGAAAATCAAATCAATATAAGTAATATGATTATAATAAAGACGATAATTATAACAAAAATCAAATATAGGAGAGAAAATCTTTTAAATAAAACAAATAAATTTCAACTGTATATAAATTAAACTGTAAAAAGCCAGATTACCAAAGGAAAAAAAAACATCACTCACATAGTAACCTGAACAAATTAGTTTTCATTTCAGAGTAACTATCCAAAAATAAGTCCACAGATGGATTTGTTAATTACAATTAATTGGTTCATAATGTAATAGTACACTTACTAATTTACATTTCCTATCCGTTTGGTTTATCAGCAACAACTGTATGGCAATATATAATTAATCGAACTATCATTAAACCCAGTAGCCATAATTCCCATATGATTTGTCGACGATACACAAGAAGTACGCATAATATTATTCATCTTAAAAGGAATGAATGAGGAATGTTTCGGCAATAACCCGAACTTTATTGGACACTAAAAGAATCTCTTTGCAAATCCTTTATGGCACGCCATGGTATTATTACCTACGTGTTCAAACGGCACTTTTTATTACCGCTATCAAAAGCACGCTTCCAAGTACAAATACTCAGCAATGAATGGTGCAGCCTGACTTTATGAGACCGGAAATGTCAAGAACTCTACAAGGGTTATGCACGGCAGCGATTGTTTACCGAATGCAGTTTCTTAATGCCGGAGGTGGGTGGGGATAAAACGGAGACTTTGCACAGAATTATGGGTACGTCCGGTACATGGGAGTCATGTTTTGAGGTACTGTATGTATTCTCAGGTTTAAGATCAATGTTCCTCTAGAGATTAGTGAAATTTATGTCTATAACATCGTGTCCGTTAAGGCGGGTTTCAAAACGACAAAAAGTGTCATATGTCGTTTATTTTTTATTCCATCAAAGTAAATATGATATCGTTAGATTTGCCTTTAAATTTTCTAGAAAAAGTTAAGTTTGTAAAATTTTATTTTATTATTATTTAAAAAGTTGTTCTTGTTTGAAAATTTTGGATGACCACCATTTTGAATTCCTAATTCAGAAACAGTTTTTTCACAGGTTTTCCTTACTTAAGGTGTATAAAAAATTCAAAATTGTACGTTGTATGATTTTTGAGACAACATTGTTTTTTTAAAAAACGAAATGGTGGCCCTGTGAGTAATCGCGAACTTTGGGATGATTTAAATGTAATATTTCGATTCACTATTAGCCCAGAAACAATACCTCAAAATGTCGGTAGAGATTTCTGAAACACCCTGTATATAGGTTCTGAAACACCCTGTATATAGGTTCTGAAACACCCTGTATATAGGTTCTGAAACACCCTGTATATAGGTTCTGAAACACCCTGTATATAGGTTCTGAAACAACCTGTATGTAGGTTCTGAAACACCCTGTATATAGGTTCTGAAACACCCTGTATATAGGTTCTGAAACACCCTGTATATAGGTTCTGAAACACCCTGTATATAGGTTCTGAAACACCCTGTATATAGGTTCTGAAACACCCTGTATATAGGTTCTGAAACACCCTGTATGTAGGTTCTGAAACACCCTGTATATAGGTTCTGAAACACCCTGTATGTAGGTTCCGAAACACCCTGTATATAGGTTCTGAAACACCCTGTATGTAGGTTCTGAAACACCCTGTATGTAGGTTCTGAAACACCCTGTATGTAGGTTCTGAAACACCCTGTATGTAGGTTCTGAAACACCCTGTATATAGGTTCTGAAATAAATGATATGCAAATGTAGATACTGTAACAAACATTATTTATATAAAAATATGACACATATCGAGTCGTTGCTCAAATTATTTATTAACTTTTTAAGATGATTGACTTCATTGATACTCGTTACTATTCTAAGGACCAAAAGAAATACCAAAGAACACAAAAAAAACGGATGAATTTAATATCTACCAACGAGAATCAAAACATAAATTACTCTAGGTTGAATTGAAAAAAGTTGTCACTCTGGACTACCTCAGTGTCACTCTGGACTACCTCAGTGTCACTCTGGACCACCTCAGTGTCACTCTGGACTCTGAGCTCAGTGAAGCGAGGACAGTTTTAAATTCCTCGTTTAATGCATTTTACACTTCCAAAACTCAATCGTGTGAAGAAGAGAAGAAAATTGTGTTTAGAATATTGCGGAAATCAACGTTTGAAGCAATAAAATAAATTCATATAGATAATTTACCCCTTTGATTTATTCTACAAATGAACATCACAATTTTTAACTTTTCATATTACAGACCTAGGTGTTCAACTACTGTAATGCAACTTTAAAATTTACTTTATGAATTTTAAGTTATAAAATATATATTAGAGTTATTTTAATCAATCATTTTGAATAAAATGTGAGGTTTGTTAAAAAAGAGAAGAAAAAATAATTTGTTAGCATTTTTTCATTTTCCTAGTACAACGAAATAAGTACAGAGTTCTGCCTATTTTTAGTTCATTATGGAAATAGAATCGTGTATATGCACATTATAGAATATTTTAATGATGAAAATGTATTTTCAGCTCACCTCTTATGGAATGCTGCTAAGTTTTTTCAGTTGCCTTCAACATATTTTTGAATAGTCTAAACTCTTGCTAATATTATGAACTTTAGCATGACATTTGTTTATTTAGGGGATGACGATGAGGAGGAGGAAGGGGACGTATTGGACAGCCATCCTGGAGTGCCTGGAGGGGTGGACCAGCAGTCCGTGCCACTTCCAGTCTTCCTGGAGGAGCCCACGGACACTTACGTCATAAAGAACAAACCAGCTACACTGTCCTGTCGTGCTACCCATGCCCTCCAGCTATACTTCACCTGTAACGGGGAACGCGTTCAGACAGCATCGGGGGAACTTCATCCTCACCAGGAGTTTGTGGATCCACAGACTGGAATCAGGAACGTCGAGCTATCCGTGAACATCACCAGGGACGATGTTGAGGAGTTCTTCGGGAAGGAGAGCTTTCGGTGTGAGTGCGTCGCTTGGAACTCCCGAGGTCAAATCGAGAGTCAGCCCGCCATTGTTGACGTGGCATGTGAGTATTGAATGATACATGTAATAAAAACTATAATAAGAGTGTAGTGAAGCAAAGAATGAAAAGAGATCGCTGCATTATGAACGAAGCAAACGACTCAGTGACAATTATAAATAGATTAAAGAGGAGTTTGCTAGAAAATGGCCTCAGTCAAGAAAACAAGTTTTTAGATACATATATGAACTTTAAAGTTGAATTTGATTTTTATACATTATTATCAATATTGGCAAATATTTATATTGTTATATTACGGAGTGTTGATTATTCTAGTTTAAGAAAATAACCTTTTATTGACAGCAGTATTTTCCTTGAAAGTTAATCTACAAAACATGAAGCTGTGTCAGAGGCCGCTTTTTCATAAAAATATTTCTACATTTATAACCCTTCAAATTTTACTAGATTTGGATAAAAATACAGTTAACGATTTAAATTGATTTCCCAATATTTATTTTAACACGCCGTTTAGTAAATGTAGGTGTCTTATCAAAGGTTTAGACATACAATTAAAACTAAAAATACTTTCATACATTTAGCATAATCCTTGTGACTAACATAGGTCCAGTTTAATTGGGAAACTCATATTCAGAAATGACATCTAAGTATGACAGTTATTTGCTATCTTAATTTCATTCATTAACTATCTAGAAGTTCCTTTGGCTTTTCCGTGACTTCATTTAATTGTTAATTCTTGAGGAGTATGAAATAAAAACAAACTTCGAATGTCTTTCTCCTTGTATGGTTTTAATAAGTCATTGTAACAGCTGTAAACTAAAATATGCATGCAGAAAAACAATCACAACTCAAAAAAGATACTGACTTGAAAAAAAAAAAAAAAATATTTTCGTAAACGGACGACGGAATGATTTTTTACTTTTACCGAATAACGAACTACCTGACACGCATCTGGTCGTTTTTTTTCAGCAAACTCCTCTAATGTACATCTTTATACTCGTACAGTACGTTTATCCTTGATGATTTGGGAGTAGTGTAGTGCGGGAGGTGTAGTCCTGCCCTCTTATGGAAAAATGTAAAATAAATCGGCATACTAACTCGACACACATTTAGCACATTATTGGATGTGACCTCTGTTTATTTCTTATCTGTGTTAAAGTACAGAACTCCCATATCCTACGAATTGACTGTCGTAAGTTCCATTTCTTTCTCACCGATCTTCAAACTACACTATTGTGCTATAATTTGATTTTTTTTAAACATCATATTCCTTAACCTTACTATTTTATGTTTTTTTGCAATTAAATTCAGTGAAACAAAAATTATTCAATCATTATTTATGATTAGGAGAATTTATATCCAAGAAAACGTAAAGAATTGTGAATAATTTGAAAGAAAATGTTGTAACTTTTATTTTATAAACAAGTTATTTTAAAGCTGGGTCTGTTTTTACAACACGGCCAGCACTTAAAAATGTTGTCTATAGAAATACGGAACATTTTAGGATTGGTTTTTTTAACCTAACTTAATCAAACACCGATCATAAACAATAAAGTAAATATATATCAACAACACACAAACTATCAACTGTTTCTTATAAGCATGAGTTGATTTGTTTTGATTATTTTGGTTATACTATATTTTCTGAGTATAATTTTTCTTAAAATTCTGTAACCTGTGTATATAGTAAATATTTTAAGAGTAGGGACTCTTTTGCAAATATACCCTAAACATTATATAAATAATCAAACGAACCAAGTAGTTGTCTGATCTGAACACAATTTAAATTATTTAAATTAATATCTTAGGCTCAGGATTCAACTGACGTTAGCAATTTAATGTCCATTTAGTAACAGAAGTATGTGTTAGTAGATGTGGTCTGTGATTTTGGCATCTTCATAGATGGAAGTAGCTTGAAATTTGCAACCAAATTGGACAGATATGCTAAATAACTTTTCCTTCGATAAAGGTGATTGGCACTTCCTGGCCAATCATGAGTTAGCCAATGTGTGTTCCCATTTTATTTTATGGACACACATGGTTATTTTTCACCTACCATCACATGGTTTAAACCTACGCGAAAGATCATACAACCTCTAATATCCAACAAAGCAATTTTAAAATGTCGAGTCGTAAAAACCAAAGTGCATAAATGAATGTAGCAATATTGTCAATTAAAACACCCAACCAGTTGAAGTTTATAAATTCTATCACCGGGGAAGTGAAACGCTCTTTCAAACACGAATTAATTGGACCTCCATCCCTTCCCAAAGAGTTCGAGGGACGCGACCGCCGAGGGCATGAATATTGGATGAACCGCTCGTTTACGTCGCATTCCAGCACTACCCCTTCCCCTCAGTCAATAGCTGACTTTATTCAGACGATAATAGATTTAACATTTACATTCCAAATGTCAACCTGTCATTTACCTTGTTGCCAAAAACTTTCAAATGTCAGAATCCAATGCCAATTCCGGCACGTCCGTATTTTGTGTTATGCTCCAAAACGTCCTCTAGACATTTTTACATTTAACTTAACAGCAATCTTTGAGTTTTATGTACCCTCTTGGGTTGCTCCGATAGGTTTTACCATTGCATTGGCTCATAACTCTTAAAAAAAAAAAAATGATTCGCAAAATATCATGTTCTTTTTTTGCCTATAGCAGCTACATGTACCTGAAATTCGGCAATTGGGGAGCAGGGCTGTAACCCAGGTGTTTAAAGATATAATGTTGTGAATATTGTAGGAGATAGGTTCTTTGCTCGGTCTTCTTAACACCAATATAGCATCCGCTCAATGGTTGCCATCGTGGTGGATACTACTAGAAAAGTCTGGGATGTCCATGTTGGTTGGTAGTCAGGGTCCAGATGTTGTGTATAGGAGAGAACTGAGTTCATTAGAAAGGGCTTGTCAATTATAAAAAATAAGGTCAATACTACGTGGTTCAAATTCCATGTAAAGCTGTAGGTCGTTAATTTGCTCTGGCTATTGGACTATTGATAAGTGACCTTTTCTGAGCATAAATCGAACTTAGTAACCAGGCTTCATAGTTCATCTACAGTCATCCTACACTCATCACTCACATTCGCCTTCAAATACGACAAAGTTGTGACCGCTTGTCATATTTAAGAGTAATATAAGAAATGTACCTTTATGAATAGCTTCGGCATTTATGGATGGGTATCTTAAGTATTGTACTAAATCGATTCTGAAAATCATTTTAGGCAAGATAGAATCTCATTAGGATGAAACAAAATATTGGAATGCCTGAGGTCCCAAAGTGAAGGGGGAGAAGTGACTCGTTTTTAGGGTTGATACCTACTAAAAATAAGTTTTAACCATCATACAAAAAATGTTAAATATGTATTACTAAAATATTTAAAGACATCTTTATTCTACACATCGTTTTCTCGGCTTTCAGATAACACAAAAAATGTTTGGCATTGTTTTAGGTTATTTTACCTTTGATAACAATTTGTAATAAGTAATACGTTTGTTCCTATTTTGTAAATAAGGTTTCTTTTAATTAAAATATGAAATTATTGAAAAAGAAAAAAAATTATGCAATATTAAAAATCATTTATGTAGGTTTTGAAATTATTTTTGTTTTGTTTTTTACAGTTTGTAAAACCATATAGATCGAAGAAGATATTTCGATGAACCAAAGCGAAATGAATATCATAAATCTTGTAATATGACAAATAAGGAATTACAAAACCAAAAGGTGAAAAAGTTGAAAAACCTAAAGTACATTAATGAATGTACCAACAATGTCATGTCAACTAAAACACCTCACTGTTAAATACTATAAATAACCCAAAAACGTCAGTCTCAGGTGTTTTGTAAAGTAGAACACAGAATACTTCAACGGAATTAAACGTAAAACCAAAATAATACTATTTGAATCACGTTTGATCGAACAATAAAGCAGTTCAACAAGGCACAAGGGCTGTCGCATTATACAGCAGTAAAACTGAGACCCAAGTCACAGTAAAATGTAACAATTCTCGTAGCGGAGGAAATGTCAAAGCCATAAACTTATAGTATTGTTACCCTGTTTATTTATAGGTAACATGACATGGCGTTGCGGCGGATGAAGTGGGATGGGTGATCGCTCCATAAAGTCGCCTACTAGGACCATTCTGTCTCTAGAGGCGAGCTGAAGGAGAGTTAGGCCAAGAAGAGAAGAATGTCTAAAAGTACTGTCGTTATTAGATTACATTAACTAAGATGAAGGGATGGACCTGGGGTGGGCACAACATGTTATGTATGAACTGTATATAGTCGTGGATTTCTTGTTGTCATTTACATACTTTTTGAGCTTGATACAAATTAATATTTTGACTACCATCCGGAACTATTTGACTGATTCCTCTTAACCGAATTGTATTATTCAGTTCTATTTTTAGGAAATTTCCATTAAAATTATAATCATGGTCACTTTTTTAAGTCTCTCATTCTATCATCCGATAAACATCACAAAACCAGTGTGTTTTTCGTGCTTGATTGATATTTTATTATTTGGTGCTTGGAATATATTTGTTGTATATTCTTCTGAATTGTTGATATCTGTTTTGTGAGGAAATGTTCAGCATCACAAGGCTGTTCATGAGTATTCACAGTACAGGCCTCACTTTAAAAAAGAATTATCTTTCTAAAATTGCATCATTTGAAGAAACTTCAAAAGCTTCTAAAACGTTTTTTCTACCTTTCTTGAATTTCTGTTGTTGATTTCCAAATGTCCGTAAGGTTAAATCATTGGTCTCTTCCTATAAATCCCATTTCAGTTTCACTTTTACTTAAATTTGTGTCAGTATTTTCGCCTGGAATTGTTCTTCTTTTATATTAATTCTTTCTTTGATCTCGTATTTGTCTCAAGGGCATAGGCTCCCAATAATACTGTTTTACCAAAAGCACGTTGCTGGAGTTTGGGCTCTGTTATAAAAGTTCCATCTGTTTACTTTCGTTTCGTGACTCTTTTTAAATCTATTTTCAGCCAAATTGTGTGACATTTTTCTGTACTTGGTTACCAGCGGGCATGTTTCTATTTTTCCTATTCGTGTAGTTTTTTGTCATATAACATTTGGAGCCCTGTTTTGTTTTAGATTTCATGTAATGCTATTCAATCATCATATGTATATTTAAACTCAAAATTTGTATCTATGCGTTTAACAAATAATAAGGTTAACCTTTGTCGTCTTCAGCAACAAAATATTTTTATTGGCCTACCGGTTTTAGAGCAAGAACAATTTAGAGTTCTTGCTCTAAAACCGGTAGGCCAATAAAAATATTTTGTTGCTGAAGACGACAAAGGTTAACCTTATTATTTGTTAAACCCACATCCAGTGTAAGTTGTCAAAACAGTCACATTAAAACATTATAATGTTTTTATATAATTATTATTTGTTGTATAACATTATTATTTTTTATACATATCAGCTCAGTAGGCTTTAGCAATGAATAATGCATCTATTCGTACTTCTGCATTTGATACGTTGAGAAGACAAATTTAACAGGCCGGTTTTAAATCAAGCTAACAAATCAGTGCTAGCAAAAATTAAAACATATTCTGAAAATAAACAATAACTCAGATAAACACAAAACAGCTTCACTTCAAATAAATGTAAAGTCTACTACGATACAAAATTAATATCACATCATATAAATGACGCATACAATTGTATATTGTAAAATAAGTTTGATAAAGCTAATGTAAGAAATGTAACCATTCTTACTAAAATCAATTACAAAACCTATTTACTTCCACAATTACTTTATATTTATTACACCTTACATTTTTACATTGTTTTTACACCTCATATTAATCTATTCTTCGTTAGTTAATTTGTATACGTTTTCATTAATTATTGATAAACTACAGTTTTGGCATAAACCAACTATATCAAAACTATTTAAGGGATGTGTTGATTGATCTATAACATGTTAATATTACCCCCCCCCCCCCCCGGTATCGCATTAGTTATTTATTAATTTAAGGTTATTGCTTTCTCTTTTTCATGTCCTTTAACTTTCTCCGGTATTCCTTCATCCTTTGACATCCCTGTTTGATCTCAGTCTCAATATTCCTTTCTTGTTTGATTCAAAAACACTCGCATACATGTATTTATCATGTTAATTATAGTATAACAGTTGTTTAGAATATATTCAGAACAGAAAACAAATCTTTGAATAGTTTCAGAGGCATGGAAACAACACAATCAATACAATTTTATGGTTCTTTTTGATTTATCATATAATTTTTGTAGTGATTTTTAAATATGAAAAGTTTTTCTCTAACTTTTTTACGTTTTATTACTTGAAACTTTTATAGTCTGATGCTATTTTGCTGGTCCTCAAACGGCCCTACGAATGTAAAAGTGTTGTCAGTCTACCCACCCATTCTACGGTAGATATTGGGGTATTTATCTATGGACATGCTGCGCAGTATTAGTACTGCGCAGCATGTCTATTACTTAGGGATTAAGTTCACTCGCAAGGTAGTCACTTACACTAATGGGCTCGATGAACCCTCTACGCACAATACGCACAAAGCTATGTTCATTAACATAGCACTGTTTGATATCATTTAATTAAGGAAATCTGAATAAAGATCGTTCTTAAAAGTTGAATCAGTGATGTAACATCAGAATAAAAGTGAGGGCGTTCACCCAGTTGAGCTCTACGAGGAATTTATTTGTAATTTTATTTAAATTGTCGATAGGAATAGCAATGAATCTGCCTCACTAATACACACAACGTGTTTCCCTTCCCCCCTCTCTCTCAACCCCTCCCTCCCTCTCACGATTAAAGTTTTACTTTACACTAGTGGTTAGTAGGTTTTGTTCACTATATTCTATAACCAATATTGTAGAGAATATTGTAATCAAATACTGTAGATCTCACCGTTTTTTAATGAATTCTGTACCAAGAAAGGCCAAATTAGCCACTTTAAATATCCATACCTCCATTTTTTTTTTTTTAGTTTCCCTCAGCATGTTTATTATTTATAAATTAGTCTAACACGTTTAATTAAAAAATGTCAAAAATAATGTTCAATCGAACCCCTTTAAAGTTACGCTTTTAAAAATAGCATTGTACATGACAAATTCCTTGAAGACTGTTTGAATTAGTAGTGCATATATGTAAGCCGAAACGTGTTAGTCTCTGTGACAAAGACTCGTGTTGCGGGCCGCCGCGAATGTGTAGACGTATCTTACGGACGAGTTGAGGCGATGTTATTTTTTGATCATTGTTCTTCAGTGTAATGTGACGGGGCGGGCTCGGCTCAACAATAGTCACTGATAGATGTTTACGTTAGGCAAATTGGAAATGGTCTTGTATTAACGAAGCGTCTTGCTATTTAATTGTATGGAACCGATCCCCCAGGCCTGGAGGGGGCGTGTTCGGGCCGAACCACAATTGATATTAAGTACAAATTCGTAGTCAGTTAATTGAGGTTGATCGAGGAGGGAAACATAAAGTAATTAAGTGGGGTGGGTTGATTGTGAGTTATGCAAGTTTTGTTCTCCGTTTGTTGTGTTGGAAACACTAACTACCCTTGTACTCTTGTAGATGAATTTTATTTCAACTTCAATTTATGTGAAATGGATTTGGTTTCTAATTCTTGGGCTGATAAGTTGAAGGGAGATAATACAAAATGAGTTTAAATGTTTAAACAAGGTAACATTTTATTGTCATTTTTAAGATATTCGTAGCTTACCACTCTAGTTTTATAGAAAATTACATTCAGTACCTAAAATAATAATTACATAATTTAAAAGCTTCTAATATGTATTAAACATAAAGTAAAATAAAGCAATACATTTTATGTATCACCGAATCTAACCACTTGAGCATTCATTTACTTTTATTTGTGTCCAAACATGTTTAATTCTTGTAGGAAGGAAGAGCTCTCTTTCTTTCATTAGACCAAGTTGTCCCGGTTCTTTTTCTGTCACTCTCTGACAAACTTACCGAAAAAAAAAACTTCTTCCAGAGTGTGCTCCCATTAGAGATGCCAATTTTTGCTAAACCTGTTTCTTTAAAGTCATTTTAATTTAACCATAGAGAAAAAGATACATATGTGGTTTTCTTATGATCACAGCAAACTCCACAAAGATAGTTTTAAATAAATAACAGCTAATGTGTACGTCTGTATACATCTGAAGTAATAATTATTATATTTTCCTTGATAATTGGGGGGGGGGGGAGGTATGATAGATTGACAAGGTGCTGGCCCTGTCATCCTTTGGCACAGTGGAGAAATATATTTCGACACACATCCAGCGCAATTTTGGATGCGATCTCTGTTTCCTTCTTTTATCTGATTCCACATATCCATTTAGTTGTCTCTGTTTGTCAAATTCTTTATTATCGTTATTATTTTAGCTGAATAAAAGCACAAATTTCAAAGTTTATATGATTTGTTGTTATTTTAAAATATTACTGGTGTTTAATGTAGATTAATTAATATGATTTTTTTGTTTTCAAATTTATTCACTGAATAAAAGAATCAGTTGAAAAATATATATTTACATCAAATAGGTGAGTTCTTTTATTTTACTTCAAAAACCCTATATAAAAAATGTATTGTACAGTTAGTCTAAAATCGAGGTCTTCTTATTAGAAGTTTTGGGCTTTTAGTGTTATTGAAATATAGTTGAATTCTATAACTATCAAACACAAGAACGTTATCCAACTAGTTGAAGAAACCTAGTAATAAACGGTCTAATATAATAAAAGCGGTACTTAACTTATCTATTTAAATTGCAAGGTATCTCCAGTTGATTATTACGTACTATTACGTACGCGGCCCGTATTATTACGTGGAGAACACGTAGGCCAGCGCGGGTAATAGCCTGTATTTACGGGGGTTGTGACCATCTTCGATTTCAAGTAGCACAAACACTTAAATTACACTCCAGACACCGTGTGGCTATTTACATATTAATACAATTGCCAGCCTGCCCTCGCAGCTACGAGGTGTTTGTTATGCCGGCCACGGCGAGACGTCCTGGTACACGTCCTGTAATTAGGACTCGAATTAATTCCGTTAATATCCTCAAATTGTAGGAGTTCCATTATATATAATTCTGTTCCCATCATTACTAGAACGATTTGGTCAAATTTGTATGCACTGAAATGCATAATTTTCCTCACCACTGAAGCGGTTGAAAGAGATTTGTTGTTAGTTTCAGAGGACGAC
The DNA here is from genome assembly GCA_035578905.1 of Stictocephala bisonia. Lineage (NCBI taxonomy): Eukaryota > Metazoa > Arthropoda > Insecta > Hemiptera > Membracidae > Stictocephala > Stictocephala bisonia. The sequence goes on along the minus strand of JAQJVL010000009.1, from coordinate 6,253,874 downwards.
AAAAGTTTGAAGTTGCTTTTGTATGTATGAAATGGCTTTGGAAAATGAAACTTAGAATAAATATTTTTTATAAGCTCTAGATTCGTACTAAGAAAGGATTGAAAAATTATTTTCTGTTAAAGATTTTAACTAAGGTAAATAATAAATATTTCGATACCAGCTACTCAGAATATATGTTACCATTCACCGTACCTAAGAGATTATTTTTCAACATTGAAAGCGTACAATGTTGTTGGAAGAAGATACCACCACTAGTTTAAGTCAAAACCGCCATACGTGTATGGGCAGGTGGATATACTAGTACCACTTCACGTGTATGGGCAGGTGGATATACTAGTACCAATTCACGTGTATGGGCAGGTGGATGGATATACTAGTACCACTTCACGTGTATGGGCAGGTGGATATACTAGTACCAATTCACGTGTATGGGCAGGTGGATGGATATACTAGTACCACTTCACGTGTATGGGCAGGTGGATATACTAGTACCACTTCACGTGTATGGGCAGGTGGATATACTAGTACCACTTCACGTGTATTGTAAGATGGTTTAGTTTCAGTATATAACTTTGAAAGAGCTGACTGATTTCGGTGCCACTTAAAGGTGTCTGTGACACTATAGGGTAGATGCCTCTATTACCCTTATATTTTAACCCTTATATTGAAGATAAAATTTAATAAATCATAATTTACAGAAATATAGAACAATTGCTAGTTGAAGAAGAAAATTAGAAGACATACAGCACAGTTAGGACTAACAAGTTTCCACTCAACAGCATACCTGAAGTCGAATCGGCTGATGATACTTGAAATATAATATGGTCACAAACACCGTTATCAACTTGTGTAGCACCCATGATTTTCTTGTGTAGCACCCATAATTATCTTGGGTAGCCCCATGACCAACTTGTGTAGCCTCCCGTGATCATCTTGGTTTCGCCAATGAATGATCAACTTGTGTAGTACTCGTGACCAACTTGTGAAGCACCCATGATTATCTTGGGTAGCCCCCGTGACCAATTTGTGTAGAACCCGTGATTATCTTGGGTAGCCCCCGTGACCAACTTGTGAAGCACCCATGATTATCTTGGGTAACCCCCGTGACCAACTTGTGAAGCACCCATGATTATCTTTTGTAGCTCCCATGACCAACTTGTGTAGCACCCATAATAATCTGGGGTAGCCCCCATGACCAACTTATGTAGACCCATGATTATCTTGTGTATCACTCATGATTATCTTGGGTAGCCCCCATGACCAACTTGTGTAGCCTCCCGTGATCATCTTGGTTTCGCCAATGAATGATCAACTTGTGTAGTACTCGTGACCAACTTGTGAAGCACCCATGATTATCTTGGGTAGCCCCCGTGACCAATTTGTGTAGAACCCGTGATTATCTTGGGTAGCCCCCGTGACGAACTTGTGAAGCACCCATGATTATCTTGGGTAACCCCCGTGACCAACTTGTGAAGCACCCATGATTATCTTTTGTAGCTCCCATGACCAACTTGAGTAGCACCCATAATAATCTGGGGTAGCCCCCATGACCAACTTATGTAGACCCATGATTATCTTGTGTATCACTCATGATTATCTTGGGTAGCCCCCGTGACCAACTTGTGTAGCCTCTCGTGATCATCTTTATTTCATCTATGTATGATCAATTTGTGTAGTACAAATGACCAACTTGTGAAGCACCCATGATTATATTGGGTAGCCCCCGTGACCAACTTATGTAGCACTCATGATTATATTGTGTATCACCCATGATTATCTAGGTAGCACCCATGATTATCTTGGATAGCCCCCGTGACCAACTTGTGTAGCCTCCCGTGATCATCTTGGTTTCATCTATATATGATCAACCTGTGTAGTACTCCTGATAAACTTGTGTAGCAACAGTGACTAACTTGGGTAGTATCCTAGATCATCTTCGATAGCACTTATGATCAAGTGAAGTAGTTCCCAACGGGGGTTTTGGGGTATAGCCCCCAACGAGTGCAGCTAGATTATACGGTGTATATGTTACCGGCAAAGTGTAATATCAGGCATTGTATAGAATACCTAGGCATTCTATTCATTGCCAAAAGTAAGCAGGCAAAGTGTGAAATTTTAAACATTTCATACTTTGCCTAGGCATTCTATAGAATGCCTGCTGGAGTTCAGGCAGAGTTAAAAATCTGTCTGTTCCATTGTTTTCAAGTTACAACGTGCTTGCCTCACCTACTCCCCCCGCCCATCCCCGCTATAACGCTGCTCTCAGTTCTGTTCCGTCACGCTACAGTATTGTGCTAGGCCTACGCTTCAGTTCTGTTCTGTCGTGCCACTGTATTGTTGCTTGAAAATGTCACATGTGAACAGTAGTATCAGTAGTTCTAGTGATCGTTTATCGCTAATGAAACTTCGTTTTAGTGCCGAACTTGTAAAAATTCGGAATGCAAGTGCTAAAAATAGTGTTTTTTTGACTGGAGACGACTATAAGAAGCTGGTGTTGGAGATCGAAGATGCCAAGGCCAAGCCCAGAAAGGAACCTCTTCACTACTGGCTACTCAACAGGTATGATGTAATGATCGTAGAAAATGTGCAAAAACTAATACACCCATTAAAACAAGGAGACAGTGTTGTAAAATTTTATGTCCACGATTCAGATTTATTTACTGTTCTCCATGAAGCTCATGTAGCTATTGGTCATGGTGGAAGAGATCGAATGTTAAAAGAGCTAGATATTAAGTACAAAAATGTTACACGTCATGATGTTGAGCTATATATTAGTTTGTGTGAGCCATGTCAGAAGAAACAAAAGGATTCGAAAAGAGGAGTGGTAGTAAAGCCCCTGATTTCATCAGAATTTAATTCTCGTTGTCAAGTAGATTTAATTGATTTCCAGTCACAGCCCGACAGGGAGTTTAAGTTCATAATGGTATATCAGGATCATTTGACAAACTTGTGATTCTTAAGCCTCTCAAAACTAAAACCGCTGAGGAAGTAGCATATCACCTAGTTGATATTTTTACTCTCATTGGAGCACCAAGTATATTGCAGTCAGAATGGAAGGGAGTTTGCAAACAAAATAGTGTACAATTTAAAAAATTATTGGCCTACGTTAAAAATCGTTCATGGCAAACCACGTCATTCTCAAAGTCAGGGTAGTGTAGAACGTGCAAACCAAGATATTGAAAACATGATTTCGACTTGGATGCAAGATGAAAAACTGACCGTTGGAGTGAGGGATTGAGATTTGTGCAACTTATGAAAAATAGAGCTTTACATTCAGGAATCAAAAGAACGCCCTATGAGGCTCTCTTCGGCTGTAAAGTAAAGGTCGGTCTTACAACATCTTCTCTGCCTCGAGACATTTTGGATTCCATTAACAGCGAAGAAGATTTGGAAAGAGTGGTTAATAACATGCACACAACAGAAACACAAACAATGTCAAGTCTAGAAACTCCACTCCAAACCGATCATAACACTTCAGAAGTTAATGAGGCAACCGTTGATGTCTCGGTCAGTTCTAGCCTTCTACAAATGTGTAGCGTTTGTTTGCAGCAAACTAATGAGAAACAAAACTGCACAAAATGTTTAGCGGACATAGGCTACATATTTCATGTGGCCATTCAATTCAGGGGTGTGATGATACTGAAAAAACCCTGTTGTGTGTCCCTTGTTTTAATTCGGAAAATATTGATAAAGAGAGGAAGAGGTCAAAAGCTTGTCTTGAAAAACAAGCTAAGAAAATGAAAGCTAATTCCGATAAAAAGTTTCCCCCCGTCACCAAAGGAGTCACTGTTCGTGTTCCAATTCCTGACGTTGACAAAGGAAGAGGTGACTTGAGAAATATTCTGGCAGTGGTCATGGATACGACAGAAGATGGGTTTTACAAATTAGGGACCGCCAACGGAGTTTTGAAACAACTGTACGCAAGGTCACAGTTTGCAAAAAAAGCCTAGTTCGAGTAGAAGACGTGCCTGATCAAGAAACAGGACTTCGTACCGTTGCAACAGCTCAGTCAACAGGAAGCGGCCAAGGATTTGTGAGATGCACTTGCAAAACTAAATGTCAAACCAAACAATGTGCTTGTGTTAAAAACAATCGAAAATGCAACTCGAAGTGCCATAGTTCTCTTTCCTGCTGTAACAAGTAATTTCTTAAATTAATATTTCACTTTTAAATTTTACTCTAGTAAAATATGAGGATTTTCAGATCCTATGTTTAATACATTTCATGTTTGTTATTTGCAATAAACAATTTTTAACAATGTTGTTCATTTTATACTTTGCCTGCAAAACTTTCGACATTCTATATAATGCCTAGGCATTATACACAATGCCTAGGCAAAGTTTGTACAGTACAATTGTTAAGAAATGAGTTTATTTCATACTTTGCCTGGATTCACTCGGCAATGTATACAATGCCTAGGTATTCCATACAATGCCTGAATTGTACACATTGCCGGTAACATATACAACAAAGAATGCCATCATATCATTATATACAAACAATAAGACAGTACTATTTGTTATCAAATTTTGATAACTGTAATTGTTTGTAGGTTTAAGTAGAATATTACAAATGATCTTCAAAATAAAACACATGGAAAGATAAAGATATAAATATCCTTTTACATAAATTATGAATTTAAATAACTATGATATTGGTTTAATTTTTCAAATTTAATTTCTTATAAGAAAATTTTAGTTTTTTAAAACATAATTGCGTGTATAGTCTTAAAATCAATGTATTAACAATTATTCTAATATATTTTGGTATTACATATTTTCTTAGAAATATAACATATTTATGAATGTTGTGGAAGTTCCCTCTGTTTAATTCATTTTAACTAAATTTTTTTACAGTGCTGAAATTTGAAATGTTGCTATACAAAGGCTTGAATAAAGAGCAATAAATGAAATCACTGCCATTGCAGGATGACAAAACACTTTCAGACAGTTGTAAATCTGCTATGCTAACAGTACAAAGTACGTTGTCACTGAATTTTATAGCTACAACAGAATTTCCGTACACCAACACAGCCTTTACGACCCTCCAACTGAGACCAATAAATACCCCAACACGTTCTCTCGGACAATTATGTGCAATGCAATTATTGTTTTACGACCTATACTGCAAACAGTACAATAGTCGTAAATTGACGGAACAAATTGCCTTCAACCTGAGTCTTTCCATATCGATACATTTAGTTCAAAGGATTTGTTACCAGCTGCTTGGTTTTGGGATCACAAAGTTAAACTAATTTTACGGTGCGTTTTTGCAGATCTGAAAAAACACTTCGAGGTTCCTCCATATTCGCAATCGGTGGAGATGGACCACCAGGCAGAACTCCGCTGTCACGCACCCCCAGGAGTTCCTCCTCCCCAGCTGTACTGGCTACGTAATGGGCTGCCGCTGGAGACTGACACCAACGTCATTGTCAGCAGTGAGGGACACTTACTCATCAGCCAAGCAAGGCTACAGGACACTGCCAACTACACATGTGTGGCGGAGAACATTGCAGCCAAAAGGATCAGTGACCCAGCTCTCCTCACGGTCTACGGTAAGTAACAGTTACTCATCAGCCAGGCAAGGCTACAGGACACTGCCAACTACACATATGTGGTGGAGAACATTGCGGCTAAAAGGATTTGTGACCCAGCTCTCCTCACGGTCTACGGTAAGTAACAGTTACTCATCAGCCAGGCAATGCTACATAACACTGCCAACTACACATGTGTGGCGGAGAACATTGCGGCCAAAAGGATCAGTGACCCAGCTCTCCTCACGGTCTACGGTAAGTAACAGTTACTCATCAGCCAGGCAAGGCTACAGGACACTGCCAACTACACATGTGTGGCGGAGAACATTGCGGCCAAGAGGATCAGTGACCCAGCTCTCCTCACGGTCTACGGTAAGTAACAGTTACTCATCAGCCGGGCAAGGCAACATGACACTGGCAACTACACATGTGTGGCGGAGAACATTGGGGCCAAAAGGATCAGTGACCCAGCTCTCCTCACGGTCTATGGTAAGTAACAGTTACTCATCAGCCAGGCAAGGCTACAGGACACTGCCAACTACACGTGTGTGGTGGAGAACATTGCGGCCAAAAGGATCAGTGACCCAGCTCTCCTCACGGTCTACGGTAAGTAACAGTTACTCATTAGCCAGGCAAGGCTACAGGACACTGCCAACTACACATGTGTGGCGGAGAACATTGCGGCCAAAAGGATCAGTGACCCAGCTCTCCTCACGGTCTACGGTAAGTAACAGTTACTCATCAGCCGAGCAAGGCTACAGGACACTGCCAACTACACATGTGTGGTGGAGAACATTGCGGCCAAAAGGATCAGTGACCCAGCTCTCCTCACGGTCTACGGTAAGTAACAGTTACTCATCAGCCGGGCAAGGCTACAGGACACTGCCAACTAGACATGTGTGGCGGAGAACATTGCGGCCAAAAGGATCAGTGACCCAGCTCTCCTCAAACTTTACAAACATATTGACGAGCTGCTCACACAGTCAACGTAAAACTTGATCGGTGAACCATTTTACTTTACATACGTTTTGACGGGCTAATCATTCATTTATCGTAGGAATTGATCGACTGATAATGTACTTGACATACTTCTTGACGAGCTGCTCACCTAGTTAACATAAGATTAGATCCGCTGATCACGTACTGGACATACGTTTTGACGAGGTGCTCACCCAGTTAGCATAAGATTTGATCGACTAATCATGTACTTGACCTTCGTTTTGACGAGCGTTTCACCCTCTGAACAACGTATTAACATAAGACTGATTCAACGAACGTTTTGACATCCTGTTCACCCACTTGACGTATATTTTACGGAATGCCCAACCTCTTCAAATATGTTTCGGTGAATCAGTTACTCTCTGGACACTTGCCTTATCGGAATGCTAACAAACTCGATACAGTCTTCATGAGAAGTTCACCCACTTGACTGCAATAATTCGTCTTAAGCGCAACTTACTTGACAAATTAATTTACTTGGCCAATGTTTTTACAATAGACGTATATAAGCATTTTAATAAAACGTAAACTGGTAAGCTGCAACTCAAACGTTAATTTATTTGCTAATTTTGTTGACATTCAAATAAACTATCCTTAAAATGATATGAGTCGGCCCACATGCAAAATGCAACTAAAATTATATACGAAATAAGATATTACAGGGTGTATGTGAATGTAACGATATAAAATTTATATTTACTACACTAAATCTATATGTTAGTATTTAATATATTACTTTTAAGTGTTTTATTTATGAAATGAACTTATAAATGTAATTTAAAAAGCTAAAAAAGTGTTGAGTGAACATTTTTACAGCTGAATAGCGAACCCTTAAATTAAGAGAATAATTAGGTCAAGATTAACGGTACTTTGCGTTAATTAAATAACCAACCCTAAGGGGACATGAACGATAACGGTTTTAATTTTGCAAAGAAGAAAACTTCGTTTTTGCATCAGTTATTCATAAAGATACGCAAACATCCTTCAGAAGTTTTGTGAAAAGTGGTTTGGTGAAATTAATTCAGGGCTGGCGGAGGTGGGGGCATTTAAAGTGGCCGCTGTTTTCAGGAGGGACTTGGTATAAAGTTTACTAATATTCCAGCGGTCCCCTAATGAGAGTCCCCGACTGTTATTGCTAGTATTAGCCTTCTCATCTCTAATTACCCCCAGTCTTCATAATTCATCGCATCAGAAAACGATCTGTCGCCGCATTGCCGATGTCACCGTTAAACAATCAGCCAAACTCTTCTCTGATGAATAATTTATCCAGTTTTGTTTAATCCCATCCCTTTCCTTGGAATATAATTCTGACTGGAGGCCAACTTTGCCTAATCTCGTCTCCATATAACTTCTCGTAATAGGATTGCTTTTGCTCGACTCAAATAATGCTCTCGACTGTTTCTTCCCTTTCTTTTCAATAAGGAAATGGAACAAGTTCTTCCCAGTCCTTTCTTGAATTATAGGATTAGACGAGTTAAGAAAGGACCCGTTGGAAGTTTTGACTGATCTTTTTGCAGTATTAACAGGTTTAAGTTTGAAACTGTCTGATTATATCTGATTATTAAGGGACGAAGTTTCATAACTGCAAACTCGGGGAACTCGTATAAATAGAGAATCTTCTTATTTACGTTTAAATTGTAATGTTTGTAACTTTTAAAATGTAATAACGTTAGTCACTTTTTTACAATTTAACGTAAACGTAAAATAATGATTGAATTTGGTATAAAATCCATAACACTAAAAAATCAGTGGCAGTTAATTCAAGCACTGCAATATGAGTGTTATATCAGTCAGTTTTACATTAATTATACAAAAAGTTTGTTAACTTCGTATCATAAATAACAAAACTATATTACCAGTTATACAAAAGTGATAGTTATAGTTGTAATTTAAAATTAGAACAATATGTGCGGTAACAATCAAATATGTATTCTGTAGTTCAATTTAGGCTGCGTGTTATTTTTAATTGAAAACGAAAATATACTGACAACATATCAAATTGAATCGTACGAAAATAATAATCAGTAAAATATGTATTTCTCTGAATACACGAAATAAGAGAAAGTCAAAAAGTAAAAAAATATTTCAATATAAGTAAAAAAAAAAAATAACAATTACCGTGAATTCCTTTGTTGATCCCTTTGGTACCAAAATCTATAAAAAAGTACTTTTTGTATGTATGATGAATGACCCAATTATGACGCGAATTATACAGTTGCTGTAAAAATTATGACCATATTGTAATATATAGTGTTGTGTGATTTTAATCTGTTTTGTGGTGGAATAAGTTTAAATTATAATCTGTTTAAATATTTAAAAGTTATATGATATTAATAAATAAAAGTAATACAACGGTTGTTATAACGTAAATTATTATTCCTGACCCGGTACACTACCCGTATTTTAGGTTGTCCAATGGACAATGTCCATGTCCATGGTCACTGCGGTCACCGTATAGTTGGTCACCTGGACTGCCCCTCAATAGTTGCGGTCAAGCGTGCAAGAAGCCCAATATAAGAAGCATCACGGTTACCGTTGTTCCTGTACCCGACACACAAAACGTGTTTTAAGTTATGTCCATGGTCACTGCGGTCACCGTTTAGTTGGTCACCTGGACTGCCCCTCAGTAGCTGTGGTCAAGCGTGCAAGAAGCCCAATATATGAACCATCACGCTTACCGTTGTTCCTGTACCCGATACACAACACGTGTTTTAAGTTATGTCCATGGTCACTGCGGTCTCCGTTTAGTTGGTCACATGGACTGCCCCTCAGTAGCTGTGGTCAAGCGTGCAAGAAGCCCAATATAAGAAGCATCACGGTTACCGTTGTTCCTGTACCCGACACACAACACGTGTTTTAAGTTATGTCCATGGTCACTGCGGTCACCGTTTAGTTGGTCACCTGGACTGCCCCTCAGTAGCTGCGGTCAAGCGTGCAAGAAGCCCAATATAAGAAGCATCACGGTTACCGTTGTTCCTGTACCCGACACACAACACGTGTTTTAAGTTATGTCCATGGTCACTGCGGTCACCGTATAGTTGGTCACCTGGACTGCCCCTCAATAGCTGCGGTCAAGCGTGCAAAAAGCCTGATATAAAAAGCATCACGGTTACCGTTGTTCCTGTACCCGATACACAACACGTGTTTTAGGTTATGTGCATGGTCACTGCGGTCGCCGTTTAGTTGGTCACCTGGATTTACATTTTCTTAGATAAGGGAATACAACGGTTCAAAATCATCCAGTTTTTACTTTTCATTACTATCACCTGTGGGTATCAGAACTATCAATACCGTCTTACCACTAAGGGTAACTGTGGCATACCAACTTCAAAGAAGCTTCAACATATCCACGCACCCTGCAGACAAATAACATTGTCCCAACATACACCCTTCAGACATCTGACGTTAATCCAATCACCCATTCTGTAAAGGCCTACATTTGATGTTTATCCGCCCATAAGTTCTGCAGATATATGTCGTTGACCCACCCACCCTGCTGACAACTGACGTGGACCCACCCACCCTCCCCGCAGACAACTAAAATCGACCCACCCATCCACTGTGTAGACATCTGACGTTGATCTGCCCATTGTTCTGCAGAAATCTGTCGTTGACCCACCCACCCCGCTGATAACTGAGGTGGACCCACCCTCCCTCCCTGCATACAACTAAAATTTACCCACCCGTCCACTCTGTAGACATCTGACGTTGCTTCGCCCATCCATTCTGTACAAAACTAACCCACCCACCCTCCTTGCCCAAACCACTCACATTGACAATTTTCTTGTACCAGTTACAAAAATATTTCTTGTTTATCGGAGAAAATATTTTAAAACAATATATGACCTTTTAGTACTCTGACAACTTTAAAATTAAGTATGTATACTTGTAACCTGCAGAGCTACCACCATGAAAAAAAAAAATAGAGGTCGATTTGTTATGGTATCCTTCAACGCCTCCTTGGCAGTTACTAACCAATTCAAATTTTTATAAATTTCCAGTTATAAAATTATTACTTTTATACATCAGGATTCGTAGGGAAATAAGGGAAGGGATTTAAAATGGTGTTGTACCTGTCATCCGCACAGAAACTACTCGACCCTCCAAGTTTCTATAAACTAGACAACCATTCAACGCTCTATTGTACGTGACCTCTGTATTTTTTCTTTACGCATTATTTTTTTATAGTTGAACAAATGTGTTTTTGTGAACTGTATCATTTAATTAAAAGGAATTTTGTTTGATGCATTTTTTAAAACATTCTTGTATATATTTGTTTTGGAGAGTACTTTTATATGCCAGTAAAATTCCTAAAAAGAAAATTTCGTTTCTCAGATTACATTTTGTATCGTCTTTTTTCAGTGAACGGTGGTTGGTCATCCTGGTCGGCGTGGTCGGAGTGCAACGCTCGTTGTGGACGAGGGATTCAGAAACGTTCCCGTCAGTGCAACAACCCTCCACCCCTCAACGGTGGAGCGCCTTGTCCAGGAAATGCGCTGCAGAAGATAGATTGCACCTCTCTTTGCCCAGGTGGGTCGAGTTCTGATAAATCGCTGTAACACTTTCAATTTATTTCTCATCCTTCTTGGAGCCTTGAGAGTAAATTGGGTTTGCCAAATAAATAAACTCAATTGAGGAAACTTTATTTCCTATCAAGAAGAAATGTATACTTTTATAGCATTAAGACATTTTTCTCATACATTTTTGTATTTGTTATAAATGTATTTAATTAATTTTAAGTTTTTAATCAATGCTTACTTTCTCTAACATATTTGTAAAAATTATTTTAACATAATCAAACAAATTTCTAGTTTTAACTGCCTTTAAATGAGGCAAACGTATAACTATCGTTTATTTTAGAAATCAAGCATTTAATTTAAGTTCAATAATATTCTAATTCTAACGCAGTTGATTTAAACATACATAAGACAGAACCTACTTGAGATATCAGGATTGCCAAATTTACATGTATGATTATTTTAAAACACAAAATTAACTTTTACGACTTTAGAGTTATTTATATTACTATCGTACGTAATTATACAGACGGGGAAAGGGGTCATTTAAGATTAAACAAAGACAAAACTATAAAACAGCTATTCTTTAGATTTGGAACTTTTGGATTTTGAAACGTGTTCTGCATGAACATATATGTTTAAACAGTTATCTAAATTTAATTTAGTAGGTATACTCGTGAATTATGACATATATCTTTTTAACCTGTGTATTCAATCCTGTGTTCAATGTCGTTCAATAAGTTGAATAGCCTTGATAGTCATTACCAAACCCTGCATAAAATAGAGAACATGTCAGTTTCCTCTATGATATAAAGAGAGATACCGACTCGGATGGGGCAGTAGAGTGGATGAGAGGTTGCAAGTTCTGACGTGTCTTCATAAAGAGTGCTCCAGATTCGGATGGGGCAATAGAGTGGGTGAGAGGTTGAAAGCTCGGACATGACTTCGTAAAGAGTGCTCCAGACTCGGATTGGGCAATAGAGTGGGTGAGAGGTTGAAAGCTTAGACATGTCTTCGTAAAGAGTGCTCCAGACTCGGATGGGGCAATATAGTGGGTGACAGGTTGAAAGCTCAGACATGTCTTGTAAATAGTACTCCAGACTCGGATGGGGCAATATAGTGGGTGAGAGGTTGAAAGCTCGGACATGTCTTCGTAAAGAATGCTCCTGACTCGGATTGGGCAAAGAGTGGCTGAGAGGTCGAAAGCTTAGACATGCCTTCGTAAAGAGTGCTCCAGATTTGGATGGGGCAATATAGTGGGTGAGAGGTTGAAAGCTCAGACATGTCTTGTAAATAGTACTGCAGACTCAGATGGGGCAATGGAGTGGGTGAGAGGTTGAAAGCTCAGACATGTCTTCGTAAAGAATGCTCCTGACTCGGATTGGGCAAAGAGTGGCTGAGAGGTCGAAAGCTTAGACATGCCTTCGTAAAGAGTGCTCCAGATTTGGATGGGGCAATATAGTGGGTGAGAGGTTGAAAGCTCAGACATGTCTTGTAAATAGTACTCCAGACTCAGATGGGGCAATGGAGTGGGTGAGAGGTTGAAAGCTCAGACATGTCTTCGTAAAGAGTGATTCTGACCCAGACGAAGCAATATAGCAGCTGAGAGGTTGAAAGTTTTTACGTGTCTTCATAAAGAGTTCTCCAAACTCGGATGGGACAAGGGAGTGGGTGAGAGGTTGAAAGCTCAGACATGCCTTCGTAAAGAATGCTCCTGACTCGGATTGGGCAATAGAGTGGGTGAGAGGTTGAACGCTCAGACGTGTCTTCGTAAAGAGTGCTCCACACTCGAATGGGGCAATAGAGTGGGTGAGAGGTTGAAAGCTCGGACATGTCTTCGTAAAGAATGCTCTGACTCGGATTGGGCAATAGAGTGGGTGAGAGGCTGAAAGTTTTGACGTGTCTTCATAAAGAGTGCTCCAGACTCATATGGGACAATAGAGTGGGTGAGAGGTTGAAAGCTCACACATGCCTTCGTAAAGAGTGCGTCTGACACAGACTAAGCAATATAGCAGCTGAGAGGTTGAAAGTTTTGACATGTCGTCGTAAAGAGAGCTCCAGACTCGAATGGGGCAATAGAGTGGGTGAGAGGTTGAAAGCTCGGACATGCCTTCAGAAGCAGTAGCCACGCCACCCAACTGGTCCTAATTTACATAATAATATTATCAAAACAGCACGCATCAGATGATCGTCTGAGATAACGCAGCATTAGGACACTCCCGGTACGCCATCGGGCATCCTTTCCCTTACCTTTCCATCACACTCACTGATGAGATGTAAATGTAATATTTCCAAACACGCTGTTGGGAAGGTATGTTCACAAACTAGAGGCGTTTAGTTACGTTTAACGGCTGTGTGTTGTAATTCATAAATATTAATTATTCTGTGAAGCAATTTTTGTAATTAATTATAACGATCAAATTTTGTATGTTACGCTCTCGGAAGAGGATTCCCGTTTGTCAGGTGAGTTGAACCTAATTTGCTATAAGGAGATGATTGGTGACTACTTCGTAATATTTTAATTTAAATAGAGTCATTATTAGTGATTAGTTTTATATATTTACAAAACACGGTCTTGATTAAAAACCTAGCATGTTAATCACAAAAAAAGTAATTACTTTATTTTTACTAAATGATTTTATAAGGCCTTTTTCAATAAACAAAAAACACTTTTCAAGACTCACTTAGAAATCAGTTCTACTGATGAAGAGCTCCCTCTGGGTGTGAAATAAGGATATTTAGGTTATAGCATAGGCCAATGACTTTTCTGCAATTACTTTCACTGTGGCATTGCGCTCCGTACGAATAATGTCATCAATTCGAGTTTAGTTAGGAACTTTAACACTCCTGCCAGAACCGTTCATCAGTTAATGGTTGTGTCAACCTCTTTTAAATTGTTCTACCCACAAATATCCAATGTCCATGCAACGTTTACCAAATAATGTAATTCTAGAGCATATTTTAACTGGATTCTCACGTTCACTAATCTAAAAACAAAACACAAAAGTTGCACAACCGATTTGGAATATTCATGAAAACCCGTAATCGTTTAACTTCATTTTGAGGTTATAAACAGAGCAACGTTGATCCATCAGCTGATTATAAACTCAGTGATGCCAACTTAAAATCCTAAATGTATCAAACTTGTACCGCCTTTTCCCCAAACTCATTTGTATCTTTAATTATTGAATGGACCTGGCATTTTACACAACAGCTGAGAAACTGGCCAAGGTTCTTGGACCGCAATGATTTTTGTTGCAGCCTTGAGAAATTGACAGAATCCAGCGATCCATGCAAGGCCCTTGCAAAAATAATTGGATTTTAATAAATAAAGTAACTTTGAAACAGACAATGTTAGAATATTTTACATAGTAGATATTTCTAATTAGTCAATCTCATTACATAGAAAGCAAAAATGTTATTTAATTTAAAGTGAAATAACATAACATGTAAAATAATATTTAAATGTATATTATCATCTTATATGCATTAGTAAAATTTTGAGAACTCCTTTGTCCATTGGGTCAAATTATAACATTTTATTTAAAACACTGAGAAGATTGTCACTTTGGAAAATAAGTTCATGTATTCCTACAGGTATAAATAAATACTGGGTTGCTTTAAAACTAGAAAAATTTAAATTTAAACTAAGTGTCATGGTAATCTATTATTTTAGTTCTAATACCTTCTGTGATTATTTTTAGTTTTTTCCTTCATGTATTTTAGTTCGGCAAAAATTTCAAATTCCAATTCATCACCAACCTTCATGCAAAAATCTTTGTAAAAAACCCCCGATGGTTGAACCATCTTTATTAAAAAACTTGTTTTATCGTGTTATTTTGTCTTGTTGGATTCATAAAATTCTATATAGTTTTAATAATATTTTCCTTTAACAATTCTTCCTGTACAGCGTGTGTAAGGCATATTAAATAAAACAGGCCTTGCTGTGTGGTTGGTGAGGTAGATTGCCTTAGTCCAAAATCCTTCATGGAGTAATTCAAGGTAGGGTTTTCTCCACTTTTTTGTTCCATACCGAATATAAATGATTTGTACTGAAAGGTAATACACTTAAATTCAAGATGACTACTGTTATACTAGTATTATTAATGCTTTATTCACAATCAGTTTTAGTTGTCTTAACCAACATTTTCATCTAAATTTAGGTGCAGATTCTTAAATAATCCTATTAAATGTTGGACAACAATGTTGAGCTGTAGTCTAATAATTATTTTAACAGTAAAATAAGAAACCAATTAATTTATATGTTTGGATAGATTGATTTATTAACTTTTCCTATCTCAATTTGTTAAGTAAAATAAATTGTTAAATTTCCAACAGCTGTGGATGGGAGATGGGGTGCGTGGTCAGCGTGGAGTGCCTGCGGACCGGACTGCAGACACCACAAGAGAAGGACCTGCAGCAACCCTCCGCCATCCAACGGCGGAAGTTACTGCCAGGGGAAAGACACTGCTACAGCCAACTGCACTGGATCTCTATGTGTCGGTGAGTTTTTCAAACTTTTAAAAAAGCATTTATGAATACTATGATCTAAACTAATGGATAGATATATTCGATTTTATTGTGCAGTCCATAGTATATGTTCCTTATGGTCTTTGTTCTTCAAATAGTCCACCTTCATTTACATTGAAGTACTTATTTTGTATTGATTTATTTTTTTATTTGTTCAATTAAATATTATTATAGGGATTCGTCTATTTAGACAATTTTTCAATTGCTGGATTTCATGTTTAATTTACTAACTACTAATCAATTACTTTATTTACTTATATTTTTCATTTTCTATTTATATAATATTTGATTCATAAAATTGTTCCCTATAAAGTTCGTGTAGTAATTTTCAGTGCTTACATTTCATGATAACCATTATTATTGAACAAACAAACCCAACCTATATATTACTAAACAATTTCTGACTTTAAGTTAGGTAACTTACTGAAACAACTTAGACTCTCTTTTTATTCTTTAAAACAAACTTGTTGCTTTATATTTATTTTAACTATCTATATTCCTACAGCTGTGCGATCAGAAGAAGACGTCCAGCTAGCTCCATATATAGGACTTGCAGTTGCTTGTGCTGTGTTCACCTGTGTGGCAGTCATCATGTTCCTTTTAAGAAGGCGTAAAGGCAGAGACCACCGCATGTATGACAGAGCTAACTCAGGTATGGAACAATCTTATCCAGTTAAAACTACTTATGGGGTCACTTAAAAAACTAATCAACTATATCCAGATTTTCTTTTTGATTTAACAAAACGGTTATTATAGAATATAGGGGACTTACCCAATTTTGTCATTTTTTATACTAGTCTATTATCAACCCTACAAACAAGAATCCAAAGAGATTTTTCAGTGGCAATACTGATTTTTTTTACAAAAAAAATTAAAAAAAATAAAAACATGTCTACAGCAAAAACAATATTTTATAGCAGTAACATTATATGGTTTTTCTCCTGAACGTGAATATGAAATTCAATCTTCCCACCACAAATAAATCTAAGACTATTAGCAAAATAGGTTAGGTTAGATTAGTTTAACTTGTATTTACAGTCAACACAACCTAACCAAACCCACTTTTATTGAATCTCCTTAACTATTTGTCGTGTGAATAATTTAATGTCATATTTATGTTCAGAGAAATAAACTGCATTAAGTTTAATGTAATATTCATATTTTTTATGAAAAATTGTGTTTTTATGTTCACCAACAAAGTCTATGAATTCGAGTTCATGGGATTAATATTGAATAAAAGTTATTACAATCGGTACCAATAAAATCATAAAAAATGTTAACGATAAGGCTTTCATTTCACAGATTACCAACCTGAGTACCTCCCAGAGAAAGACAACAAGAGCTATGGTGTGGAACCATTTGAGCCAGACCTGACCCGTGGTGCTGTCATCCCTGTGTCTGTGCCTAGCTGCTATGAATACCCCTTCTCGGAGAGTGGTAATACTGGACTCCAGAGATCCTGCAGCGAGCACCACTATGACGTACCGGACGTTCGGAGTGCAAACTCTCACAGTCTCTCCAGTTTTACAGGCTCTTGTGAGTAGAATTATATGTTAAATTAGATTTTGTTTTAGGTAGGAAAAGATAGGGAAAATGTATGTTTTAGTGGTTTTAATAAATATATAATAATCTTCAACAGATCTTAAAAATTACAACAATAAGTTTCTGTTTAAATTTTAGAGTCTTAATTAAACTTTAAAATACTTACCTACTTATTTTATGTGAATCACTTTAAGTTTATAAATTATTAAATCTTGCAAATCTTATTAGTCCCCAAACTAAAATATAAAAATAAAAATATTTCAAAACCAAAATAGAGGTTTTTTTCAAAAACAAGATTTAGTGAAGTACTTTAGGACGTTCATCTATCTTAAGTGAGTGTATAAAAATGAGCAAGATGTAGTTTTTGATTTACTTAATAAACCGAATGATATTACATCCCAGTCATTCCTGCCCAACATCTGTCATTTAAGTCATTAGACTATTATATCACTATACTTCCTAATCATAAGTTATTAAATGGTTTTTAACATCATATTACATATTGGTAGAAGTACTCTACTAGTGAACGACACGCAACAGAAACTTACTACATGCACAAAATGTACAAATATTGTGGTCATCCATTCCAGTAAACAATGTTTACCTTCCTTAGACCAGAAAGATTCACAAAGGAAAGGCTCCGGTGTTCAAATACACTAACTGGCGGACTCGTACACAACTTTTGTCACGGTCGGGTACTCACGAGGTATAATTGGTCAATTTATATTTGTTATTACCTTATTTCTTAAATATCCATTTTGAAAATGATTTCAGGATAAAAATTTGCTTGTTCATTCATAATTTTGTTACGATCCTTACATTTTTATTAAAAAAAGGGAATACAATTGTTCTAATCCATTTATAAACTTAATATTATAACAAACTTTGAGAATATCAACATCAATTAAATGTAAACTGTAGGTACAATTCAGTGGGTGTTTTACTACATTTGATGTTTCAGGTTTTTATTTTAAAAAGTAGATACCCTATGTTTATATGTACAGCCTGAGCTACATAAAGCATATCACAATAATTGCACTTAATCTTATATATTAAAGAATTGTTAGTTATTGTGCTTTCCAAACTAGGTGACATTAAAATCATAAATCCTACAAACTTTAGGTTATGATCAATGTATGTTAATGATTATCTACACAACCCCTATATCCTTTCTTATTACATACTAACCTGTCAAGTTACTACACTTCCACAAGTTAGTATCATACACTATTGTATTCTACGACAAACATCTCACCAAAGCTGTGCATAAGTAAAATTAAGATATTTTTTTACGTATTTGTTATTAACAAGATAATTTTGTTTTAGCCGTATCCTGTGTAGAGGAGAGATCCTCCAAAGGTTCCTTTTCCCTCCCAGGTTGTTCAGATATTGACTGTGTGGGCAGCAGTTTGATGACTCCTTCAGGAGGCAGGATATCCTTGCCGGAGTCTGGAGTTTCCTTAACGGTTCCAGAGGGAGCTCTGCCGAAGGGGATGAAAGAACAAATCTATGTTGCCGTTCTCAGAGATGATAGGCATAGGCCTAAATTACTAGGTAACAATACTTAATATCTAATACTTTTTGTAACAATTGTAACAAGTATCTATAATATTTTTGACTAATTAAGTTTTCTTAGTATATTTGGCCTTAGCATTGAATGCAGAAATCTGATGGTGTCTTTAATACGTTCATGAGAGGCGCGTCCCCCTGGAAGGCATGTAGACAAGTCAAGGGAGGCGTGAGACCAGTTGGAAATAAGAAGATATGAAGCTATGATATGAGACGAGTGAAAATACAAACTTGTACATCTCGCTAACAGACTATCTTCTATTTCTCTTACCAGTACTTCTTTACCAAGTAAATTAAAACTTTATATCGTGTTTCTTGTGGAAGTAGAAAAAAATAATATTTTTTTATGAAATACTTGTTTTTTACATTTTCCAAAACATTCAAAACAATTAATTTTTTAAGGGACGGGGGCATGGGAGGCTTTCATTTCAGCAGGAGGGAGCATAGTGCAAAAAGGTTTTGGAACTCCTGCATTAAATAGTTCAGTGTAGTGAAAATAAATGAACCTTTATTAAAACATTTTTTTCCGTGTCCAGATGGGATGACTCAGCTGAGCCCCGTGGTGTTGTGTGGGCCAGCCTCAGTGACCCCCGTCAAACCTGTGATACTCAACATCCACCACTGTGCTAGCCTCAAACATGGGCCATGGGCTCTATCAATCTGGGCCTCGGAGAGTCCTCTAGAAGCCCTACCAGTGTGGAATGTAAGTGCGCCTAGCTACTAAATTGATAACTATGTGTTACAGGCATAAGTCAGAAAACATAATATATAATGAAGTATTTGATTAAATGGCTCCATAACCTTTTAAAATAAAATAAATCAGGATCTGCACAAATTAAAGTAGACTTTTTTTCTCGTCTATGGGAACTTTAGTTGGTAAACTAAACAAAAATAATTTAAAGCTATGTAAGATTTTATTTTAATATGTCTTTACCATTTATACTATTTTAGTATAGTTATGGCTAATTTATTTTTTTTTTAATTCAACTTATTATATTTTTTCCACAAAACAGGTTTTTAATCCAATAACATTGGAGCAGTACAAACATTTTATATAATTTAAATAATGTAGATAGACAAGTCCATTATCTCCCTCATAACTGAACCTACCAAATCTATGTTCTAAAAGAAAATACAGTAAATAATAGAAAAACACTGCTACTATGCATATATATGCTAAAATTTGTAAAAAATGACTAATATTTATAATATAGGAAACAAACAATGGAATTTTTAAATATCAACAAACTAAATAAAGATAAAAGAATTAACTTTATTAATACCAATAAATAACAAATATTGAAATAAAATAGATAACAAATACATACATTTATTATACATGGATGAACTGTAAACGAATTAAACTCACAGCATTCCTTAATCGTTTTGAATTTAAAATTAATGTTAAAAAAAATAAGTTAAACCATTTTTAAAGGTGATTTTAAAAAAATATATGATTGCTTTAGGAATCTACTAAAATTGCATGCATGGATTCAAAAAGTTATTTTAATAAGTTTTTTCAGTTTCAGTTAAAGTTATTATCTCCAATTACAATTTCTTAAGATTACAAACTTCAGGACTGCTTTGCTGTGTTGATATAAGTAGTTTAAATATTTATATTATAAAATTAGTACTAATTTTGAGCAATTAATTAAAAAATCTAAGCTAAACAAAAAGAAATAATATTTGTTAAAATATACAAAAACCCCTAAATTATGGCCTTCTAAGTTTATTTCTCAAATCTTATAATTAACAGAATATCCACCGATATTATAGATGATTTTTACCTAATTTCATCTTCATTCTTCAAAACGAAATAATTTACTTTGTTAACAATAGATGGTAAAATAAATACATCTTTTTCGTTCCCTCACCAATATTGAGTTTCTCAGCACGATCAGTTTCGAAGGACCTTCATCTTCAGATACACTTCACTCTGGGCTTTCACTTAACACACTTTGTTAACCATCTGTAAATCTAGAAAATTACATAATATTGCATGTTGCAGAAACTGGTGACTCTCGGAGAAGAGACCATCAATACGACAGTGTTCACTCAAGTTGACAACAATCAGGTGTTCCTGATGGCAGAACAGCTGACCAGGTTTGTTGTGGTTGGAGAACCCTGTCGTCTGGGGCCAGGGCGTCCAGTGTGTGTCAAGTTGTTGAGGCTAGCAGTGTTCACACCCCCACTGTCGAGGGTGAACCAGACTACAGACTATAACATCAGGGTGTATGCTCTAGAAGACAACATGGCCGCTCTAGAGGTAAGCTGTTTTGGAGATAACTTAAAAATGTAAAGTTGGATTTTAAATTTCTAAGCAACAAATAAAATAATAGTAAGTATAGCTAATTGTGTTTATGTGAACGAGTTTTTAATTGTTTCATGGAATAAAATATACTTTTATTGTACAGTATTATGTTTTATAAGTAAGACAGCTGTTTTTGTTTTTTTCTTTTTTTTCTTTTATTCTAGTACCTAACTAACTTTAGGTGGAAACATTTCTGGTTAATTCTTCAATCAATTATGTTAGACATACTTCCAGATACCATAATTAGTGTGTTTAAAAACATAATATTGAAATGTAAATTACATTTTATTAACTAGATCATATTTAAATGTACAAATGCAAAATATATATTCCGTTCCTAAAAAATTCTGTATACAAAAATGAATATTATGTATATTTTTACCCAAGCTATGTGATGATTTGACACTTTATTTATGAACTCTAGTTTGGAAAAGTACAAATATTTCAGAAAAAATTGAGATACTTTAAGGTGTACTGATTAAAATATTTACAACAGTTGGATTCAAACAAAATTTAAGATGGAATATTCCGGAAATAAAAGTGATCTTTTTTTATTGAATTTGTCCCAAAATAGTTGCTACTATAAATACAGTATAAATTGTAATTGTTTATGGCAGGGAGTGGTGAAGATGGAAAGGAAGCTTGGAGGATGTCTTGCGGACAAGCCCAAGTCCTTACTGTTCCAAGAGGGAGGTGGGAGCCTAAGCATCAGCCTGGAGGACATCAGCCCTCTTTGGAGGTGCAAGCCACACACAGATTATCAGGTAGATTTTTTAAGTTCTGCCCAAAATAAGGAATGTGCTACAATATAGTAAGGTACATTGTTTTTTTTTAAATAAGCAGTAAAACAATTTGTTTTTTTCTCAAGGAATTTATTTTAATATATGAGATTCGCATCATGTACCTAGGGTAAAAAAATACTAAGTTAACAACAAGTGGCAATCTGATTTTCCAGGAGATACCGTTTGGTCATGTCTGGAATTCCAACGTCAATCACCTTCACTGTTCCTTCTCCCTGGAGCGATCAGATCCGACAGCCACTGGCATCAGTTTCCGAGTACTTGCCAGCCAAAAAGGCTGCCAGACACATAGACAAATGTTCAGGATTCAGGCAGACCTCTCTGTAGATTCTTCTTCTTCATCATTGGTAAGTTTTCAAATTTATTTACATAAATCTTATAGTGTTTATTTACTTTACTATCCTGTATATTTCAAATAACTTCTTTTTAAACATTGCATAAAGAGTGTTAATGCTATCATTATTCAAAAAGTTGGATTCTTATTATTTATAAGAAGGAATTACATTCTTTGCTTCTTTCTTCAATTATAATATTTTTTATACATTACTTTTGAGATTTAATTGTTGTCTCTTTTACATTTATTTTTTAATATAAATCACATGCTTTCACATATATTATGTCTTGATATATGTGAAAATCAACTCATTGTAAAAGTTACTTTTCCTTTTTTGTTTTTGTTTGATAAAAATCTTTGAAATTATATACTTTATCATATCATTACCACATATATCATTGTTGTAGTTTGCTTTGTATCCATTCTGAGCATGAGCTGATGTTTAGTACAGTCATTTACACAGTAATGATAAAATTATGCATTCTTGGTTTAATTATATTCTTATTTAATAAATAAACTTCCCTTTCTCTTGGGTCTTGTAAATATTTTTCATTTCTTAGTTTTAAGAACTTATAGCACCTGATGTTGCACTTAGATGAAATTAAATAAATTCAAGAAAATTCATGTCATATTTTATGACAATAATTCTGCTGTTGCTCAAGTATATTAATTTTATTATGATTTAATTTATTAGTTATCACCTAGATACACAGCTGATATATGTATATTTTACTTTCTCCCATATTCGTTAGCATAGAGTAATTATTGTGACCCTCCAACAAAAATCTTTTTCAAGTTGGTCTAAAAATCCATTTTAGGGTCCCCTAAATCCAAAAAAGTGGTTTATTCGGAATAAAATGTTTGATATATGTCCGTATGTGTGTCTGTCTGTGTATATGTACACTTCACTGGAGACCAAACGAATAGATCAATTTTTATGAAATTTCGTATATAGGTGTTTTCAGTCAATATCTCCAGACAGTTTTTTTATGGGGAAAAACATTCAAAAATGGAATTTTCTAAAAAAACGGTTGTAACGATTTTGATAAAACTGTCAGGAAATATGTAGATTACAATTAAACATATGTTAGTAAACACCGCTTGTCTCTAACTTGACTAGTTTTTATTTATGGCAAAAAAAACATATTTGGAAATCAAACTGGTAATTTTTAAAGTTTTGATTTTTTTATTGTCTAATATGGGGGAAAGTTTTATTTTTTTAGAACTGTTTATTTTTACTTCTGTTAGTAGAAAGACTGCTCAGGAATTGTACACTTGTTCACTTAATACTAAATGGGGTTAACTCACAATGATATTGTATCAGCAGGTTGGTATTCCTGCACATGCCTGCAGGACAGTTACCAGCAGCAGTGGATGTGGCTCCAGCATAACCACATGTGACAACTCACCTTTCAGGTATCACTTTTTTTTTTTTAAATAAATATTTATCGATTTCCTCTCAATATTTACTTTTTTAATAATAATAGTTAAGAAATGCCTAGTTCTGACCAGTGTTTCAATGAAAGGAAAATGATTTAAACTTGAAAACTCATAAATAAGTATTTTAAAGCTATTTAAATTAGTGATTATTTTAAGTGAGTTTGATTGTAACTGTTCAAGCATAATAAGCACAAAAAAATTATAAATAAAGAAAGTAGTTCTTGTATATTTGGAAAGAAATTTCTTATTTACATAATGCCTAATGTTAGTATTAAGTATAAATATACTAAAATTAACCTGAATGAATCCGAAAAAATTATATATTTTACTTTGTAGAAACATCATTATACTATGTATTCAAAGATTTAAGTTGAAAGACTAACCACAATGAATGTACAAGATTGAAAATGAATATAATTGATTAAAGAATGTATTTTAGGTAGGGTCAATATTAAATTGGTATTGAAGAATACTAGTATTATAAAATAATTAAAAGTTTATAAAGTTGGTATATAAAATTTAAAAAAATTTTTTAGCAAAAAAATATATAGAAATCTGATAATATGTTAAAAATATCAATCTAATTTAAATTTTTCCAATTATTTATTAGCAGTCACAGTTAGTTAATTTTCTCACGAGTCACTTAAACAATCTCAATTACATGTTTATAAATATTTTAGCTAGATTGAAGAAAAAACAATTTCACAAAACAAGCAAGTAAATGTACCAAACATAGATAAAAACAAAAAACTAAAGATAGATTTTGTTTTTTCTTTCTTTTTTTCAGATTAGGAACAGATGAAAATGTGTATAATGGGCGAATTAAATAAGTTTTTATTGTGATTTGTATATTTATGATGAAGTTTTATCAATTACATTGTGTGTTCTAGATTTAACAGAACCTTACGGAAGCAGCTTGGTCAATGCCTCAACCCACCAAATGCCAAAAGCAACGACTGGAGGATGTTAGCACAGAGACTGAATGTTGACAGGTAATACACTTATTTTGAATTCAATAAACAAATTTTTTATCATCAAAAATAAAATTGGAGTGACTCAAATTATTATTACAGTAAAATCTGGATTATTCGACACTTTGTGGACTCAGGGATTTCTATAACTGAATAACAATAAATTAATAAAAACTAAAAAATTCAAAGTAAACAGTAGCGTACATCTCTAGGCCTTAGAAACAAAATATTTGGAGGTTAGGCAATTTGGAAAAATTACAAAGTAAGACAAAAAGATTTAAGTTAATAATTCTATTGAATCCTGCTAGCAAAACAGGGTGGCTCCTAATGGAAAGTAAAAGTTTCAAAAAAGGCACAATAGTTATAAATGTATCAATACTAAAACAAGTTATGTATTAGTGTAACGATGTATGTCCTTGCAAATTTGTATGGAGTTATAGTACCTAGTAATTAAAGTATGAAAAATGTAGTTCTTACTAGCCAATAAAAATGTATAATTTTTAAAAGTCACTAGTATTTTGTTGATCTGCTCCAGGCTATACCACACACAGCCTGCCATGAACAATAATTTTGCCACATTAGGACGCTATGGCCGGTGTTGAAATATAAGGACTCTCAGAGTATCAGTTTTGATTTATGGAGGTTCTATATTACAAAGTTCATCATAATTTTTTTATCGTAATATAAAAAAATAATCAGATACAACTGACAGCAAAACAATTTTGTATGTAACTTTATTGTTGAATTTCAGGTACATAAACTACTTTGCAACTAAAGCCAGTCCAATGGAGCACATCCTGGACTTATGGGAGGCTCGCCACAGGGAACCCACCGCCGTCACAGACCTCGTCAACATCCTGCGGGTGATGGGACGAAACGATGCCGCTTCACTTATTGAGAAACAGCTTGGCCCCTGGTTGTAAAACAACGTAATATTAGATCAACGAAAAATGGTGCCACGATACATACTGCCAAAAAGCATTTTACAAGACAAGTTCTTCCTTCTGTGATACAAAACTGAAAAAAATCAGGCAGACATAGGATATGGATGAGGAGAATAAGACCAAAGTAAACGAGACTGACCAATTTGGTAATAGAAAAGATATTATGTGTAAAAGAATAAAGTGATTATAATATAAAACGAATCATACTTAACGAATAAAAATAAATTGCTTATAAAATACATAGTTAAAATGTATTCTATTAAGAAACATTTATGAGTTTTTAAATAGCATTAGTTTTACTATGCCTATAAATGTATAGTTCAATTGGCAGTTAGGAAAGTTGGATCAGAAAAGCCTTGTTGTTTGTCATATAAATTAAAAGAATTTCTAATAAAATATGTACTTTTATGGCTGTGAGCATAATTTGCTATTGCAATCAAATTAGTTTTGCCAGGGGCTATATTTTTGAAATGTGATTGTTATTTTATAATAAGTTAAGCACATTGATTTCTTTCAACATTTTGTTCGTGGGTTTGATGCTTTATTTGCTAATATTCTTGTAAAAAATACTATCAAGGATCCATTATTATTTACATTATTAGTATATATTGAAATGTATTTTGGCATTTAAATGCTTCATTAGATATCTTTTCAGACTTTATTATATAAGAGAGCTGATAAAAAAAACAAATATTAACTTTATTGTTTAGCCACATTTTTACTGCTCTCTATGTTTATTACATGTTAATTATGTTCTTAGGTTACCCATTACATTAAAGGCCAGAAGCTATGTTATGCATTATGTTCTGGTTTCTAAATATCTGTTATTTATTAAAATATACATTTATCCTATTATATTTAGTTTTTGTTCCTGTTGCTATTGACAACATTTCTAAAGTTTTAGAAATGTTATTGTACAGATAGATATATTGTTTTTAAACATACAAGTGCTACAAGAATATTTGTTTGTAGGTTGTTTTGTATATATGTGTATTTGTAGAAATTGTAGAGAGTGAAGTTTTATATAACCATTTTTATTGTATATACGTTGAAAAATAAATGTAAATATATTTATAAATAAATGTTGCCTAAAAGTGTACTCTATATCAAATGATTTTTACTTGACATTAAAAATAACAATGATTTTAGATTTGTTTGTTCTTTATAACCTTATTTATTGTACGATATAAGAGGTGCATCTTTAATAAGTTTGCTATGCGCATTAGTTTCGTATTATTATGCATGCACCATAACTTAACTTAACTTAAGGACTTAAGGATTATAGGGTATTATCACTAAAAGTCCTCAATGTGTGACCCATGCTCACATTTACACAAGGCCCTACTGGGGGTGGGTGACAATGCACCAACGCAGAAGGATAAAGAAAGAACAACCAGCTAAGCAGGAAAAAAGTTGTTTATTAATTTAAAATTTGAAAAAGTTTATGGAAATAAGTGAATTACAAAAATATGAAATGATTAAACAAATCATTAAAAAGTTGACAGTCAAGGTTTTGGTCATTTATTCAATTTTGAAATGTTATCAAAATAAATAACCTTAAAAATATATTAGTGTTTTAAGGCAAAAAAAATTAAAAAAAAACTAAAAAGAGAAAAACAATTAAGATTGATAACATAGAAAAGGTATATGCATATAAAATTCTAAATATAACAATATATAAAGGCAGGCCTATTTAGTAAGGCAAAAATAAATATGTAGGATAAATAAATATGGTACCTAATATTTTTACATACTATAGATATCGAATTGAATAACATAATAAATTTCATAAACCTTTAAATTATTATAAAAAAAGAACAAGAAATAATAAATCTGTAAATGAACTCCAACAATTACATAAAGGTCATTTTAACATAAATATATAGTGAATATGAGTGAAGAAATATCAACAGCAAACAAATAAGTACAAAAAAAGAAATTTAAAATACTTAGCAAGAGGCAATAAAACTCCTAGAGCGTAGGAGATTTAGACATTGGCTAGAAAGGCAGGGCGGCTTCTAATTTAAAAACTATAGTACAAAGCCTGAGAACCTCGTTACTTAAAAAGTATATTAAACTAAACAAATACAAATAAATCTAGATTCATTCTCTGAACTGTTAATCCCGGCCCAATAGTAACAAGAAAACCAAAATGTTCCTCCCAAGCTTTAACACCCGTTGTCACTAAACACACACAAATGGTAGCACAAACTGGCTAGAAAGTGAAGAAAAGAAATTGATTAAGGTCACCTGCATGCAGAAGTCTTCATCCTGGAGGAGAGAGTAGTACTCGCAACGAGGAAGGGGTGGGTAAAGGTGGAAACCCTAACTGGAATGCAGAGAAGGCCAAGCGTTCGTCTTAGGACGAAGGTCCATCGCTGCGCCATCAGGCAACATCAAAGTGAAGTGGCAACGCAAGTGACGATCTGCCTCTCTTCCCGGACTGAGAAACGGATAAAATTAGTCGATCATTGAAAATCGTACTGCCAAACCCAAGTGACAAGCAGAAGCAAAAGGCCAGGCTGAGGCGACAGAAAAAAACTGGCTGAACCTATCCACCGACCAATGAAACACCACAGAGACACAACAAAACGAAGACACACTCACTCACTATATAAACAAGAGAGAGAGGCGGGTGAGTGTAGAGACAAAAGGCTTGTAATAGTCACAGCACAAATGATCATTTGAGAATTAATATATATTAGCATAATCGTTATTAGCATAATCAATTAAAAGTATAAGTTTAAGAAATACAATAAATAAAATATTACTGTATTAAGTATTACAACACATAAATAATATTACATACTTTGGTAAGATCAAAAGTTCAAGATCTTAAATGGATTGATTTTTTTACTAATCCCAACAATCTTTTATAATAATAAATTACTTATAAAAACTCTGTTGAAGTTATTTATACAACTATTAGTTATACACAAAGAAAATTAAAAATGTATGCAGATTAGCGAAAATTATCATAAATTTGTTTTATTTTAAAACTTCATTCACCTACCTAAATAAAGTTGTCTAGATTTTCAAACTTTTTTATCTAAGAGAACAAACTGATTTCAATCGGACAGTTTTAATTTAATTTTAACACATGTATTCATGTTCATCGGACCTGACTAAACATGGCGAGAACACCGTCATTTCATTGATTTAGTCAATTGCTGTACTTTACGGCCTCTAAAAGTAGACTTTCAGAATTGTTTAGAAAATCAGAGTTTGTAAACTACAAGAAAAGTCTAAATGATATAGCAAGATTACAATTTAATTTGCATACAGCCATAATTACCTTAATTTGCTCCCTCTCAATGTAGGCTTATATTGTTTTACTGTAATATTTATATAAAAGCCATTTACCACTCATCACTATTTCTCAAAAACTATACGTCCAATTGACTTGAAATGTTGTACATACGTTTATCTTGGTTCCTAGAGACTCACTAAGAAAGGATTTTCCTCTCCGACCTCAGGATTCCGTCTCACTGGCCTCCATATTTCCAATGGTATTTTAATGGAGCTATATTAAATTGATTTATTTGATTAACAGCTGTTAAATAAAAACAAATTTAATGAAATCTTGGTAGGCTAAACTTTTAAAATAAAAAAAATTGAGTGCAGTATATTACATTATACATAACATGAACTGTTCTAAATTGGATATAAATGTGATACAGTGTAAACTGATAGCTTGCTACACATTTCGATTATATAATCAAAATCAATAATTGTTCTGTGATTATGTCCGGCGAAGCGGGCGGTTACAGCTACAGTTGTTTATTATAAAGAAATCTGAGTAGCAACTCCATAGGTCTCAATTTATACAATTCAATAAGGTAAAAATCATCGTGTCAGCATTTATCCAACGCAAAGGAAAAGCTTGAAAAAGAGAAAAGATAACACCAGTAACCTAAAAAGCATTGAGAAACAGAATGCGTGTGGAATGTTTATCTACACAGACTGGTCTAGACGTCGTTATCAATATGTCTGGCCGCAGATAACACTTGTAAACAGTCTTGGGACAAACACACCCCTCCCAAGTGTGTAGATAGTATCTGTAAAGGCTCATGAGGGGTGGATGGTGGGCGTCGCGTATTTACCCCTCATGAGGACGACCGACTTGTCAGTATCCTGCTTCACGTTCTATGATAGGTGGATTGGTGGCCGTTGCTTACATACCCCTCACGAGGACGACCGACTTGTCAGTATCCTGCTTCACGTTCAGTGATGAGTGGATGGGTGGGCGTTGCGTACTTACCCCTCACGAGGACGACCGACTTGTCAGTATCCTGCTTCACGTTCAGTGATGAGTGGATGGGTGGGCGTTGCGTACTTACCCCTCACGAGGACGACCGACTTGTCAGTATCCTGTTTCACGTTCAATGATGAGTGGATGGGTGGGCGTTGGGTACTTACCCCTCACGAGGACGACCGACTTGTCAGTATCCTGTTTCACGTTCAATGATGAGTGGATGGGAGGGCGTTGCGTACTTACCCCTCACGAGGACGACCGACTTGTCAGTATCCTGCTTCACGTTCAATGATGAGTGGATGGGTGGGCGTTGCGTACTTACCCCTCACGTGGACGACCGACTTGTCAGTATCCTGCTTCACGTTCTATGATAGGTGGATGGGTGGGCGTTGCTTACTTACTCCTCACGAGGACGACCGACTTGTCAGTATCCTGCTTCACGTTCAGTGATGTGTGGATGGGTGGGCGTTGCGTACTTACCCCTCACGAGGACGACCGACTTTTCAGTATCCTGCTTCACGTTCTATTAGAATGAACATCACTTTTCCCTTATAAGGAACCCCTTAAAAATCACTGTTCCACTCCTGAACTATATTATTGACGTAGATTATGCTTTATATATTTATGGGTGTCTATGCTTTCGAGTGGTATAAATTTTAATATCCACTTGTGCTCTGAAGATGTCAAAGGGATGTCTGCATCATTATGAGTCGTGTGCAAAAATGAATTAGAAGCACCAAGAGATATGTGTGTAAAATAAGTGTAGATGGCCAGGAAAAGTTTGTAAAATGTAGTGTACATCAACAAGAGCCATTTGCGTGTGTAATTAAATTGTTTTCTGCATCACTTGACTCGTGTGGTGAAAAGTAGCGTGCATCACCAAGAGTCGTGGTAGAAATAAGTGCACATACCAAAGTCATGTGTTCCAGATTGTGTGCGTCACCAAGGGCCGAATGAGAATTTTTTTTTATTTATTCAATATTAGCTTAATCATGCAATTATGTGGTATTTAACTTTTGTTTGTCTTAGATACATTGGCAATACCATTGTTGCATGAACGGTTGGCTTTGAACCTTCGATCTGATACGGAGCAGCGATGATTTATATCAGTGGAATATTGCCAACTAAATATCAGACTAGCTTACAGTCAACTGAGAGTAAATAATTAATGTATAGTCTCTTCCTTGTATATTATTAAAACGAGATAACATTATAACCCGTTATTAGAAGTTTTTGTTGATGATGTTGGGTTTTATACAGGTCTAAAGTTTTGTGTAAAGAAAATATTTACCACTAATTTTCAGATACAATAAGCTAAGCCATTCTGAAGTGAAGAGGAACTTTTAAAAGATGGAAATAAATTAAATTTATATTCAATTAACTCAAGCCAATACAATTGGAATTTTTCAGTAATAATCATGGATTCTGTAAAAAATTTGAACTAGAATACTTTTATGTAGTTTGTTCCTCAGATAAGACAAGTGAATCTTAAACTAAAGTAAAACAATATTTCAAAGTCCTTCATAATGTATCCGTCTTTTAATACGTCATAAAAGTCGTTATTTTGAGAATACTACTTAAGTAATGACATGTCATAATTCGTAAAACTTACAAATTTCATAAATGTTTTATTTATGTCACATAAAATTCCAATTGAAAAAGACCATTCGAATGGAGTCACTTTGTAGGTATCCTTTAAATTTGTTTGTTTATTCATAATCACTCATATTATGCTCAATTTTATGAATATAGCTAATATTTAAAAATGACCTCGTGAAAAAAAATTTAACTTATCCTTTATAAAAAAAGCAACTACTACAGGAAAACAGCTGCATTTTAAATTATTGCATTGATATGTAGTTAATTACATCTCACAATTAAACTATATAGTAATTTAACCCTGAAAATACATTTTCACAGTAAAAGAAGCCTGCTACTTCCATTGTTGTGCTGTGGAGTTAGCGCAACGCTAGCGCTCCAAGTAGTCAGCTAGCAAAACTACTCTGCATTACCATTTATTGCAATTTGTTGATGTAAACAGTGCTGAAATATGCATTGCTGCTGGCTGACCTTAGAAAATCTTAGAATTTACTTGCTATTTGACGTTCAATAAATACTAGATTTGAAATATTTATTAAAGACTTACCACTCAGCACTTAAAAACTATACAATTTGTGTCTTTTATAAATTAAATGGTTGTTTACGAAAAAAAAGTTGTTTCTATTTTAGTTGTAGAGAACAACACCTATTATTGACCCACCTCCCCCACCGATACACATACAGTGGTATTGACCCACCCGCCCACCCATACACATACAGTGGTATTAACCCACCAGCCTACCCATACACATACAGTAGTATTGACCCACCCGCCACCCATACACATACAGTGGTATTGACCCAACCACTCACCCATACACATACAGCGGTATTGACCCAACCACCCAACCATACACATACAGTAGTATTGACCCACCCACCTACCCATACCCATACAGTGGTATTGATCCACCAGCCTACCCATACACATACAGTGGTATTGACCCACCAGCCTACCCATACACATACAGCGGGTCAAGCTAGCGTCGTGCTTGTCGTCAATATCTAACGGAGTGTCATGACTGTATACGTTATTAGACTGTGGTATAGGATTACAAAAAAACCCACGTTTCTCGTCAACATTCTTCACAATGTTTTCATTGTAATTCAGCCCACTTGGACTTACGTAAATAATTCTATATCAAGATCTAGATTTGTTTGTGTCGGTCAACACCACCACACCAATTCCATAAAATAGCAATGTCAACAACGTAATATTTGCATAGAGGAAGAAAACAAGGTTTAAATCACAGACGACGCGATCAAGTTAGCAAGAACCGGATGTTGATCTCCATAATTATTCACCATTCTGTATTTTGTTGTTTTGCCGGGTTCCGGGCCAGCTGTCCCGAATACCCACTTAAGTGGCAGATTCCTAAAAACCACAATATTATAAATTAAATAATTATTCAGGTCATGTTTTAAGCAAAAATGCTTCTATGACTTATCATCCAACCACTTTTGTGTGTAAATTCAAGGCATTTATTTTTAACTAATAACACTGGATTAGTAGTTGTTTTCGTCGTTTCCTTTGCAATGGATTATTTTTTTAAGAATATGTCTAAACCTAACTCTTGAAAAAAAATTGTACCTATTTTCTAATTTTAATAAAATAATCATCATTTTAAAGATTTTCATTTAGTCTCACTTTTTTGTGGGCAATAGTAACAGACTTCAAATGCTCGTTTAAAAATCGTAAAATTTATTAAAATAAAACTGGCCTCCATATGAAATATTCGTTTGTGTAAATGATATGAAATACAGTGGTCCCTCCCGATTTTCACGATGTTTTTTAAACTAGCCAACTCCACAAACACGAATCAATATGAATTTTCTTTCGATAATACAGATTTTTTACAAAAAATTACAAGTATTTTTTACACATAATGATTAATCGTATGATGTTTTTTCTCCTAAACACTAATATGATACACAATTCATCATACAAAAAATGATAACTGAGATAGTCAACCATAATTGTTGGCTAGGTTACGTTATGTTAGGTAGGCTAGATTAGGGTTTTAGGTTATGTTAGGGTACCTAAGGTTAAGTACATTATTAGTTTAACAGAAGTAATGTAACCCATTAAAATTAAACTGTTAGATAACTAACTAGCATAAGCTGATTAACATCAACAGCCCGACCTAACCGAATCCAACCTAAATTAATCCAACCGAACATAACCTAAGTTAAACTAAGCAATCCTAAAATAACATTACTTAAACTAACCCTTTTTTTAGTTCAATATTCTAGTTATTATTTTGAAGAATTGGATATCATGTTCGTGTTAAGGTAAAAAAACGACGTTTTTTAATGTTTAATGTAAACTTGTTTTGTAAAAAATAATATTTTTCTTAACATTTGTTTAATAAACCGGTATTTCTGAGGCAAAATTCTTATGTATTCTTATTCATGGGATTAATATCAACTAGTTAAACTTTAAATTAAACTTGATAATTTTGTGGGGCTGCTATGTTTTATATTTATGTTATAATTTTAATTCAAGAAAAAACTGGATTACCAATTAAAATCATGTTTGATTATTTAAAATTTAACTCATTTTTTAATGGACTGTTTTCATATAAGTAAATAACTAAACCTCCCTAGTTCAAAAACACAGATCTATTATTTAAAAAATCATGATAAGAATCAAACTGTAAGGCGTTGTAATTTGTTGAAGCAAAACTCATAAAGAACACGCTTAGCGAATTACAAGGTTAGCTATCTTTGATTTGACGGTTGAATTTTTCCAAAATTAATTCTAATATATTGATTTGGATCTAAGTTTATGCAGAGACTCGACTCTAGATGTCGATAAACCACGAGTGCCGAAAGAAAGGAAATCGGAATTCTGAGAAGAGAGGGTTATCGTTGAATAAAAACGACACAAGCCTGGAAAACAATTTACGGTTAATTAATTGGTTATTTACTTTGCCTACCAAATTGAAGACGAAGTTCTCGATTTAAAGATCTATTCTAAACTGTGTCAGTACATTTAAACGTGGTTATTCCAAGCAATTTAGCGTACAACATAGATCTCCTTACTTGCTTAATAAATTCCATTTCGAAATGGCTTTTCCAGTGGGGAGATTTAGAGAAGACCACTCAATAAACGAGTGATAAGTTATTTACATAGATACAAATAGGCAATCAAATATTTTATCTGTATATGACGTCATTGGGGTCCTAAGGGAGATGTAATTCATGAATCGTGTTCTGAGCGAATCGACATGGAAAACATATCAAAGCAGGCAGAAGAACGTAAGATTTCGTATGTGTCACAATCTCGTTGTTATTCAGTCGATTCATTCACATGAATAGTGTAATTAATAAACATTGCTGAAAAGTAAATGACCACGAAAATTGTTAAACAAATCCTGTGGTTATGTAGAGATTGTATATTTTTTATTTTTTTTTTTTATACTAACGTAATCCAATCATTATCATTATTGTCTTTGGAATAATTTGGATTTGACGTGACTTGCATATAACTTACGACAACCTTCCTACCAAAGCAGAGATGGCTCTGTTCTTCTAATAATATAACACATTTTCAATTAATTGGTTTGTAGAATTACGAGGTCCTCACGTGGCCTGATACTAAAGAAAAGATTATTCCTTACGAGGATTCACGTAACCCCTTGATAGGAAGATATCATAAGAATCAACTTTACAAAAACTACTAACTAGTGAGTATCCGTCCGTGTAGATCCGCTTGGTGAACATAATCAGTATTTACAGAGTACAGATGTAATCAGAACCCACATTTTAAATTAAAAAACATGAAATTGGAACATTTTGTTATATTATTAAGATTTTACTACATATCTAGCTATTATAAGATTTCTATATAAAAATCTAACAGCCTTTATTTCACTACGGGGTGGTTCTCTACACTCGCTTACCCTTGACTCCGTGGTACTCTCTAAAACATCACTATAAAAGCTGAACCTGCTGCTATTCTACAAGGTAACAAATTCTTAAAGTGTAGAATACCTTGTAAGTCTACTTTAGGGAGATGCAAAGTAGTGCAATCATGTAATAGTTAGTAAAAATAACATTAAACCCAATAAAATAGCCAAGCTGTTGTGAAATTGTTAGTTTCTTGAATCAGCTGTTTGAAATAATTATTAAATTAAATCAATTTTACTGTTAAGGAAAAAATTAAATATTTAGGGGATGTTTCTATCCCTTAGGCATGGCATTTCGAAAATCCTTTTTAGTGAATTTCTGTGATACAAACTCTTACTTCACTACAAATGTCATCAAAACCTGGTTAGTGGTTTCGAAGACATCGTAATGATTGATTATATCGTTTTTTTTACTATAAATATTAAAATACCAATATATTTTAAAGTACGCAGTACATTTTTAATTATATATTGGTATATCAAATCCAATATACCACTACTTATCCAGTATATATCTAAGGGGCTTTCATGGTGTATCCCTCCACTAAAGTACAGGCGTAGTGATACATTATTCAAGGCCTTATCCTAAGTTTCAATTTGCTTTCGGAGTACAACATTAGTAAACGATAGCTGCAAAGGCGAATCAGGCCGACAAAACACGGAATTCATTTGCGTAATTCATGGCGGGATCTGTAAACGAGTTTGCTCCCAGTACTGCAGTCAAAGTTTAGCCGCTCTCTCGCCCTCTGTTTCAAAAGACCGTTTATGGAAATCATACTTGTAATGTAGAAAGGATCGTCAGTGTGTTTCGTATAAATAAAATAAGAGTGTTGTGTTCGCATGAAGTGAATTAATAGGCATTTTGTTTACCTTCACGTTTCGTAGAGTGGCTATAGGATTTCTCAATCATGTTTGTTTGCCTATAACGCTGGTCGGCGTAGTTTTTTTCACTTTTAACGGAAACGATTGTACCATTTTTGATTAAATTTATTTTTTAAATTATATATTATTACATATTATTACATTTATTAGTGCGCTGATTGTGTGTCGAGAAGTTATTTATCCAGGTGGCAGGGCTAGCACCTTGTCAGTTATTCAAAAAATTATTGAAAATATAACGAGAACCCAGTCATAAATATAGAAGAAACATGCATTTGATTACTATAATTGTTTTTCGTTAGCATTGGCAACGTCATGGCTAAATTGCAGCTTACCTTACAACGATAAAATACTTACGAATAAAATATTACTAACATAAAACTATTTAAAACCACAACATACGATCAAATTTTTAATTATACAACAATATGAACCACAGCTCTACATGAGAATGTATGAGCGTTACCAAGTGTTACCCCGTAATAATAACATTACATTACAGTCCAACTTTATCTGGTGTTTTAAGTTATAATTAATTAATAGGCTCATTTAATATCCTTGATTATATTACTTACAGATATCTCATGTAATAGGAATATTTGTTCCTGTAACTTGGTTAGTAGTGAACATTTGATATTTTAACATTGGATGGTAAATCTATATATGTGCCTATAAAATCAATGGTAATAATAAATCAATTAATAAATTGTATTTAACTGAAAAATATATATATATTAATAGTTTTTTGGATGGAAATTAACTTGTTAGATCTAAAAATAATTCGTGATCATAAGAAACTTTCATATAGAATTTTCAGGAAACCAACTCAAACCAATTTTACAATAAATAACAGTTCTGTCCATACCCCGTCTCACAAAACAGCTAGCTTCAGAAGTATGTTATATAGGGCGTATTAAATACCATTAGGTGTTATAGTTAGAAACAGGAAATAAATGTAATAAAATCAATAGCTATTGCAAATGTATACAAGGCATCAATCATTGATGAAATTGGAAGTACAGAAGTATTCTACATGAATAATGTAGAATAAAGAAGAAAATAGAAAATAAAATTCGAGATGATAAACAAACAGCACTTAAAAAAGAAAAATCTGATAAAGAACAGAAGAAATATGTTGATAACACAAAAAGTTGATAATAGATTTAAGAAATTCAATTTATCAGTAGCTTTTTAGACTTGCAATAGTATGTCCAACATTTTGAATATTGAAAGTGAAGATAAATTCAATAATTCAGGAATATATAGGATTTACTGTAATGATTGTAATATGTTTTACATAGGTCAGACTGTAAATTTTAACAAAAGATATAAAAACCATGTCTCTGATTTTAAAAACAAGAAACCTGAAAAATCTAATGTAGCTAAAACCTTCTGAATTGTACCCACAGTTCGATAATATAGATGAAAATGTAGATATTTCTGCATTTAATTTTAATTTTGATTAATTTTAATTTCTGCATTTTTGCACCAAATTTAAAAGTTTGTAAGAAGGGTCGTATTATGAATGCTTGGGAAGAGTTATTTTTTTTAAAGGAAAATGTAAGGATCGTGATAAATTAATGAATGAACAGGTTAATTTTGATTCCGTAATAGTTTTTAATAATGTATTTTCAGCGACTAAAAGAACAGAAGTAACAGCCAATAGGGATTAACCATTAGTATCGCAGCAGCCACCATTTTGACGATTCCAGCCAATGGGGTCACGTGATCATAAGCTTATAAATTGAGTTGTAGAACACCATTTTCTATTCTTTAGTGAATCCCTCTGGTCTGAGGAAGGTGAGCGTGGTTCACCGAAACCGATCACCATAATATTTGTGCATTTTGTAATTGTATTGTAAAATATTTTGCATTTTGTGGTTGTATTGTAATAAATTTGTGTTGTGTTACGTTTACTTGTACTGTATACATATATTAATAAATTAAGTGATACTATTTACCGTGAATACAATCATATTACATAGAGAGTGGCAGTTGTTGGAATCCGCTCAGCGGCTCTTTAAGGCACACAATAAATCTTGGGGCTTTTAGCGGAGTAAGTCGAAGGGGCGCAGCTGTTTCGAGTGTGCAGCCCCAACACGTACTGTGGAACCTGTACGTGATGTCAAAACGCCTTACAAGGAATCGCAGATAAATACTTACATGTGTCCCCTGCATGTGTCATTAATGCACAGTGAAATAAACAATAAAAGTGAAACCTCTGTGGGTATTGTTCATTACCTTACAGCGAAAAGTACGTGACTTTATTACGACAATACAAACACATTTAACCTTATTTAATAAAGACAAATCCCTTGAAGACGTATATAAAATAATAGAGACGTACTTGTCTCCTTAACTACTTTATGTTCCAACACCTAATTCCTTAATTTCTTTAATTTTCCATGTCTGACCTTAATTACTCTATTTTCCCATACCCAATCCTTTAAGTACTATTTCTTTTTCGTATCTTACTCCTTAATTATTGTATTTTACTGTAACTTAGCAATTAAATATTATATATTCTAACATTAATTCCTAAATTACTAAATGTCCATGCCTGACCTTTAATTACTCTATGACAATGTACCTGACACCTTAATTACTATTAAGCTACGTTCCCATGCTTAAAATTTTAAACACTGTACGTTCGCACTGCTTAATTGGGATTATTTTTCTTACCTGACAACTTAATTACTGAATGTTATCGTGCCTAACCCCTTAATTACGCTATGTTCCCATACCTGGTACCTTAATTACTATTTTGTACGAGTCTGATCCCTTTATTATTGTATTTTACTGTATCTGAGCAATTATATATTATATCTTTTAAACCCTAAATGGCTATACTTCCCATGTCTGACCCTTAATTCCTCTATGATTCCGCGACTAACACCTTAATTACTATACATTCCCCTGCTTAAAACTTTGAATACTGTACGTTCTCATTGCTGAAAACTTAATAAGGATTATATTTCAAGGCCGACAACTAAATTACTGTATTTTCGTACACCTGATATCCTAATTACTGGGCGTTGCCGTGCCTTTAATAACTCTATGTTCCCAAACCTGATACCTTAATTACTATTTTTCTTTGTGTCTGACCCCTTAATTATTGTATTTTACTGTATCTTACCCATTATTATTATACACTCCAACACTAAATTCCTTAATTACTATATTTTCCATGCCTTTTACACTTTAATTAGTGTACATTTCCGTACTTAACTTTTAAATACTGTATATTCCCATTCATGACCCCTTTATTGGTATTTTTTATAATTGTTCTATTAGACCCTATTATTTAGTTCCAGAAGAACTTATGCAATTTCTGGGCGGATCTAAACGTTTAAATTATATCTTTGTTTGCATATATTGTGGGCTGTAAATAATTTAAATTATTTTGATTTACAAAAAAATATTTAAAATGATGACTCGTGGCCACGCACAGATATTTTGTCTATGTGGGTATACATTTTGTTCTCATTGTAAAAAATATTTTTCTAAGATATTAAGTACTCTATTTAAGTAGTAATGTATTATAATTTTACTTGTTACGTAAATTGGAGGGATACACTTAATTTTGATTTGATTTGTGTTCCATTTGCGTTGATTTGATACCTAACTTCTTCCATACTTATCTACCTACTGTTATCAAGTTGTCAACCGAACATTAAAACTGAAAAGGAAAACAATCCTTTGGTTACTGATCTATCCTGTGTTTGACACCTTAATCAATTACTGTATGTTCCTGTATCTGATTCCGTAATTTTAATACTTTTCCGTGACTGACATCTTAATTATTGTATGAACTTATACTTTACTCCTTATATACTATATGTGTCTATGCCTGGCCTCTTAATTACTCTAAGTTCCCGTTCCTTACCCCTTAATTGCTGTATGTTTCCGTACTTTAATCCTTGATGACAATATTTTCCGTGTCTTACTCTTAATTACTATACGTTTTTGGGGGAGACCCCCTATCTAGAGGTCAGAATCTTAGTGTAATAAAATCATAATTCAAACAAACATTAACAAAAAAAGAAAAGGAAATTTGCTGAATAAGAATTTCAACTTACCATAACTACAATTTAGAAAGTTGGCTAATGACTACATCGATTGTGGGATAATGTAATGCAATTTTTTCCAGTATCCATCACAGGTATAATGCCAACTATAATAGAATTGAAAATTCGTGAGGAGGAGAGGACAATCAATATTGTTGATACCGTCACAGATTGCCATTACTCCAACTAGTCATAGATCGTTAAATGAAATACAATTACACTCCGTCAACTTCCTCTTCCCTCGTAAATATATTGCTCTGGAGAGGACAATCTATGTAGTTGATACCGTCACAGAATTTCATTACGTCAACTCGTTATCGCTCGTTAAATTAAATACAATTACACTCCAACGACTTCCTCTTCCCTCGTTACACACATTGCACTGGAGGGGACAATCAATGTAGTTGATACCGTCACAGAATTTCATTACGTCAACTCGTCTTCACTCGTTAAAATAAGTACAATTACACTCCGCCGACTTCCTCTTCTCTCGTTACAAACTAATTAATAATATATTTCACCGGAGAGGACAGTCAATGTAGTTGATACCGTCACAGAATGTCATTACGTCAACTCGTCTTCACTCGTTAAAATAAATACAATTACACTCCAACGACTTCCTCTTCCCTCGTTACAAACTAATTAATAATATATTTCACCGGAGAGGACAGTCAATGTAGTTGATACCGTCACAGAATGTCATTACGTCAACTTGTCTTCACTAGTTAAAATAAGTACAATTACACTCCGACGACTTCCTCTTCCCTCGTTACAAACTAATTAATAATATATTTCACCGGAGGGGACACAATCAATGTAGTTAATACCGTCAGTAGTAGTATTACCTGTTTTCACCAACGCCCCATGAAGAGTTTTCGCCAAATGAAGAGTCGGTGGTGGGGGAAGGTCACGTGACCGGATCCAAGATGGCGGCCCCGGATCCAAGATGGCTGCCCCCATTCCTGCCAACATGTTGGGAATTTTCCCTCCCAAAAATTCCCAAAATTCCCTTTTGTACTATAAAATACACTATTAGCCTTGTTATACTATATAAAATGCACTTTTAGCCTAGCTATATTGTATTGCATGCGTATCTGTACACGTGTACCAAATTTGAGCGAAATCGGACAGTTAATAATGAATAAACAGGGTGTTATTGATTTTCCAATTTTGGTTCGCGGCTCGATTTAATACTATGAATTAAACTACACTCGCTGAGGCAAATCGATTCAGTCAATCAGTCGGAGCTTCCCAGCTAGCTACGTCTCGCATTCTCCACACTCAGTCTACAGCAACTGCTCCTGCCTGCGCAGAACTTCTCTGTTGGTGAGTATTTAGAAAATATACGGTCGGTGTTAGAGACAAGCCTTGAGTCTTTGTGATTCGGCCAGTTTTAAACACCGATCAGTCCTTTAGCCAACTTTGCAAGGCTAAAGTTTGCTAAAGGACTCGCGGGGGATTCCGTGAGAGTGGTGGGACGCACTCTCGGCCAACTTCGACTTGGCAGCGGATACCCGGGTGGGGCCAGCGTGTGACGCACTGGCTTTTCCTCATAAGGCAACTGCCGTTAGGAGTCGTCACTAGGTTCCCTTAGCTTGCTTTTACCCTCCCCAGTGCCGTGTTAGAACACCGATGTGTCTAACACTGAGCCACTTTCTGGTCTTTAGGTATTCTCCGAAACAGTCAATACATTTCCCGTAAAAAGTGTTTTTTTGCTTATATCTCGAAAACGGTGCGTCCTAGAGCCTTGGAAATTTTTTTCGACCCCCGAAAGTCTTTAGGCCCACCTGCGTACACCATTTCCGACCTACCTATAACAAAATTTTTCCAAAAATAACAACTTTGAACTTATCTTTTCCCCCACCACTTTGGATCTAGTTTCGTTATTTACCGTCCGATTTCGCTCAAATTTGGTACACGTGCACAGATACGCATGCCATACAATATAAACCGTTTGTATTACGTATATGTCGTCGCTGGACTTATCTTTACCCCTACCACTCCGGATCTAGTTTCGTTATTTACCGTCTGATTTCACTCAAATTTGGTACACGTGCACAGATACGCATGCCATACAATATAAACCGTTTGTATTACGTATATGTCGTCGCTGGACTTATCTTTACCCCTACCACTCCGGATCTAGTTTCGTTATTTACCGTCTGATTTCACTCAAATTTGGTACACGTGCACAGATACGCATGCCATACAATATAAACCGTTTGTATTATGTATATGTCGTCGCTGGACTTATCTTTACCCCTACCACTCCGGATCTAGTTTCATTATTTACCGTCCGATTTCACTCAAATTTGGTACACGTGCACAGATACGCATGCCATACAATATAAACCGTTTGTATTACGTATATGTCGTCTCTGGACTTATCTTTACCCCTACCACTCCGGATCTAGTTTCGTTATTTACCGTCCGATTTCGCTCAAATTTGGTACACGTGTACAGATACGCATGCAATACAATATAGCTAGGCTAAAAGTGCATTTTATACAGTATAACAAGGTTCCCAACAGGTTGGCAGGACTAGGGGCAGCCATCTTGGATCTGCGGCATATATATTACGATGATTTCAGGACAAACATCATTCAGTCTCAGACTGTTGAACGAGACACATCTAGCAGCTCCGCTATTTACAACGTACATAACCTATAAATTCATTTGCAGATCATCATCATGAACCCCAACCAGATTGCATGCCCCAGATGCAGCAAGACTATGTCTAAGGTAAACATAGCTCGCCACCTCAAGAGCTGCACCGGACCTACAACAACCCGGGAGCCTCAACGTCCCTGTCCGACTTGCGGACTCATGATCACTATCTCCCACCGCAGCCGGCACTTCAAGAAGTGCAACCCGGGTCACCTCAAAAGGAAGGCTGAGAACCCTATCCCATCTATCTCCAAGACCGCCCGCATGGATGATGAGCCTCAGCCATCAACGAGCTCGTCATCAATCATCAACAACGTGCGCTCCTCGATCGTGTCAGCGTACAACACGGTTAAGACAGCAGTAGGCGATCTCATCGGAGGACATAAACAATTGGAGATTATCGAAATCGAGAAGGCATTCAAGGGGCGAATGAAGACGTACTCCATCGATAACAAGCCTAACATAAAGGACCCCGCTGGATTTCTACAACAAGCTCGTGAATTGGTTAAAGGCAAGATCGAGGAGAATGCGAGGGAAAAGAACATCAAGACGAACCTCGTCTTCCTTGTCAAGTATAAGAAGCCGATTGGAGACAAGGTAGAGGACAAAGAGATGAACTTTAAGACCAAGAACGTGGTTATACTCCCAACCGTAGACATCTTAGCCTATGTGGAGGATGCTGAGGGGAAGCTTTTGAAGGAGATGGATGAATTCTACGCTAAAGGCTCTGGCTGGACCTTAGCAAAGATCATTGGATTGGAGCTTAGAGTTAACCGATACGATCCCATTCACGCATCAACCTACACCGAGCTGCCAAAAAAGATCAGCGATAAGAAGGCTGTTCTAAATATACAAAACACTGATCAGAAATGCTTCCTCTGGTCTGTGTTAGCGGCTCTCCATCCCGTCTCATGGCAAGATCAACCTCACCGTATCCACCACTATCTACCATTCGAACACGAGCTGGATCAACATCTCCAAGGAATCAACTTCCCCGTCACCCTTGATAAAATCACACTATTCGAGAAGAGGAGCGGATTTTCCATCAACGTCTACGCCTACGACGAAAAGTGCATCGTATACCCGCTGCTGGTAACAAATGCAGAGAAACACACTCATATCGACCTCCTATACATCAAAGACGGAGACAACACGCATTATTGTCTGATTAGAGACCTCAGCCGACTCGTTAGGTCCCAGACTACTAATCATAGCTATAAGACGTGGATATGCCGCCGCTGCCTGCTACACTTTGGAACGCAAGACCTACTCAACCGTCACATAGAGGACTGCAACGAGCACGAAGCCGTCAAGATTATTATGCCACCGGAGGGAAGCAGTATCAAGTTTGAAGAGGGGCAGAAGAAGATGCGAGTCCCGTTCGCAATGTACGCGGACTTTGAGTGCATGCTCACACCCATCGAGGAGAACGAGGATCGAGCGATTGGACCAAGGAGATGCTATACCGAGAAGTACCAGAAGCATGAGGCCATCAGCTTCTGCTACTACATCGTGTATACCGATGGAGACTACGCCCACCCCGTCAGCTACTTCGGAGAGGATGCCGCCCAGGTCTTCGTAGAACGTCTACTAGATGAGTCGAGGAAGATTCACCAACTCTACTCCACCGCTGCAGCCATCCCGATGCAGCTAACTGCGGACGACGAGCAGGAATTTATCACGGCTACCAACTGCCACATCTGTGAAAAGCCTTTTACCAACCCAGATGACTACAAGGTTCGTGATCACGATCACCTCACCGGAAAGTTTAGAGGCACAGCCCACAACCTCTGCAACCTCAAGTTTCGGAAACCAAATTTTA
Organism: Stictocephala bisonia; assembly: GCA_035578905.1. NCBI lineage: Eukaryota > Metazoa > Arthropoda > Insecta > Hemiptera > Membracidae > Stictocephala > Stictocephala bisonia. Next base: position 6,209,184 of record JAQJVL010000009.1, on the reverse strand, counting down.
TACCCATTTTTATCCATAACTTGAGTGGGTATGACACCCATTTATTCATCAAAATGTTTGGGTTGAACGACGAGACCATCAGCGTCGTACCTAACAATGAAGAACGCTACATCTCGTACACCGTCGAGATTGAGGGTGGGGTGAAGCTGCGATTCCTCGACTCGTGCCGGTTCATGGCTTCAAGTCTCGATAAATTGGTAAAGAACCTCGCTCCCGAACATTTCAAACACACCTCACAATTCTACTTTGGAGAGCAACTGCAGTTGCTTACACAAAAGGGGATCTACCCCTACGACTTTATGGACTCCCTAGAAAAGTTCGAGTTGACATCTCTACCAGCAAAAGAAGACTTTTACAACAAATTAAATATGGCTGGAATCTCCGATCAAGACTACGAGCATGCGCAGAAGATCTGGACTACATTCAACATCAAAAACATGCAGGAATATACGGAGCTCTACAACAAGACAGATGTGCTTCTATTAACCGACATCATGGAGAACTTCCGAGACGTGTGCCTCCAGACTTATCAACTAGATCCAGCCTGGTATTTCACCGCACCTGGACTCGCCTGGAGCGCCATGCTCAAGGTCACTAACATCGAGCTGGAGTTGCTCTCAGACTACAACATGAGTCTGATGATTGGCAGAGGAATTCGAGGAGGAGTTTCCCAAGTCTCATGCCGCTACGCTAAGGCTAACAACCCGTACACCGAGGACTATGATGAGGAGAAACCTACCAGCTACCTCACCTACCTGGACGCCAACAATTTATACGGGTGGTCGATGAGCCAGCACATGCCCTACGGTGGTTTCAAGTGGGTGGAGCCAATGGAGTTCGAGTGGGAAGGTAACGGGTACGGCTACATTGACATCATGGATGTAGCAGACGACAATGACATGGGATACATCTTGGAGGTGGATTTGGAGTACCCTAAAGAACTCCACGACTCGCATTCCGACCTCCCCCTCGCCCCAGAACAACGTATACCGCCGGGGGCTAGGGAGAGCAAGCTGCTTCTCACCCTCCACGACAAGGAGAAATACGTATTACACTACCGCAACTTGAAGCAGTACTTGTCGCTGGGGATGAAGCTGACGAAAGTGCATCGAGCCGTATGCTTTAACCAAAGCAGATGGTTGAAGAAATACATAGACCTAAATACCGATATGAGAACTCAGGCAAAAAACGATTTTGAGAAAGACTTCTTTAAACTGATGAACAATTCGGTGTTTGGGAAGACTATGGAGAACATCCGAAACCGAGTCGACATTCGCCTGGCAACAAAGGAACGACAAGTCCAAAAGTGGCTGGCAAAACCAAATTTCAAAAGCAGAACCATCTTCACCGAGCAGCTAGCAGCAGTTCATATGTCTAAAACGAAATTGTTGTTTAATAAGGCTATCTACGTAGGAATGAGCATCCTTGATGTATCCAAAACCCTAATGTTCGACTTCCACTACAACGTCATCAAGAGAAAATATGGAAACAAGGCTGAACTTCAGTACACCGACACCGACTCTCTGACATATCTCATAGAGACTGAACACTTTTACAAGGATATGAAGCAGATGATAGACTTCTTCGACACAAGCGACTACCCCCAGCCGAATCGATACAACATCCCGAGCGTGAACAAAAAGGTGATTGGTAAGTTCAAGGATGAACTAAATGGTCGAGTTATGTATGAGCATGTTGGGCTTCGCTCAAAGATGTATGCGAGTCGCTCAGAAAAAAAGGACGACAAAGATGACGGGGAAATAAAAAAGAGCAAGGGTGTGAAGATGTGCGTAATAAAAAAAGATATTACCTTCCAAGATTATAAGGATTGTATGAAAGAATTCGCCGAAAAATACAGCACACTGGACATAACACTTGGGGTGAAGCAAGATCACAGCTCTAAAGACTACCGCACTATGAACATGATTCGGAGTTACAAGCACAATGTATATACCGTGGAGCTCAACAAGATTGCCCTATCTGCTCACGATGATAAGAGATTTATCCTGGAAGGGGGCGTCAAGACCCTACCCTGGGGGCATTATTTAATCGATAAAGAAGTGATGCTAGACCGAGCCGTCTTAGACGCGCTGATGGTGGAGTAAGGAGACGGGTGGGAGCACAAGAGTGCAGGAGGTAGCAAATAGAAGAAGGTCGGCTACCACTTTCCGCAGCGGGGAGGGGCTGCGGAATCCCATAAAAGCAATGACGTGCAATGCCCAATAGACCTTCAAGAACCGGCAACGCCCAATCGACCTTCAAAAGCCAGCAACGTTCAACCCAGGTATAAATACCCCTCACTAACAACGCTCGTCAGTGTGTACTTGGATACTCTATCAACATGTACGGAGAATCCGACGCTATTACCGAACAAGCACCCATCCTGGACGGTGACTGCAACCCAGTCGTCAAGCAGGATCCGTGGGAAATCTACAAGGACTTTATGTGGCTAGAACATGATATTAGTAAAAGATGGCATGCTCAACCACGTGATGAATTCGAAATTCAATGGTACGAAGAGGACATGAAGTTTATGCGTGAAGAAAACCCGATAATTGACCAGCATTGGGAGTCGATATATTCTGAACAGAAATATCTCCAGACATACCTCCACACTGTGGATTGGATGGACCTAAAGATTTTTGTACGTGGAATCCATTACAACAGGGAATGTCGTAAGAGAAAACTTGCAGATGTAGAAATGGAAAAGCACATAGCGCAAGAAAAGAGACTGCGGGAAAAATTTCATACTTACGTTTCCTTTACCTTTTATGAAAAATAGAAACAACTTAAGTAAGGGAGCACAGGAGTGCAGGAGGTAGCAAATAGAAGAAGGTCGGCTACCACTTTCCGCAGCGGGGAGGGGCTGCGGAATCCCTTAAAAACCAATAAATATTTTGGTTTAAAAATCTTAATCAGTTATGAATTGGACACAATTCAATCCAGATATGAATGTGAGAGAAACCATCACCAAAGAGCTACACGCTCCAGCCAGAAGAACATTTCCCACCAGACCTGTATACCCGGGTGTTATTAACCCACGTTGTGTTAACCCAGGTTTTATTAACCCACGTTGTGTTAACCCGGGTTTTATTAACCCACGTAAGGTTAACCCAGGTTCACCTGCGTTGCTAGAGGATGATGTAATACTCGATTATACATACACGATCTCAGCAACGTGTACTCATTTCCAGTTGAGACACAAAGGAGTAAACATCACAAGATGAGTGAAGTGTTTATCGTGTTAAATAATCCCGATCCTACTGAGTGGTTCAGTAGTGATGATGAGACTCTCCTAAGGTTCTACAAGAACGGGGAAAATGTCGATACTGTTTCAGTGTACAGGTACTCCAGAACGATTGATGTATCCGAATACGATAGAGTGGATATTCTAGCTTATGGTTTTTTACCGAATGTCAAACAGAGCGTAAATGAGGATGAATATAGTATAAAGGTTTCTCAGTCGTGCGTTTGTTTTAAACACTCTCTGGATTTGACGAACATCAACACATTGAAACTATATAGCAACCTGTATGCTAATAAAGCGCTGGAAAGAATTAATAACTTTGATATAGATTCGCCTATTGTGGAAGAAACATCAGATTCTGAATCGAGTGAGGGGGAGGGGGATATGGAGGAATAAAAATTCTAAAATTAACAAGGAGTGAGGTAAATTAAAAAATAAAGATTTAATTAGTTGAGATAATGGTGGAGTAAGAAGACGGATGGGAGCACAAGAGTGCAGGAGGTAGCAAATAGAAGAAGGTCGGCTACCACTTTCCGCAGCGGGGAGGGGCTGCGGAATCCCTTAAAAACCAATATATATTTTGGTTTACAAAAATCTTAATCAGTTATGAATTGGACACAATTCAATCCAGTTATGAATGTGAGAGAAACCATCGCCAAAGAGCTACACGCTCCAGCCAGAAGAACATTTCCCACCAGACCTGTGGAAGTCAAAGGAATAGACGATCTGTATCAGGCTGACTTGGTGGAGATGATACCATACTCAAAGTTTAACAAGGGCTACAAGTACATTCTCACAGTAATCAACTGCTTTACCAAATACGCTTACGCAATACCAGTCAAGGACAAGTCTGGACAGGAAATCGTCAAGGCTATACAACCTGTTTTGGAGGAGAATCGGATGACGCATCTGCAAACCGACATGGGAAAAGAGTTTTACAATGCTGGATTCGCCAAGCTAATGAAGAAACACAACATTAATCATTACTCTGTGTACAGCGAGAAGAAGGGAGCCATAGTGGAGAGATTCAATCGTAGTCTCAAGTCTCTAATGTGGAGAAAATTCACAGAACTGGGCAACTACCAATGGATTAAAATCCTACCCGACCTGTTGGAAGAGTACAACACGAGGAAACATAGAACAATTGGCATGGCACCTTTTGAGGTGAACAAAAAGAACGAAGATTTGGTCAGACGAAACATAAACAAGAATAGACAAAAATATAAGAAGAAGGAAAAGATCGAGTTCAAAGTGGGTGACAAAGTAAGGATAAGCAAGTATAAAAAGGTTTTCGATAAGGGATACCTACCCAACTGGACAAACGAGATTTTTACTGTGGAAGCGGTGCGTCCAACTGTACCGACCACGTATCACCTAAAGGATTACCGCAACAACATACTTCAAGGAAGCTTTTACGGAAAAGAACTGCTCAAGACCAGACACGGAGACGTATACCTGGTGGAAAAGGTGTTGAGGAGAAAGGGTAACAAAGTGCTGGTTAAGTGGCTTGGCTTTGATGGTACTCACAATTCGTGGATAAATAAAAGTGAACTTGTGTGAATTACTCAGTTTGAGCTTAGACATTAAGATGAAGACACCCAAATTGTCTATCGTAAACTTTGACGTATACTGTGGAGGAGATATGAAGGAAAGGAGCAAACACAGTGATCTGCTGCCAAACCATGTTCGATGTATCATGTGCGGACCTTCAAATTCCGGCAAGACTAATGTAATGTTAAACTTGTTGTTTAATCCAAATGGACTAAAGTTTGAAAATGTCTACGTTTTTTCAAAATCACTCCATCAGCCAAAATATAAGTTGCTAGAGAAGGTACTACTGACTATACCCGGTATTGGATATTTCCCTTTCACAGACAACGGTGAGGTGATTCATCCAAACGAGGTGAAAGAACACTCTGTGATAGTGTTTGATGATGTCGCATGTGAAAAGCAAGACAACATCAGAAACTACTTTACAATGGGACGACACCAGAATGTTGATACTTTTTACCTGTGTCAAACATACAGTAGGATACCCAAACAGCTGATAAGGGACAATGCAAACTTTATTATTGTGTTTAAGCAAGATGACAGAAATTTAAGACACATATACGATGATCATGTAAATACGGACATGTCTTATGGGAGATTCAAAGAGTTGTGTGCCACCGCATGGAACAGTGGTAAGAACAAATTTGTTGTAGTAGACAAAGAACGTAACATTGACGATGGTAGATACCGCGTCGGACTCGACGAGTTTGTCAAAGTTTTACAACGCCATGCTGAAGGTTAGTTTTAGCCAACCTCTTGTGACAAGAGAGTACAATCTACCGATGAATGAGGATCGCAAATCATTATGGCAATGGTGCGAGGCGCATAACACAATGACGTTAGACAGGCTACGTTTTAAAAGGCGAATAGATACGTTTGAAGAAACTATTTTGGGCCCACTCCTTTTGCTACATATTGCGAAGCAGAAAGACTTGGAAAACAGAAAAAACAGGAAAACATGAAAACAAAAAACAGGAAAACAGAAAAACATGAAAACAGGAAAACATGAAAACAGGAAAACATGAAAACAGAAAAACAGAAAAACAGAAAAACAGAAAAACAGAAAAACAGAAAAACAGAAAAAAACAGGAAAACAGGAAAACAGAAAAACAGGAAAACAGAAAAACAGGAAAACAGGAAAACAGAAAAACAGAAAAACAGAAAAACAGGAAAACAGAAAAACAGGAAAACAGAAAAACAGGAAAACAGAAAATAACATAAGGGATTCCGTAAGAAGAGGGGTGGGAGCACATACGTGTAGGAGGTAGCAAATAGAAGAAGGTCGGCTTTAGCGTCAAAGACGCATTCACTTAACGCAGCGGGGAGGGGCTGTGGAAACTCAATAAATAAGGATGTGGTGTTCAAAATTAGTTATTCGACAAGATGACGTTCAAGGATACACATCGTATACGAGAAATAAAGATGCTGCAGGATAGTATAAGGCAAAAGTTGCGTGATATTAAAAGCAGTTCAATTCAAACACAACGTTCGTTAGAAGTACAGTACAAACCGTTGATTGATCCACTAAAACAGTTGACGGAGACGGTTGTTGCTGCCAAAGAGATCAAGCAAGAGCCAAAAGAGGAGAATGAAGGGGAAGTGGAGGAGCAGGAGGACGAGGTTTTTGAGCCTGAGCAGTCATTTGGAAGACCGTCTTTAGCGTCAGAGTTTGACGCATTTATTCGTGCAAACAACATTGGAGACTTGTTAGGTACCTACCTTCAGTTTATTCAGACAGACGATAGGGAAGAAGCTGATTTCACGTACGGCATTCACTATGATGGCAACGAGTGGAAAATGGGATCGTATCCGGTTAGCTTTTCCGATAACGATATAATTATAAATGGAGTTGAATACAAGGGAACACCTGGACTGTTTGAGTTGATTTTCAAGAAACATCCACAGAGTGGATCGTTCAACGACAATGATTTAAAAGTGTACAAGCAAATGCTAGAGGCAACTGGTGTTCACAAGCGTGAAGATGGAAAAGGGATAAAATCCAACAGAGGCTACAAGTACACGAATATTATATCAAATATGTTTCCACCAAAAAATAAAAAGAAACTAACCTTACTACGTGCTTCTCCAGCGTCTAGAAAAAGACCAAGTCAACCACTATCACCATTTATTGGTGAAAAGAGAAAAAAGTTGGGAGAAGGTTTGCTAATGGAAGTTGAGAAATCCAAAATTGACTACCGGTACTGGGACGACCCTAATGAATTGGTTGATCGTTTGCGTCTGTTGTTAGCTTCGAAAGAAGCAGGTAACAGTGGTCACAATAATGAGATTATCGCCATTCTGGAGGAGCTCAAGGAGGCGGATATTATAAAAGACTTTGATAACTTTATTTTGTAATCATTATCGTAATGTCTATCGACAAGTTCGGACGTCAGTTAGTTCAAAAAGGTGCTGCTGCTGCTGTGCCCAAAGGAGCACGAGGTGAAGGATTTAAATTGAATACTGAAGGAAACTATGATATGCAAAATAAAGTTTTAGCAAATGTAGGCGATGCAATAAATGAAAATGATGCCGTCAGTCTAAAACTTATAGGTGAGCATTGTGTATTATTCGAGGAGAAATACATTAATGCTAGAAATAGGTATATAGCGAACGTTGAAAATCCTACTGCAGCAAAAGATGCTGCAAATAAATTGTATGTAGACTCTCTTGTTCCACCTAGATACGGCACCTTTTGGCACTTTGGAAATAAACGGTTGGTTGAGGTGGCCGACCCATTAAATGATGGAGACGTAGTTACAAAAAAATACCTGACGGCAAATAGCCCAAATAAGAGTAAAAGCGGGTGGAAGTTTAACAATATGCGATTAACGTCAATCAAAGATCCTGTTGAACCTCAAGATGCAGTGACTCAAAACTACCTTTCAGGATCTCTTAACGTGGTACGTGAAAAGTGGATTCCTAAACAGACCGCTAATGAGTGGGATTTCGGAGATAAAAAGCTTTCGTCTGTGGGTGATCCAGTCACCATGCAAGACGCTGTAACTATGAATTATCTTGTACGAGTAATGAGTGCATTACTTTACGATCTATACTATCGCATATTGCCACCTCAAGATCAGATCCACAGTTTGTCTAAAGAGGAGTGGATCGACAAACATATTGTACGACCGTATTTCTTAAACGAAGCTACTAGAGTTAGATCACACGAATAAAAACCCTTGAATTTGAATAGACACCGTCATTTGATTATTATAATGCCAAGAGTCAACAAGAAAAACGTCAGTCGTCATTCAACAGTCAAAGGGTGTGGACTACTAGAGACAGTCGGTAGTTTTGCCAGTACAGCTCTTAACAAAGGAATCGATCTACTACCAGTGGAACTTCATCTACCAGGGGGTTACAGGTACTGTGGTCCAGGTACCAAATTAAAGGAGAGGTTAGCTCGTGGTGATCAGGGAATTAACAAGTTGGACGAAGCCTGTAAGGAACACGACATTGCATATTCCAAATATAGTGACAATCAACACCGTAAACAGGCGGATCAACAGCTGGCCGATAAGGCTTGGAATAGGGTTAAATCATCAGACGCTTCTTTAGCAGAACGAGCTGCAGCTTGGTCCGTGACAACAGCTATGAATGCAAAGAAAAAGCTGGGAGGTACGATGAAGAGACGACGCGTATGCAAAAAGAAAAAGATCGCAAAGCGGCGAGGTAAAGGTTACTATTTAAGACCTTACAAAAAGGGAGAGGGATACTACTTAAAGCCGTACAAGCAGGGAAATGGATCACCTAAAGTCGTACATAAGAAAAAAAAAAAAAGTTTGCGTTAAAACACTTACCGGATCGGGCTCTTACAAACTTTGACCTGGACAGATATGCACGTAAATTTAGAATACCACATTTTCGAGGTGTTTTTATGAGGGACGCCTTACCACAGAATATTTGGAAGAAGGAAAATGCCATTGTTAATTTAGATTCAAACAGTGGGAGGGGTACTCACTGGGTGTGTTATAAAAAAGTTGATAACGTGGTGAAATACTTTGATAGTTTTGGAAACCTACAACCACCACCAGACCTTTTAGAGTATTTTCAGGGATGTAAAGTTTTGTACAACTACACTTCGCATCAGACTTTCGGCTCCAACATCTGCGGTCATTTATGTTTAGAGTTTTTGATGAATCGACTTTAGTATGCGTCTGACTTTTAGAGAGTGAGCAGCATTATGTTTTGTGTGAGTGGGAATAGTTCAGTGTTTGGCTGTAATATTTTTCCTGCAATAGACCTCTCTGAGGGTGATTGGGAAATTGGATTGGTAGACTTTACAACATACAACTCTATACCAAACGTTGAGAAGGGAGTCAATAATTTGTTCCATTACGGTGATACAATTATCGACATACCGACTGGTTCTTATGAAATTGACGACATTACACAATTTATCGAACACAAAATCAACGATCCGAATTTAAAGATTAGAGGCAACAACAATACGTTTAAAGTGGAAATTTACGGTGAAAAGGTGATTGATTTCTCTCAGGAAGACAGCATAGGTTCACTGTTGGGCTATTCCAAATCGATTCTTGAACCATATAAATGGCACGTGTCGGACACACCAGTTGCCATTATTAAAGTGAATGTCATACGAGTCGAATGTAACGTGGTTAGAGGTTCTTATCAAAACGGTACAGAAGGACACGTTATTCACGAGTTTTACCCTGCCGTACCTCCTGGGTTTAAAATTGTTGAAACGCCCCGTAACGTCATTTACTTGCCAGTAAGCGTCAAGAGGTTGGAAAACATAACAGTTAGACTCTCCGATCAAGACAATCGTTTGATAAATCTGAGAGACGAAGTGGTCAACATTAGACTTCACTTGAAACGTAAAGATGGGTCTGATTTTCAATAAATTAGATGGACACAGGACGAAATCAATCAGTCGCCTGTTACGTTTGAAACGGTTAACATCAAAGAACAAGGAGTTTTTACAGTCTCTTAGACTTCAATATGTTGTCCGTAAGTAGTAAAGCGCAATTTGATGAAAGTGTGACAGAGTACGAGTACCGTACTCATGCACCTTTTACATCGACAACTTTTAATCCGGACGATGAGGTGCGTATTTCTATTCAACAGCAGGATGGGTTTACATACCCTTGTGAGAGTTACTTACACGTGACTGGTAAAGTGACAAAATCTGATGGTCAGACACAGTATGATATGTTACATCTAGTCAACAATGCCATGGCGTTTCTGATAAACGAGATTAGATATGAAATTGGCGGTGTAATTGTCGATCGATCTAAAAATGTCGGTATAACATCCACTATTAAGAATTTAGTAACCCTAACTCCAGACGATGAGAAGCGATTGATGAACGCTAGTTGGGTTGGAAAAGGATCATTAAATACGGTAAAGGAGTTTTCTTTTTGTATTCCTTTGAAATTGTTAATGGGGTTCTTTGAGGACTACAAAAAAATCATTGTCAACCAAAGACAGGAATTGATTTTGCTCTTGTCTTCGAATGTTAAGAACGCCTTGTACAAGGAGGTTGCGGCCACTGATTTTAAGTTGACGATTGATAAGATTTACTGGCGGGTTCCCTACGTAAAAGTGTCTGATGATATGAAGTTGTCATTACTACGGGTGCTGGAACAGGATCGTGTATTGGAAATGCCTTTCAGGTCTTGGGAGCTGCACGAGTTTCCTGAACTTCCCACAAGTACGAGACAATCTTGGACCATCAAGACTTCTTCACAACTGGAAAAGCCACGTTACGTAATATTAGCCTTTCAAACTAGTAGGAAAAATGATTTAACCAAGGACGCTAGTATCTTTGACAAGTGCTCACTGTCGGATGTAAAGCTCTTTCTAAACTCTCAGTACTACCCGTATGATAACATACGTGGTGATGACGCTCTGTTGTATGAAATGTACGCAAGGTTTCAATCTTCTTACTACGGGTCGAGTTCACCCAGTCCCATTATGAATCGTACAGCTTTTGATTCTTGTCCCGTTTTTGTAATCGACTGTTCCAAACAGTCTGAGAACCTTAAATCAGGACCTGTAGACGTCCGCCTTGAATTTGAATCTTCCACCGCTTTTCCAAAAGGTACAACAGCCTACTGTCTGATTATTCACGACGCCCTAGTCGAGTACAGTCCACTTACTGGAACTGTCAACAGAGTTCTCTAGTGTCGTACGCCTTATAAAAAAGGAAGCTCAGCACCCACTCGGTCTCATTCGCTGCTCCACCACCACCATGGCATCATCATCATCTGCTGTTCCAGACACTGATGTCTCTATAGTAGAGTTTCCACTGGTTGACAAGAAAGGTGTACCTACTCTGGTAAAGGTACCGGACAAACAGGATCTGACAGCTTTTCTCAAGGTAATGTTCAATCTCAACTCGGATTTTACTAAATTTGTCACTGTTGGTCTTTTTAATGAATTTCTCTTTCAAGTGGGCATTTTGTTACACAAGCAAGGCATGCGTAAATACGTTTTACTAAACAACGCACAGTTCTCAAAGTTGAAAGAAATGGAACCTTCAATTACCTATGCTTTGTGTAATAAGGATCAACAAAAGAGATTCACTGAAGTGGACATTAAATACACTATCCGTAACATTTTCAACAAACTTTATTTAGAGCTTTTCGACAGAGATAATGAAACCGCTATACTTTTCACTAAAGAGGAATGGTTGAATTTTGTTAGCTTATTGCCTTGCATTTCACGGTACATTGAACAGTTGACCTGTGTCGAGCCTTACCTGATTGAACACATTGATCGGGTTATGCGTAGTGATTCGGTCTATGTTCCCCCACCACAGCAAGTAAACGGTTGGGATGCTGACCGTTTGCATGACGAAATTGTTTGGTATAAGAAGACAAAGCCCACAGTAGGTTGATCATAAATATGTCAACACCGGCTGTGGTAGAGTTTCATGGGTTCAAAGATAATCGCAATAGATTTATCGTTAAAGAATTTGTCGTTGTGGGTCCTTTTGTAAATGTAAATATAGTTTTCAAGTCTCCTTATCCTGAAAGTAAGTTGAATAGTGCTGCTCGGAAAGCTAACAATTGGTGTGAGCGTAAGTTTCACAAAATACTTTGGGAGGAGGGATGTGTACCTTTTAACTTCAAACTAGTTCGTAGCTTACTAAAACCTTTTGATATAGTCTATACCAAAGGGTTGGAGAAAAAGTTATTTCTTTCCAAATTTCACGGAAATGTTCAGGAACTCGACGAGTCTTGGACAGTTCCCGACATGTATACGTTTTTACCTTGTTGTTTACCGCAACATGCTAGTGATGGCAAGTGCGCCTTAGTAAGTGCTCAGTTTTACTACAAAAAGTTGGATAAAAATTGTTACTTTCGTATCCCTAGCTCTGTGTGAATGTGTGTTCTATGGCTGGTCTAAACTCCATAAGTCCAGGACATGAACTGTCGAGGTGAGGGCGGCCCAAATTCAATAAAAAAGCCTGACTGTTCTCTAAGGCAGCCGTAAAACGCATAAGACCTGAGGCAGTCCTGCAGCTTGGGGCTGGGCTAATCCCCGTAAGACCTTGAGTCGCAGATGCATCTAGTATGCAATGGGCCCTCGTACAGTTTGGATGTGTGTAACACTCTATGGCTGGCTTAAACTCTGTAAGTCCAGGGTGTGAGTAAGGGATATTTTTAGTAACAAGAAAAATAAAAAAAAAAAAATAAAAAATAAAAGCCCTTTGTAAGTTTGTGCGTCACATTGAAAGGCTTCTCCAAGTAAAGTGACGGCTAGACTTATAGGGGATCCAAAAAAAATAAAAAAATAAAAAAATAAAAAAAACACAAAAATAATACTGGGAGGTAGCAATTTTGTTATGGAGTGGCTATCACCGTAGCTTGCGATGGTTGGGGCAAGTTACATTAAAGTAAGTGGGATTATGCCTACTGGGGACACCCACTATAATAAAAAACGCGCCTTTGCACAGAGTGCAATGACCCTATACCCCTTGGGTGGTGTGGAAACTTGGGTCAAGACTTGTCAATGCACAGAGTGTAATGACAGACATTGACTTGATAGTCATGGTCTTGTCATTGCACTCTGTGCATAGGAATGCAAGGACAAGTGCATAGGCCTTCGGGGAAGGAGGCACAATACTCCTAACAAGCCGTGACTCTCAAGGTCAACTGAGAGTATAAAAGGACTCGTATTTCCACTTTTCTTATCAGTCTATCATGGCATCTTTTGTGGAACGTTTCAACACTGCTACTCCGATGAATTATATTACTGTCAAGGTTGGAGATTTGTCATCCAACATCCAGTATCCAGTCAAAAGTATTACACGCATAAATACGAAATACGGTGAGACTCTCGTTGCGATACTGTTTGATCCGCATTTGGAGGAGGACATCAAGGTGTTTCTACCTAGAAGATACGTCGACACTTTGCATGAGGGGGAATCAATACCGGACAACTTGGTACTGATCAAAGAAGTTGGATCCACGTCTGCTGTGTTATTGTTTCAGAAAGATGAAGCATTGCTGCAAGATGTTTAAGTGTTTCAAAACACCAGAAGATCGAGTACATGACTGCAAAGCATTTTTAATGCAAGAAGAAAAAAGGAAAAGACGCTGCATCCCATTGATCTTCATACCGTGTATTTTGTTCGCAAGTTACATGGTCTACGAGATTTACTATAAACACCTAGAGTAAATCTCTATGGAAAGGTGGCAGGATGGCTACCAACGTAATGAGCGATGGTTGGGGCTTATTACAAGGGTTTGTTTCTCCGTACCACAGGGGTATATGGTCTAGACCTGTGGGAGCCTCTTTGTTTACCCTTAAAAATCAAAAGAGTGACCTCTGAGCTGGTAGAGGAGGTTGACGTTCCTTCAGAGGCTTTGTACTAACATTCTACCGACCATAAAGGGTGAGTATCTTTGCATGCTTTACGTAATATGTTTTGTGCATGTCGTCAAGGTTTCATAGAGTATAAGAGAAAATAATGTATTTTTTTACAGTATAACAAGGCTAATAGTGTATTTTATATAGTATAAGAATGGAATTTGAGGGAAATTTGGGAATTTAAGGGGAATGTTGGGAGGGGAAATTCCCAACAGGTTGGCAGGACTGGGGCAAGTTACATTAAAGGAAGTGGGATTATGCCTACTGGGGACACCCACTATAATAAAAAACGCGCCTTTGCACAGAGTGCAATGACCCTATACCTCTTGGGTGGTGTGGAAACTTGGGTCAAGGTCAAGGTTCCCATAGAGTATAAGAGAAAAATAATGCATTTTATATAGTATAACAAGGCTAATAGTGTATTTTATAGTACAAAAGGGAATTTGAGGGAAATTTGGGAATTTTTGGGAGGGAAAATTCCCAACAGGTTGGCAGGAATGGGGGCAGCCATCTTGGATCCGGGGCCGCCATCTTGGATCTGGTCACGTGACCTTCCCCCACCACCGACTCTTCATTTGGCGAAAACTCTTCATGGGGCGTTGGTGAAAACAGGTAATACTACTACTACCGTCACAGAATGTCATTACGTCAACTTGTCTTCACTCGTTAAAATAAGTACAATTACACTCCGACGACTTCCTCTTCCCTCGTTACAAACTAATTAATAATATATTTCACCGGAGAGGACAATCTATGTAGGTGATACCGTCACAGAATGTCATTACGTCAACTCGTCTTCACTCGTTAAAATAAAAACAATTACACTCCGACGACTTCCTCTTCCCTCGTTACAAACTAATTAATAATATATTTCACCGGAGAGGACAATCTATGTAGTTGATACCGTCACAGAATGTCATTACGTCAACTCGTCTTCACTCGTTAAAATAAATACAATTACACTCCGACGACTTCCTCTTCCCTCGTTACAAACTAATTAATAATATATTTCACCGGAGAGGACAATCAATGTAGTTAATACCGTCACAGAATGTCATTACGTCAACTCGTCTTCACTCGTTAAAATAAGTACAATTACACTCCGACGACTTCCTCTTCCCTCGTTACAAACTAATTAATAATATATTTCACCGGAAAGGACAATCAATGTAGTTGATACCGTCACAGAATGTCATTACGTCAACTCGTCTTCACTCGTTAAAATAAAAACAATTACATTCCGACGACTTCCTCTTCCCTCGTTACAAACTAATTAATAATATATTTCACCGGAGAGGACAATCTATGTAGGTGATACCGTCACAGAATGTCATTACGTCAACTCGTCTTCACTCGTTAAAATAAGTACAATTACACTCCAACGACTTCCTCTTCCCTCGTTACAAACTAATTAATAATATATTTCACCGGAGAGGACAATCAATGTAGTTGATACCGTCACAGAATGTCATTACGTCAACTCGTCTTCACTCGTTAAAATAAATACAATTACACTCCAACGACTTCCTCTTCCCTCGTTACAAACTAATTAATAATATATTTCACCGGAGAGGACAATCTATGTAGTTGATACCGTCACAGAATGTCATTACGTCAACTCGTCTTCACTCGTTAAATGAAATACAATTACACTCCGACGACTTCCTCTTCCCTCGTTACAAACTAATTAATAATATATTTCACCGGAGAGGACAATCAATGTAGTTGATACCGTCACAGAATGTCATTACGTCAACTCGTCTTCACTCGTTAAAATAAGTACAATTACACTCCGACGACTTCCTCTTCCCTCGTTACAAACTAATTAATGATATATTGCACCGGAGGGGACAATATATGTAGTTGATACCGTCACAGAATGTAATTACGTCAACTCGTCTTCACTCGTTAAAATAAATACAATTACACTCCGACGACTTCCTCTTCCCTCGTTACAAACTAATTAATGATATATTGTACCGGAGAGGACAATCTATGTAGTTGATACCGTCACAGAATGTAATTACGTCAACTGGTCTTCGCTCGTTAAATGAAATATAATTACACTCAGACGACTTCCTCTTCCCTCGTTACAAACTAATTATATATTGCACCTTTAATGAGGAGGATAATCAATGTAGTTGATACCGTCACAGAATGTTATTACGTCAACTCGTCATCGCTCGTTAAACAAAATACAATTACACTCCGACAACTTCCTCTTCCCTCGTTAAAGACTAATTATATATTGCACCTTTAACTTCTCTTTCTTTTTTATTAAATTTGAGAAAAATGTTTCACCAAAAGGAGCAATTTAGATTTGCAATGATTAAATGGTAAATGCATATTTATCATTTAATTAAAGAAGTCAGCTACAACATGAAAAGTGTACAATATAGTAAGGTCTAATTTTGTCAATTTTATAATAATTTTAATAGTAAGGTATAAACTGAAATATAACCCATCTTATAAAATGAACTAGAAATATTCTTTAAAGAATGTGCCTTCATATTATGACGTACTCAATCGTAAATCTCTTCACGTATGAGGTGAACCATGGTGTAAATAAGTAAGGTGTGCTATAGAGTAGGACGAGTTTGATACCGTTCTGCGCATGACGTCAGCTTGGGGTGTGCCATTACTTGGTTTTACAGTCTTTTACTCAAATAACTACACCAAATGTTCTCACATAAGATTTCATTTTGTGGCTAAGAATTGGCGTTGTATAGAGTGCAAGAATCATTAAAATTGGCGTTGTATAGAGTGCAAGAATCATTAAAATCAGTTTAATACTAATAATTAAACAATTTTAAACACTTGACACTTCTTAAATAGAGATTTGAAAAAAAATTGTTTATTTGGAGTCACGAATTTAATCCGTGATAAACTTGAAGAAAATCGACAAACTACAATTCTTGTTTCAAAATGTCTGTACGGTGTTTCGTAAAATATTATAATTAGCTACAGACTCTCTCCTAGAGTTGAACATGACCTTTCTAACTGCTTGGTACATATATAAAGCATGTAACAATATATGTCTTACTACCAAATGGCCTACTGAGTCGGAAGTTGGCTTGGCACGATTCTGTGCTCTGTTGGATGCTCTGACTTCTATAATTTATTTCGAGTCTCTCAAAGACTCCCTTCCTCTCTGACTCGGCAAATGTGGCGTCAAATTGTGCTTTCTCCTCTGGTTGACAATTACGTAAAAAATGAAGCTCTTAAGAATTGTCACAGGAAGGGAGTAAACGTTAGTAACTTAATTATTTTATGGATAGTTGTTTTAACTAAAATAAAATTACAGTTGCTCGTTTGATAAAGCAAGTAAAATTGTGACCCAGGCTGTTATCGTAGCTTATAAATTATACGTTGTAGGCCTTGTAAAAAATATAAAAATTAAAAAAAATATATTACCAAATCAAAAGTATATACTGTATTTTAATCTGATGAAAATCTATCAATTCTGCCAGGTAATCTATCAAATATGCTTTAATTATAACTATGAAATCTGAAATTTAATAAAAAGAAATTAAATCGAATATGATTAAAACCCTTAACTGGTCCCGTGATATTTACAGCCTTAAATGGTCCCATGGGGTCTTAAGAGACCCCAGCTAAAAAAAAACCATAGTATATATTGTTTATAAACATATATTGCTAAAAATCATTTAATTATATACCAATATCTTTTATAATAAAATGAAGCAGCTTGGGTGTTGTAAATGAGAGTGTATTTTTTCCAAATGTTGTTTAAATCAGGAATACACAATAACGGTGTGAAGTTGATACAAGTTTTCTTTATTTTTTAGTTATTAATTTAAAATTTATTTTGTGTTTTCTTTGTTTTATGAATATATGTAGTAGCTAGCAGAATCAACAAAAGCTCTAATTTATCATTATTAACAAATTTATTATTTTTACTGTCTATAAAATTAATGATAGATTTATTTTTTTATAAAACAAGTTAAACAATTTTTCATAATTTTAGGACGTAAACTTGTCTATTATACTCAACTACTGGATTACCTAAAATTATAGTACACATAAAATATTATTTTATCTCAAAATAGAAAATGGATATCTATTGGGTCTCTAAGGACCCCAGTGACCTGTTAAGGGTTAAAAATAAGGTACCTGAATAGTTATATGATTCAGGTGAAAAAATCCTTGATTGTGATATTACATGTTGTAACAATTAAATAAACGTCAATTATAAAAAATATATTCCAATAAATGTACAAAATTTACAATAATTGTAATGACCGATTTTCTAACCATTACTAACTTAAAAATAAAAAATAAAACTAAGAAATTATGATTAAATTTATATATTCTTTATTTACAGCGTAAAAGCAACTAGCCATATAAGTCGTTTGAACAGCTATAAAACAACTAATTTATATAATGGTAAATTATATATTGAGACGTAAATTTAGTGTTAAGAAATTAGGGTGAACTATATTCAACAATATTAAAATGATTAACCAAATATCTGCTGGTTATAACCGATAGTAAAATATGAAGAAAATTAATTAATATTTCAATATATTAAAATTTCGTTATACTTAAATGTGATAATATATTATACGACTTCAACGTACAACTACATGATATTAAACATATTCAAACTAACATGAAAAATAATTTTCAGATAATTTCTATCTAACGCATTCCTGAACGTTCATGTATTGACTGCTCATTTAAAAACCATTCCGTTTCCTCCATTTTTAACCGTATTCAAAAATATAAATTCCTGCAAGTCTTATGCAGCCAAAAACACCAAGGTCCTTCACACAGTTGTCTAATTACCATCGAAAAGGACATAAACTAAAAGAGGTCCTTCCTGTCGCAGGCTCAGTAGACAGGACGTGTGTGACATACCTACCGGTAGACTGTGTGGGATCGATCAACACTTCGGCTGGCATATCAATGGGTGAATTCCAATTGGCTTTCACTTACTGTCCCAAACTGTGATTATTATGAGCTCTTAGCACTGTACTTATGTATTTATTGATTCTAAGACGTCGATCATCAAGATATGGTGATTCGAATGAGTGTGGTAGGTGTTGATGAGCGAATGTAGTCATTGCTGCAAACTAAGGCCGATTATTCCTTAAAATGTATCGTTAATTTATTTTAAGGACACATTCAAAATATTTGTTCATTTGTCAGCTGTTATTGCCCAATGACAAAAGAACAGCTGGAGGTTATCAGCTGATCCCTTCCAAAATGTGTTGACTTTGATTGAACTAAGAACCTTTCACTTGTGAAGCTGGGTTATAACCGACTACGCTGCTGATTAATCAGTTACTAACGTACAACAAGTAGAAGTTAAAGAATTTTATAACTCACTGAAAAAAGTGACAGCTGTTTACTATTATTATTTATTATATATTATTACTACGCCGACTGTAGAGATATGGGCGAATATGAGGGGTTATTATTACTTAGTGACACATTACTGAGTCATGTGATTTGGTGGGGGAGTTTATCTGAACAATGGATCACGTAGTTACAGAGTGTCCCTTCGCTTTTTTATGGAGGAATTAGCCAGGAAAAATATAATTAGTGAGGCAGGTCTTAAATGTATGGATTTAGATTTGTGACAGGAGATCACTTAATATTTTATATTTTCATTTTAATATCAAATGATTTTAGGAAAGTTTTGCAAGAATATATTAAAGCTTTTATATATTTTTAAACTAATAAATGGTAGCTGACAAGGAACCATCTATATACATAAAAGCCAAATACTACTCACTCACTGACTGACTGATCACGAAATCTCAAAAACCACCAAACGGATTTCTAAGAAATTTTAAAGGAAGTTAGGTTTAGTATAGGAGGGACACACTAATAAAGGATTTTTAGAAATTCCATTCCTAAGTGTACCCCTTAAAACAGCCCCTCAATATTTCCTTTTTTCTATAAGAATAACATTGGATTGATTTTAGTAAATTAATAACAGCTGATTTGTAAATAAATAAAGATGTTTATGTTTTATATTTGACATTA